>JAIGNY010001834.1:887500-967500 GCA_020152595.1 Chiridota heheva | reverse complement strand
ATCACCCCATAAAAAGCCCAAAATGATGTTTGGAGGACAGTGAAAATGATGTATCATCGGCACATTTTCATACCGAAAACGCGACGCGGAAAGTGGGTAGGAGGGAGCAGGAGGAGGGGGTGGAGGGGGGGTGAAATGCATATTGTATTTGGGGCAATAATGCCACCGAGCATCTGAGCCTACAATATTGAAGGAAAAAAATGTGCAAAGCCAAAGCTTTCTGCAGACCGTGAAATATTAATTAGAAATATGATATCATGCTTTGTTGTTTTTTTGTGTGTGTGGTGGGGGTGTTAGTTTGGGTTCTTTATGGGGTGATTAATCCTTCTTAGCCTGTTATCTTGTTATGCTATGTTATATTATGTTATGTTATTCTGAGTCTCGCCGGTGTAAAAGTAAATCCCCCCCCCCCCCCAGTAAATTTTTTCCCCAGCCCTTATTTCCTAGGAAATTTGGGCCCCCCAGACAATTAACCCATGGCCATCCAGTAAATTTGGTCCCACCTCATAGTAAAAACGATCCGCTAGGAGATTTGGGCCCCGGCTTTTCTTTCCTAGGAAATGCTTAAGGTCCTAGGCCTAAAGTAGGCATAGGCCCTAAATCTGTTTCTCCCATGAGCATTAATGACCCAACTGTTGGGAGTTTCGACTAGGACCTGCGCCCAAAGGATTAACACTAACGTTAGATTATAAATGATTATTATAATTTACAGTTCATGCACTGCCGTTTTGCGTAAAGCACGCTTTGTTTCTTTAGTGCATCCCGATGGGTACCTACTGCCCATAATTCTTTTTCACCGAAGTGCATACTGGAAGCTGTATTCCGTACATAAATATTACTAACTTGGGTTTTATCTTATCACTTCAGTACACAAAATTAATTAAAGGAACCGTACAGACACACCAGTAAATTAACTAGTAAAATCAGTCCGTCGGGGACCAAATTCACTAGACATTCCTTAGAAAATAAGGACCAGAGGGCTCAAATTTACGGGGGAAAACATTTACGGTTCTGCCGCATTTCGACGTACATTCTTCAATCTTTGAACAAATAGATCAATCATAATAATGGGACTTAAATATATTTTCATATTTTTAATAACACTTTTATATCTCTGTAAAGGGGCACCTTGTATTCTTTACAAAGAAGATGTGTGCACGTCAGTTATGTCATAACAATGGCCCGGATCCAAATAGTACGTTTTGTTCTGCATGGCCCATTGCAAAGTATCGCCATTAATGAAATATGAGGGTGGCTCGCACACTGAGAAAGGCCCTAGTTTAAAAGTTAATTTTTTTACTGATTTTAGTCTTTTCAGTGCGATATTTGTGTTACTTTCTTCCATAAAAAGATCATATAATAAAGGAGCAGTTTTTTAATGTTTGAAAAGACAGGTTCCTTCTCTAAGAATGGCACTTTTCCTTCTAAAAAAGGGCACTTTTCCTTTAGAAAAATGACACTTTTTCTCCCTCAAGAGGATGCATTCCACAGTCTGTCATATACTGTACATTTAAAGGACTGGAGGTCTTGAACTTGAAGGGCTTTTTGCCCAAGGATCTGCTCAGGTCATTCCATAGTGCAGGGCCGTAGGAGACCTCAAATTATTGGGAGCAAAAACGGTTACGTATACCGAATATGATCTATACATATACATAATGATATCAAATGTTACTTTACCTATAGGCTTACCCCCCCCCCCTCCTCAATCACCACCACGTCCCCAATACAGGGGTTTGTCTAGCTTTTCATTTCTAGGGGGATTAAGCCCCTATAAAACATGTTCAGGGCCTCTGACACAGGTTTAAATCAAGGAGCCATGACAGAAGTGTAGGAAGTTCGGGGCATCCTAATAGTCAGATAACATAATGACTGTGTACTGTGACCATATGTATCGGCAGTATTGCAAGTAGTGTGTAACATGTGGGGCATACTAATTGATGTTTATCTCACTATGCCTAGGCTACCTAGTAGACACGATCGTAATACATAACCTCTCCTACAGTACAGTGGTCACAAAATTATAGTATAATGCCGGAAACTGAAGAAAATTTCACCAAAATGAAGGAAATCTCATGAAAAGTAAAAGAGGTTTTTCCAGAAATTGACGAAGATTTCCTGAAAATTGATGACAAATTCTTGGAAATTGAAACAAATTTCCTCCACAATTTGTTTGATTATTATTATTATTATTATTATTTTTATTATTATTATTATTATTATTATTATTATTATTATTATTATTATTATTATTATTATTATTATTATTATTATTATTATTATTATTATTATTATTATTATTATTATTATTATTATTATTATTATTATTATTATTATTATTATTATTATTATTATTATTATTATTATTATTATTATTATTATTATTATTATTATTATTATTATTATTATTATTATTATTATTATTATTATTATTATTATTATTATTATTATTATTATTATTATTATTATTATTATTATTATTATTATTATTATTATTATTATTATTATTATTATTATTATTATTATTATTATTATTATTTTATTATTATTGTTATTGTTATTATTACTATTATTATTATTATTATTATTATTATTATTATTATTATTATTATTATTATTATTATTATCATTATTATCATTATTATTATTATTATTATTATTATTATTATTATTATTATTACTATTATTATTATTATTATTATTATTATTATTATTTATTATTATTTCTATTTTTTTACATTTGTTTATAATATTTGTTTAAATATTATATTTTTTAAATATTTTTATTATTATTTTTAATTATATTTTTTCATATTATTTTAATTCAATTAATTTATTTATTATTATTATTTTTTGAATATCTATTATTATTATTATTATCATTATTATTATTATTATCACTATTATTATTTATTTATTTATTATTATTATTATTATTATTATTATTATTAATATTATCTGACTACCCTTAGACACGCCACTTCCCCAATACACACTGATATATATTCATAAATGAAACAACATGTCAACAAGAAAAAAAGGAAATATTGTGGTGATTATAATATATACATTTAATCAACTTGACAATAATCGTCAGTTGTACTTCAAGTATCTTTCGGCAATTGATGACTAATTTGTTTACACAGTTTGCGTTGACTTTGAACTGTTGAATCTAATATAGATTTTTGTTGCAGATCTCGGTTGGTGAACTTTCCAAATGTGCTTTTCCTGGACTCTATATTGCCCTCAAATGTATTTTCAATACAAACCAAATCCAAAATGTCTGTCATTTCTTTATGAACGTGCATCGTCATAAGATGATTCGATCTGCAGTCACGTGTTGTTGAAAGTAGATATGTCTTTTGTATCAGGCATAGCAGAGACTAGCTTTGCCACGATAACAACTTCTGACAAAAGTAGGCAGCGAGGACCCTTTGAAGATTGAAAAAAGCTCAGAAAATCTTTCATATCAAACTGACTTGGGTTAAACCGGTAGTAAAGTTAGCTGAGTTTGTAAATAATCAACATTTACATCGTCATTGTATTCTCTGGTCACCAATTCCAGTTCTGTCTCGCACAGTTCACCCCGGAATAACCCGAATGGATTTGAATGATAATTGCTGAAGATCTTTGAATCTCTAAAAATCCGGTTGTCCAAACCTGATACGCTGGGTTATGGTGTTAAATGTCATGAAATACAATGTACGATAGTGTTCTTTGGCATCGGTTGGGTAGTTATATAAAGATGACGAGCCGCTCTCAATCGAGAGGGCGCCTTAAGCTTCCGTGAGAGTTTTGGCTCATCAGCCTTAAGTACGTGCCTAAAAAAGTTTAAGAGAATAATCAACTCTGTCTTTTCCAAGCGTCTTTACATCGTTAGCACCAACTTGTTGCCTTTTGCAGCATCCATGTTAGGACTTTGAAAGTGCGCGACCGAGATTATCTGTCATCTTGAACAAGTTTTCTCCCATGGAGTAACCATATATGAAGTCTAAGGTCGGCATCATTGGTTGCACGCCACAAATTCTGCCTTTACAAAGACCACTCCCACAGCTCCATCAACTCACTATAGTTATCAAAAGTGCAGTTAGGTCTTTGTGCTTGTGTGGAGGGAGGGGGGTATATATATATATATATATATATATATATATATATATATATATATATATATATATATATATATATATATATATATATATATATATATATATATATATATATATATATATATATATGTGTGTGTGTGTGTGTGTGAGGGGGTGAGACATGCTTTAAATTATTTTACAAAACTTATTATTTGCTTTAATGTAAATTGATTTTCCCGGAAAAATGGGGAAAACATCCTGAAAAGTGGGGACCATGGGACACCTTTTTATCATAACGTTTTGCAAATTATTGAGGGGGGAGGGACATGGCCCCCCGGCTCCTACGGCCCTGGTAGTGTCGCACTCTCTTGCCATTCCTCGTTGTCACACATGTAGGCCCTATAACGGACTGGCGAATGGCCCTCTTCTGGTGAAATTCAAATCATGGTACTGCAGTAGGTATTACGTACTGGTGCGTCAGTGCATCCACAGTTACGTGGTCATTTAAGAAATAGGAGTCCTAAGTTGAAGTCTGTGAAGTTATTTTTTAATTTTATGCCACTCAATTTACAGAGGAAGATTTTTTCACGATCTTTTTTGTTGCATTTTTACTTGGTCATTGGTTTCTGTTTCAAAGAGCTACGACGTGTTTCTTTCAATTTTATAGCAATAGTGCTGAAAGGTTTTGCTACGTTTTCCTATTGTTTATAACAGATTTCAAAGCAATTTGCTAATGTTCCCTCTACACGCCGACACACCTTTAACGAAAGTTGAAATCGTTTGCCGATATAGTCCCATATACACCGGTATCACACAGATCTTACATGCCTATATTCAGGGGAGTAGGAAGGATCACCTCTCAGGGGAGTGAGGGATGGGGTAAAACTTCGTCTAAACAACAAATAATCGTTTCGGAGGAAACTATGACCCTATAGTTATCGGTGGTTCTTTTAGAATAATAATCCAAAGAAATTCCTGGAAAAATTGCACTGGTAAATTAAGTATCCATGAAAAATTACTGCTAATTGGGAAATCCCATTCGATTTTCTAGAAATGTTTTTCAATATTCTGGAAATGTTTTTCAATTTCTGGGAATATTTTTCTTAATTTCTGGGAAATGTCCCCTTTTTTCGGAAAATGCCCTTCATTTTAGGAAATTTTCAATTTTCGGAAAGTTGGGGGGAAATTTTGGCTAATTTGGCGGGAAAGTTTGGCCAATTTTGGGAAATTTAACCCAAAATATCTTTACCATACTTTTTAATTCTATGTTAACAATTTCGAAATTTCACCTCCCAACTGGAAAGGTGAAATCCTCTTTAGTAGTTCCCCCTCCCCCTCCCCCTTCTTTCTGTTGCTGTTTCATACGCCTCTGCCTATATTGTATAGGGAAACTGTGATGTTGTTCACTTCCAGATTTCGAAGAAACAAAGACTGACACAGAGATCGAGAATCACGAGGATGAAACTTCGTCTAAAACCGGAGATAAACAACAAATAACCGTAGGAAACTACGACTTAACAGGCACACAGGCTGTAGCTACCGGTGGTTCTTTCATAATAATAAAGAAATGTATGTAAATTGCACTTTACATTTACAGAGTAGTGGGATGTGTGCGTGTGTGTGTAGGAGGTGTGTATGTGGGGAAGGGGGGCTGACCCACATAACAATGGGGTCAAGAACAGTGAATATAGCAAAAGTATTATGTTAGATGATCTTCAACAAATTTACCGTTAATATTTGTTATGCTACTAGGTGATCTTCAAAATTTTAGCACCAAATTTAGATGCTTTTAGAAGGGTATAAACAACAAGTATCACACGGAGTATATAGCACAGAGGTTGACTAATTGAGCTTAAAACATTATGATGCAATTTAAATACCGCGTATGTGTGTGGATCGGGAGGGTATGATAGGCCTATACTAACATTTTGGTTATTTAAAGCACAAACCTTTAGGTACAGAGAAAATTTACATTTGGGCCCAAATACGAAACATTTTCCCACGCCACTGGATTAAAGGACTACTGTAGACAAACATGTTAGAGCGCAAATTTTTAGAGATTCTAAAACAGTAAACTATTCCGCAAAGGTTTTTGACCCACTTGGAAAGCGACAAACTGAAACTCCTCTGACACCAATATTTGTTGCGGGTAGTTATTTGAGATTCATATATCAATAACATTTTATCACTTCAGGAACACTTAGCCCACTGACTTATGGTTTTAGTCTCTAGATGTCCTTTTTTCTTTATATAGTCATTAAAAAAAGGGCTACGTCTGATGCCAAAGAGAGGGGGATCTTTCATTTAATTTATGTCTGTCTTTGCCCCATAATATCTATATAAGCCAATCGTACACTTTCTATAAGACTTATATATATGTACATTTCATTCATTATTTTGCATTTTATATATGGCGAAAAAACAGGTATAAGTGTCAATTGTGTTGTTTTTTCTTTAATTTTCGTATAAGTGTAACACAGGCAGACAGGTGACCTTGCTAAGACACTACCAAATCCGACAAGCTCAAAGTCTGAACAACAGCCCAGCGAAGCAAATGAATTCAACCCGATACAAGGTCCAATTTTGTCCAAGAGACGAAGAAAAAGAAAGTGAAGAATGCAGGTAAAGGTACGGGGTTCTGAATAAATAGTTGACCCACAGTGACTGTATTTAGAAGCGTGGGACTGTAGGAGGTATTGGCAGGAAGAAACTGTCCATTTGAGATTATTTCACCTGCCTAGATGCATGCTTTCTACCCGGTTGGGAAGTCAAATTGGGAAAATATTAACATAAAATGGAAGAAAATGGAAATGGAAGTAAAATCGAACAATAATTTGGTAAACTTATTGGAAACTTTGGTAAAATTTGGCAATTTTTCCGAAAATTAAAGAACATTTCCCGAAAATTGAAAGAAATTTCCCGAAAATTGAAAGAGATTTCCCGATTAGCAATTACCTTTCATCGAAACTCAATTTACCAGTGCGAGGTCATCTTCAACATGCCACTGACTGTATTGATTTAAAATTGGTAATATATCAGACCCACTAAGGGGTCCATTGAACATTTTATTAAATTTACTTTACAGGCATTTGAACATTCATTTGAACAAAAATGCATTACGCGATCAAAAAACGTGCAAACTGCACAAATATTGGCCCTTAAAATGTTGCGACTTATTGGGGGATCATGTTCCTCTTGTTGGAACATTTGGATCCATAGATTTGATACATTATGCTATTTATATGGAACTTGAAGCTATTTTGCAATGGAGTAGGATTCGGGGTTGGGGAGGGGAGGGGCCAAGTACCACTTTGTCCCTCAATAATAACGGTCTTACGAATTGATTTGGAAGAGTTACATTTCTTCATATCTTTTCTTATTCCAAAGTGTGCATGATTAAGTCGGCACAAACCAATTAGGAATATTCTGGATCTCACGACAAGCCTAGCTTTACTCATCCAAAGATCGATTTTCCAATTCGTCCACATAAAAATCCGAGGAGTGGGTTAGGGGTTAGTTCCCAGTTGGTGACGCCTGACGACAATAGTGGCGCCTACGGGGAGAAGTGGAGGACGAGAGCTGGGGAACTTATCCAAGATCAATGATCTAATTCTTCCAAATGCGAGGGGAAAATGTCAAGCCTCGAGGGCAGGGGATTGGTGGCCCAATGTCCCCGGCCCAATCACGTGGTCCCTGCAGGAAGCCTGACGCCGAAATTTCCCCAAAATATTTGTATCTGTATCTATAAGTTACAGTCGGTTAAAAAAATGGCGTTGTAGCAACGGAAAAGACAGAGAGGGCAGATGAACTTAGTTATTATTGAATCACTGAACTGCTCTTTGGTACTAGCAAAGAGCTTCCACACATACTAGAGCATACGGAACTGCTCTTTGGTACTAGCAAAGAGCTTCCACACATACTAGAGCATACGGAACTGCTCTTTGGTACTAGCAAAGAGCTTCCACACATACTAGAGCATACGGAACTGCTCTTTGGTACTAGCAAAGAGCTTCCACACATACTAGAGCATACGGAACTGCTCTTTGGTACTAGCAAAGAGCTTCCACACATACTAGAGCATACAATATCTTCTTCCAGGTGATTCCAGTCAGTGACACTTCTTATGAAGACGGAATGTTTGAATTGGTCGATGTTACAATCTTGTACTTTGTAGGACTTTTGAGTTCTTGTAGATGGACCTTTCAAAGATGTTATCTGTAGCAAAAAAATTAAGTCTGGTGGAGGCACTAATTATTCTTCTTCCTGGTCGTACTGGTTCAAGAAAATCGGCTGGAGGCATTGCTGGAACTAACCCCTCAACAACCTTGTACATTAAAGTGAGGCGTAGTTGTTTCCGCCGATCCTGCAAGCTAATTCACGATCTGAAATTACATTTACCTGTATTTACGCATTAGGCCTATATCAACTTTTCAATACGTCATCAAAGTTATCAAGCAACACATACAATTTATCTGCCCATCAGGTCAAAGAATAGAAGCTGCCGTGGCGGTCGTGGATGAAGCAATCAATGCAACCATCGCAAAGGCTTCCCCGGATCCACCGCTAATGGTCGTTGGAGAACGGATACCCAGACCGGATGATAAGCAGAATGTTGCTTGATGGTGAAACATTTTAAATCATGAGTAACAAGTTTTAGCAATGAGAATGTCGTGTGATGTTCATGATTGCATTGAGTTGCTCAGTGAAGGAATTGACAGTGATTTGCTCAGGCGCGTATCCATAAGAGTACATTGGGCACCCCCTAACAGGAAAAACCCCGAGGCTGACTGACAATTACCTTTGGTTTGGGGTTGGGGACGGGGGGGGGGGAGGTCAGACTAATGTTGGCAATTGCTCATCGGCCGAAGAGATCATAAGGCTTATTTTAAATTATTGGGAGTCATGCCCCCATCCCTATTGTCGGAGGTCCTGTGAAAAAATGACTGACATGATTAGAGTTCCCATTACATTTTATCAGGGAGCTCTAAATGGCAGCTCCCTGTTATGAGACACCCCTTCTCTTTTTCTTTGTTTATATAGGCCTCGGCAATTGCAGGCCTTGAATCAACGTGCTCTGGATGGGATGGGATGGGAGGGAAGAATTGTTACTAGGAAGAACCAGGGTGTAGAGAGGGTAATGGGTAATACAGATGACTAGCTTTGTCAAACATTGTTTGAACAGCAGAACTGCTGAGAGAATACCATTGAATTGCGCCAATTTTTAAATTAATTTTGTCAACTTGATTATAAGCTATACTCAACAAATTGAAGAAGAAAAATGTTTTAAACATACCCGAACATCAAATTTGTATTTATGTTTAGTTATCTTAAGATTTTAATTGATGTTGTAAATTGTTCTAGCATCCACATAGATATTTACAAGTATTTGTATCCTTCCTTCTCATTATTTTGACAGGAATAGAAAAAGCAAGTCAAGTCCAGAAGATCCTTCCCCCCCCCCCCCCACCTAACGAATATAGCAATGCTGAATTTTGTTGAAGACCTATAAGCATGATTTGACATTGACAGGAGCAGTTTTGAAACAGATATATCAGCAAATGATGAATGGATGCAACAACAAAAAAAAGCGCAAAAGAATACAAAGAAACCAAAAGTCAAAAGGAAAAAAAGAATTAAAAAAAAAAAGGAAAGAAAATTATCCAAACGAAAAATCCAAAAGAAAAGTCTTAAAGAAAAGAGTCCAAAAGAAAAGACAAAAAAAGTGTCGAGAAAAGAAAAGAGAAAAAGAAATAAAAAGAGTAAAAGAAAAAAAAAAAAAGAAAAAGAAAAATCAAAAGAAATAAAAAGAGTCCAAAAAAAAAAAAGAGTCCGAAAGAAAAGATTCAAAAAGAATAAAAGAAAAAAAAAATCCAAACAAAAAGTCTAAAAGAAAAGAGTCCAAAAGAAAAGAAAATAATCCAAAGTAAAAGAAAAGAAAAGAGTCCAAAAGAAAAGAATAGAAAACAATCCAAACGAAAAGTCCGAAAACAGAGTCCAAAAGAAAAGTAAAGAAAAGAGTACAAAAGGGTCCAAAAGAATAGAAAAGGAAACAAAAGAAAAGAAAACAAAACAAAAGAAAACAAAACAAAAGAAAGGAAAACAAAAGAAAAGTCCAAAAGAAAAGAAAAGAGTCCAAAAGAAAAGAGTCCAAAAGAAAAGAGTCCAAAAGAAAAGAGTTCAAAAGAAAAGTATCCACAGGAAAAGAGTCCAAAAGAAAAGAGATTAAAAGAAAAGAGTCCATTTATGTTTAATTATCTTAAGATTTTAATTAATGTTGTAAATTGTTCTAGCATCCACATAGATATTTACAAGTATTTGTATCCTTCCTTCTCATTATTTTGACAGGAATAGAAAAAGCAAGTCAAGTCCAGAAGATTCTTCCCCACCTAACGAATATAGCAATGCTGAATTTTGTTGAAGACCTATAAGCATGATTTGACATTGACAGGAGCAGTTTTGAAACAGATATATCAGCAAATGATGAATGGATGCAACAACAAAAAAAGCGCAAAAGAATACAAAGAAACCAAAAGTCCAAAAGGAAAAAAAAGAATTAAAAAAAGGAAAGAAAATTATCCAAACGAAAAATCCAAAAGAAAAGTCTTAAAGAAAAGAGTCCAAAAGAAAAGACAAAAAAAGTGTCGAGAAAAGAAAAGAGTACAAAAGAAATAAAAAGAGTCCAAAAGAAAAAAAAAGAGTCCGAAAGAAAAGATTCAAAAAGAATAAAAGAAAAAAAAAATCCAAACAAAAAGTCTAAAAGAAAAGAGTCCAAAAGAAAAGAAAATAATCCAAAGTAAAAGAAAAGAAAAGAGTCCAAAAGAAAAGAATAGAAAACAATCCAAACGAAAAGTCCGAAAACAGAGTCCAAAAGAAAAGTAAAGAAAAGAGTACAAAAGGGTCCAAAAGAATAGAAAAGGAAACAAAAGAAAACAAAACAAAACAAAAGAAAACAAAACAAAAGAAAGGAAAACAAAAGAAAAGTCCAAAAGAAAAGAAAAGAGTCCAAAAGAAAAGAAAAGAAAAGAAAAGAGTCCAAAAGAAAAGAGTTCAAAAGAAAAGTATCCACAGGAAAAGAGTCCAAAAGAAAAGAGATTAAAAGAAAAGAGTCCATTTATGTTTAGTTATCTTAAGATTTTAATTGATGTTGTAAATTGTTCTAGCATCCACATAGATATTTACAAGTATTTGTATCCTTCCTTCTCATTATTTTGACAGGAATA
The DNA here is from genome assembly GCA_020152595.1 of Chiridota heheva. NCBI lineage: Eukaryota > Metazoa > Echinodermata > Holothuroidea > Apodida > Chiridotidae > Chiridota > Chiridota heheva. The sequence goes on along the minus strand of JAIGNY010001834.1, from coordinate 956,198 downwards.
GAAAAAGCAAGTCAAGTCAGAAGATCCTTCCCCACCTAACGAATATAGCAATGCTGAATTTTGTTGAAGACCTATAAGCATGATTTGACATTGACAGGAGCAGTTTTGAAACAGATATATCAGCAAATGATGAATGGATGCAACAACAAAAAAAGCGCAAAAGAATACAAAGAAACCAAAAGTCCAAAAGGAAAAAAAAGAATTAAAAAAAGGAAAGAAAATTATCCAAACGAAAAATCCAAAAGAAAAGTCTTAAAGAAAAGAGTCAAAAGAAAAGACAAAAAAGTGTCGAGAAAAGAAAAGAGTACAAAAGAAATAAAAAGAGTCCAAAAGAAAAAAAAAAAGTCCGAAAGAAAAGATTCAAAAAGAATAAAAGAAAAAAAATCCAAACAAAAAGTCTAAAAGAAAAGAGTCAAAAGAAAAGAAAATAATCCAAAGTAAAAGAAAAGAAAAGAGTCAAAAGAAAAGAATAGAAAACAATCCAAACGAAAAGTCCGAAAAAACAGAGTCAAAAGAAAAGTAAAGAAAAGAGTACAAAAGGGTCCAAAAGAATAGAAAAGGAAACAAAAGAAAAGAAAACAAACAAAAGAAAACAAAACAAAAGAAAGGAAAACAAAAGAAAAGTCAAAAGAAAAGAAAAGAGTCCAAAAGAAAAGAAAAGAAAAGAAAAGAGTCCAAAAGAAAAGAGTTCAAAAGAAAAGTATCCACAGGAAAAGAGTCCAAAAGAAAAGAGATTAAAAGAAAAGAGTCCATTTATGTTTAGTTATCTTAAGATTTTAATTGATGTTGTAAATTGTTCTAGCATCCACATAGATATTTACAAGTATTTGTATCCTTCCTTCTCATTATTTTGACAGGAATAGAAAAAGCAAGTCAAGTCCAGAAGATCCTTCCCCACCTAACGAATATAGCAATGCTGAATTTTGTTGAAGACCTATAAGCATGATTTGACATTGACAGGAGCAGTTTTGAAACAGATATATCAGCAAATGATGAATGGATGCAACAACAAAAAAAGCGCAAAAGAATACAAAGAAACCAAAAGTCCAAAAGGAAAAAAAAAGAATTAAAAAAAAAGGAAAGAAAATTATCCAAACGAAAAATCCAAAAGAAAAGTCTTAAAGAAAAGAGTCCAAAAGAAAAGACAAAAAAAGTGTCGAGAAAAGAAAAGAGTACAAAAGAAATAAAAAGAGTCCAAAAGAAAAAAAAAGAGTCCGAAAGAAAAGATTCAAAAAGAATAAAAGAAAAAAAAAATCCAAACAAAGTCTAAAAGAAAAGAGTCCAAAAGAAAAGAAAATAATCCAAAGTAAAAGAAAAGAAAAGAGTCCAAAAGAAAAGAATAGAAAACAATCCAAACGAAAAGTCCGAAAACAGAGTCCAAAAGAAAAGTAAAGAAAAGAGTACAAAAGGGTCCAAAAGAATAGAAAAGGAAACAAAACAAAAGAAAACAAAACAAAAGAAAACAAAACAAAAGAAAAGTCCAAAAGAAAAGTCCAAAAGAAAAGTCCAAAAGAAAAGAAAAGAGTCCAAAAGAAAAGAAAAGAAAAGAAAAGAGTCTAAAAGAAAAGAGTTCAAAAGAAAAGTATCCACAGGAAAAGAGTCCAAAAGAAAAGAGATTAAAAGAAAAGAGTCCAAAAGAAACGAATCCAAAAGAAAACAGTCCGAAAAGAAAGAAAAAAGTCCACACGAAAATAGTCCACAAGAAAAGAAATGAGACCAAAAGTAAAGAGTCCAAAAAAAAAAAAGAGTCTAAAAGAAAAGAAAAAATTCCAAAAGAAAATAAAAAAATTCAAAAGAAAAGAAAAGATAAAAGTACAAAAGAGTCCACAAGAATAGAAAAGAAAACCAAAAATAAAAGAGTCTAATAGAAAAGAGTCCACAAGAAAAGAGACCAAAAGAAAAGAGTAAAAAAATAGAAAAGAAAAGAGCTCAATAGAAAAGAAAAGAAAAGAGGCCAAATGAAAAGAAAAGACTCCAAAAGAAAAGAAAAAAAAAGAAAAGAGACCAAAAGAAAATAGTCCAGAAGAAAACAAAATCTCCAAAAGAAAGGAAAGGAAAAGAAAAGAGTGGGAAAGTAAAGAAAAGAAAATAGTCCATGAGAAAGGAGTCTAAAAAGAAAAGAGTTCAAAAGAAAAGGGTCTGAAACAAAAGAGTTTAAAAGAAAGAAAGAAAATAAAAGAAAACAATCCAAACGAAAAGTTTACAAAAAAAGAGCCCAAAAGAAAAAAAAAGCAAAGAAAAAAATCCAAAATAAAAGAAAAGAAAGCAATCCAAACAAATGTCCAAAAAAAACGAGAATAAAAGGAAACAAAAGAGTCTAAAACAATAAAAAAAAGAATAAAAAAAAAAAAAAAAAAGAAGGGTCAAAAAAAAAAGAGTCCAAAAGCAAGGAAAAGAGTAAAAAAGAATAGAAAAGATTTAATAGAAAAGAGTCACAAAAAAAAAAAAACAGTCCAAAAGAAAAAAAACAGTCCAAAAGAAAAGAAAAGAGTTCAAAAGAAAAGAGTTCGAAAAGAAAATAGTACAAAGGAAAAACTTCACAAGTAAAGATTCTAAAAGAAAAGAGACATAAATAAAAGAGTCTAAAAAAAAGAGTCCGAAAGAAAAGAAAAGAAAAGAGAAGAGGTCAAATGAAAAGAAAAGACTCCAAAAGAAAGAAAAAGAAAAGAGTTAAAAAGAAAAGAGTGGGAAAGTAAAAAGTAAGAAAGTAAAGAAAAGAAAAGAGTCCATAAGAAAAGAGTCACATAGAAAAGAAAAGAAAAGAGCTTAATAGAAAATAAATTAAAAGAGCCCAAAAGAAAATATAAGAAAGAAAAAAAGAGTCGAGAAAAGAAAAAAGTCCAAAAGAAAAGAAAAGACTCCAAAAGAAAAGATAAGAGCCCAAAAAAATCAAAAGAGCCCAAAAGAAAATACAAGAAGAAAAAAAAGCGTCGAGAAAAGAAAAGAGTCCAAAAGAAAAAATAAGAGCCCAAAAGAAATCAAAAGAGTTCAAAAGAAAAAAAAAGAATCCGACAGAAAAGATTCCAAAAAAAATAAAAAAGAAAAGAAAACAATCCAAACGAAAAGTCCAAAAGAAAAGAGTCCAAAAAAAAAAAGGAAAGGGGAAAAAAGACTTTAAAAGAAAAGAAAAGACTGGGAAAGTAAAGAAAAGAAAAGAGTCTATAAGAAAAGAATCTAAAAAGAGAAAGAGTTCAAAACCAAAGAAAAGAATTAAAAATAAAAGAAAAGAAAAGAGTCCAAAAGAAAACAATCCAAACGAAAGTCCAAAAACAGAATCCAAAACAATAGAAAAGGAAACAAAAGAAGGGTCCAAAAGAAAAAAATCTACAAGTAAAGAGTCAAAAGAAAAGAGACATAAATAAAAGAGTCCAAAAAAAAGAGTTCCAAAGAAAAGAGAAGAGGTCAAATGAAAAAAAAAGACTCCAACAGAAAGGAAAAGAAAAGAAAAGGGTCCAAAAGAAAAGACTCTAAAAGAAAAGAGTCCAAATGAAAAGACTCCAAAAGAAAGGAAAGGAAAAGAAAAGAGTTTAAAAGAAAAAAGTGGTAAAGTTAAAAAAAGAAAAAAGTCCATCAAAAAAGAGTTAAATAGAAAGAAAAAAAACTCAATAGAAAAGAAAAGAAAAGAGCCCAAAAGAAAATACAAGAAAAGAAAAGAAATGAGTCCAAAAGAAAGGAGTCTAAAAAGAGAAAGAGCTCAAAAGAAAAGAAAAGACTAAAAGAAAAGAGTCTAAAAGAAAGAAAGAAAATGAAAGAAAACAATCCAAACAAAAAGTACAAAAGAAAAGAGTCCAAAAGAGTTCAAAACCAAAGAAAACAATCCAAAATAAAAGAAAAGAAAAGAGTCCAGAAGAAAACAATCCAAGCGAAAGTCCAAAAACAGAGTCCAAAACAATAGAAAAAGAAACAAAAGAAGGATCTAAAAGAAAAGAGCCCAAAAGAAAAGAAAAGAGTAAACATGATAGGAAAAGATTTTTAAAAAAAGTCCACGAGAAAAGAGTCCAAAAGAAAAGTGTCCACAAGAAAAAAATCTAAAAGAGAAGCGACCAAAAGAAAAGAGTCAAAAAGAAAAGAAAAAGTCCAAAAGAAAAGAAAAGAGTCAAAAAGAAAAGAGTCCAAAAGAAAAAATCCACAAATAAAAAGTCTAAAAGAAAAGAGACATAAATAAAAGAGTTTAAAAAAAGAAGAGTCCTAAAGAAAAGAAAAGAGAAGAGGTCAAATGAAAAGAAAAGACTCCAAAAGAAAGGAAAAGAAAAGAAAAGAGGTCAAATGAAAAAAGTAGAAAAAAAAAGAGTCTAAAAGAAAAGTTTTCAAAAGAAAGAAACCAAATGAAAAAAAAAAGAGTTCGAAGAAAAAAAAAAGAGTCCAAAAAAAGAGTCTGAAAGAAAAGATTCTAAAAGAGTCCGAAAGAAAATAAACGAAAATGTTCCAAAAGAAAAGAGTCTAAAAAAAAAAGAGTCCGAAAGAAAAGATTCCAAAAAAAATAAAAAAAACAATCCAAACGAAAAGTCCAAAAACAGAGTCCAAAAGAATAAAGTCCAAAAGAATAGAAAAGGAAAAAAAAAAAGAGTTTCCAAAACAAAAGAAAAGAAAAGATTCCAAATGAAAAGAAAAGAAATGAGTCCGAAAGGGAAAAAAAAGAGTCAGAAAGAAAAGGAAAAGAAAAGACTCAAAAGGAAAAAAAAGAAAAGAAAAGAGTCTAAAAAAGAAAAGAGTTCAAAAGAAAAGAAAAGACTCCAAAAGAGGAAAGGAAAAGAAAAGAGTGCAAAAGAAAAGACTAGGAAAGAAAAGAAAAGAGTCCATAAGAAAAGAGTCTAAAAAGAGAAAGAGTTTAAAAGAAAAGAAAAGAGTCTGAAAGAAAATAGTCTAAAAGAAAGAAAGAATAACAGAAAATAAAAGAAAACAATCCAAAAAAAAAAACCGTCCAAAAGAGAAGAGACCTAAACAAAATAGTCAAAAAGAAAAGAAAAGAGTCCGAAAGAAAAGAGTCCAAAAGAAATGAGTCCAAAAGAAAAAAAAGAAAAGAGTTCAAAAGAAAATAAAAGATTCTAAAAGAAAGGAACAGGAAAGAAAAGAGCGGAAAAGTAAAAAAAGGAAGGAGGCCATCAGGAAAAAAAAGAATAAAAAAGGAAGGAGGCCATCAGAAAAACCCTTAGTTGTTGTGGAAGTTGGTGAGTAAAAAGAATAGAAAAGAAAAAGAGCTCAATAAAACAAATTTGAAAAAACAAGTCATGATAAAAAAAAAAAAAAAGAGCCCAAAAGAAAAGAGAACAAAAGAAAAGTATCCACAAGAAAAGAATCCAAAAGAAAAGAGACCTAACAAAAAGAGTTTAAAAGAAAAGATTCAAACAAAAGAAAAGCAAAGATTCCAAAAGAAAAGAAAAGGGTCCAAAAGAGAAGAGTCCACAACAAAAGAGTCAAAAAGGAAAGAAAAGACTCCAAAAGAAAAGAAAGGAAAAGAAAAGAGTGGGAAAGTAAAGAAAAGTAAAGAGTCCATAAGAAAAGTGTCAAATAGAAAAGAAAAGAGCTGAATAGAAAAAAAGAGCCCAAAGAAAAGACAAGAAAAGAGTCAAACGAAAAGGATAGAGTCCAAAAGAAATAAAAAGAGTCCAAAAGAAAAGAAAAGAGTCCAAATGAAAAAAAGAAAAAGCCCAAAAGAAAAAGTCCAAAAGAAAAGAGTCTGAAAGAAAAGAGTCCAAAAGAAAATAACAGAAAATATCCCAAAAGAAAAGAGTCCAAAAGAAAAGAAAACAGTCCAAAAGCAAAGAAAAGAGTTCAAAAGAAAAGAGTTGACTAGAAAAGAATCTAAAATAAATGCTTCCAAAAGAAAAAAGACCAAATGAAAAAAGAAAGAGTTTAAAGAAAAGAAAAGTCCAAAAGAAAAAAGAAAAAAAGTCCAACAAAAAAAGAAAGAAATGAGTCCAAAAGAAAAGAAAAGAGTCAGAAAGAAAAGGAAAAGAAAAGACTCCAAAAGAAAGGGGGTAAAAAGGGTCCAAAAGAAAAGAGTTCAAAAGAAAAGAAAAGACGCCATAAGAAAGGAAAAGAAAGGAAAGGAAAAGAAAAGAGTGCAAAAGAAAAGACTGGGAAAGTAAAGAAAAGAAAAGAGTCCATAAGAAAAGAGTCTAAAAAGAGAAAGACTTCAAAAGAAAAGAAAAGAGTCTGAAAGAAAATAGTTTAAAAAAAAGAAAGAAAAACAGAAAATAAAAGAAAACAATCCAAATAAAAAGTCCAAAAGAAAAGCGTCCAAAAGAGAAGATACCAAAACAAAATAGTCAAAAAGAAAAGAAAAGAGTCCAAAAGAAAAGAGTCTGAAAGAAAAGAGTCCAAAAGAAAATAACAGAAAATATTCCAAAAGAAAAGAGTCCAAAAGAAAAGAAAACAGTCCAAAAGCAAAGACAAGAGTTCAAAAGAAAAGAGCTGACTAGAAAAGAATCTTAAATAAAAGCTTCCAAAAGAAAAGAGACCAAATGAAAAAAGAAAGAGTTTAAAGAAAAGAAAAGTCCAAAAGAAAAAAGAAAAAAAGTCCAACAAAAAAAGAAAGAAATGAGTCCAAAAGAAAAGAAAAGAGTCAGAAAGAAAAGGAAAAGAAAAGACTCCAAAAGAAAGGGAAAAAAAAAAGGGTCCAAAAGAAAAGAGTTCAAAAGAAAAGAAAAGACTCCATGAGAAAGGAAAAGAAAGGAAAGGAAAAGAAAAGAGTGCAAAAGAAAAGACTGGGAAAGTAAAGAAAAGAAAAGAGTCCATAAGAAAAGAGTCTAAAAAGAGAAAGACTTCAAAAGAAAAGAAAAGAGTCCGAAAGAAAATAGTTTTAAAAAAAGAAAGAAAAACAGAAAATAAAAGAAAACAATCCAAATGAAAAGTCCAAAAGAAAAGCGTCCAAAAGAGAAGAGACCAAAACAAAATAGTCAAAAAGAAAAGAAAAGAGTCCAAAAGAAAAGAGTCCAAAAGAAAAGAGTTTAAAAGAAATGAGTTCAAAATAAATGAGTCCAAAAGGAAAAGAAAGAGTCCAAAAGAAAAGAAAAGAGTTCAAAAGAAAATAAAAGACTCTAAAAGAAAGGAACAGAAAAGAAAAAAGCGGGAAAATAAAGAAAAGAGGCCATCAGAAAAGAGTCAAAAAGAATAAAAAAGAAAAGAGCTCAATAAAAAATAAAAGAAAAGAGCCCAAAAGAAAAGAAAAGAGTCAAAAGGAAAGAGTCCACAAGAAAAGAGTCCAAAAGAAAAGAGACCTAACAAAAAGAGTCCAAAAGAAAAGATTCCGAAACAAAAGAAAAGCAAAGATTCCAAAAGAAAAGAAAAGGGTCCAAAAGAAAAGAGTCCAAAAGAAAATAAAAGACCCCAAAAGAAGGAAAAGAAAAGAGTGGGAAAGTCCATAAGAAAAGTGTCAAAAAGAATAGAAAAGAAAAAAGCTCAATAGAAAAAAAGAGCCTAAAGAAGAGACAAGAAAAGAGTCCAAAAGAAATAAAAAGAGTCCAAAAGAAAAGAAAAGAGTTCAAATGAAGAAAAAAAAAGAGTCCAAAAAAAAAAATCTGAAAGAAAAGATTCCAAAAGAGTCCGAAAGAAAATAAAATAAAATGTTCCAAAAGAAAAAAGTCTAAAAGAAAAAGTCCGAAAGAAAAGAGTCCAAATGAAAAAAGAAAGAGTCCAAAAGAAAAGAAAAGAGTCTGAAAGAAAAGATTCCAAAAGAGTCCGTAAGAGTCCAAAAGAAATAAAAAGTTTCTCAAATGATGAGTTTTAGAAAACAACGTCTTCTCAAATCATTCACGTTTTCAAAATATCTTCGCTCAAATTTTGCTCCCTGTGCAAAGTCAATGGGATTTGAAAATAAATTTCGTTCTCAAATTTTACACGTTTTTAAAAAACGTCTTCTCAAATCACACCGCTTCAAAATATCGTCGCCAAAATCACACCTTAAAAAAAATGTTCTCAAAAATGACAAGTTTCCTGTTTCTCAATTGTCAAGTACAATGTCTTCTCGAATGATGTGACTCAGTAAATTGTGACGATATCATTACGATATTAACGTTAATCGTGACATGGCGCTTTATCTATATTATTGATATCTTTTACAGTTTAAACTCGTTGACAAATCTAAACTTCTAATCAACAGATTATCAGGGTTTATTGTTTTGAAATGGGCGACAATGAGTGGTGTGGTGACCATGATACCCCCACCTTTAAGTGGATAATACCAGGGTAAAGTACCCTGGGGGGACCCATAGCCATTTTTTTGGTATTTTTTTCTTCTTCTTGTTTTACCGAGAGGCGAGCATTACTCTCAGACACCCCTGACGGTATAAAAAACATATAGACCCCTAATACTCCCATAGAACCTAGATACCTAAACCACACAAGTTGACCAGAACAACTCCAAAATGACCGTAAACTCACCGCAAACAACACTCCTCATACGGAAAACCATCCCCCTGGGGGTGGGTTCTCTGTGACCTCTCCAAAATGACCGTCAATGCACTGCAAAACACACTTCTTAGACAGTTTCCTGAAAACACTTCCATCCTCTGACGCAATTCGATGACCAAGATGAAAAAATCTCAGGGGTCACTATATACAGACCCGACCAATCAGAAGTTAGCGATACGTATATGCAAATGAACTATACACCTCGCTAAAAGGACTCTACGGAACAATCGAGAATATCTTGTGACGCAATCCGATGACCCAGAGGAAAAATCCTATACAGCCGTTGACTAATCAGAAGCTGTATAGCTGTATATCTCCTTACTACTGACGGCAACACATAAAGACCTGGCCCCAAAATAAGTTGATTGTTTTTGTTTCTTAAGATTTTAAAACTTTTACCAAATTTAAAGATGCCCAGTTGTCATGTGACGGCAACACATAAATACCCGCCGTGAAAAAAAAAGAAGAAGACGAAGAAAAAAAAAAAAAAAAAAACGTTTTCTATACTTTAAAGAGACAATCTCGTCTGAGTTATAATCGTTAAATTGTACCTTTATGTTACCTACGGATGTGGATCGTTTCTAATTAAGTACGTATACTGTACGCATTGTGTGTGTGTGTGTGTGTATGTATGTATGTTTGTACAGTGTGCAAGGTCACTCTCGCGGCGGGTATTGATTGGTTGTCGTTATTTGTGTAAGTCTTAGACCAATCAGCAATGCTCACTTTTGTTGTATATTACTGCCCATGTGAACATGATATCTTGCCTTTAATATTTCTCAAATTTAAAAATATGCAGAAATTACAATTTATGTCTTGAAAACCAATTTCAAAACTGTGAACAATATCTGCGCCGGAATGACAAATCAATTAATTTACTTTTTGAAATTTTCTTCTGGTATCTATTGAGACTGATTTTTAGCCAAATATCCTTTCAAAACTGAGATGTTGATATCAATTTCACCTAACTGAAATAATCAAGAATGTTTCAAAAACCTTAAAAGATGCCGTAAACCTTAAATTTTTAAGTGGAGACGGTTGACCCGCCGAAAACGCTTTCTTGTTGTTATGACTTACACATTCAAAAATATCAAAAGATGCACAATTGTCACGTGACGGCAGTGGAGTGGTGGCAGGGGGCCAGGGGAAAACTGCCCCCCCCCTTCCAGCGATGCTTTCTGAAATGGCGCCAAGTGCTCTAGGGGGCGCCAAAATTGTCCTGAGAACATATTTTTTCGGCCCTGAGAAAATTTACGTGTTGATCAATAACTTTATCCTATACTACATTAAACACGTAATATTACATTTTTTGAGTCCAAAAGTGCATGAATTTTCCACAGAAAAGACCTGAACTCCCACACCATTGGCACTCTAGCTCGGACAGTAGCAGATGCATGGCGATAGCTCGTTGACAATATCTAATATCTGTCCCTACCATGCATGAAGGGCAACAATTTCATTGAATACAGTTGGTAGAAAAAGCATTTCAAAAGGGCGCCGAATGCTCACAGGGGCGTAAAAATTGTCATGAGAAATTATTCTTATATACTTTTTATTCTCAACGTCGTAAATGTTTTTTTCCCTTTCTTTCTTTCCTCAAAGCTTTATTCTTATATAAAAAACATAAAACCATTCCCAGACCACCAACTAAAGACATATATTGTAGTGAATAAGATCCTATATATTCGCTCCAATATTCCTTTTAACTAACTTTAGTGTGGAATTGACACGATTTTAAGCAATAATCTGCAACCAAACACACGCCAAATAACGCTACTAATTTCCTGAGGCTTCGCCCCGTGGGAGCCTACCAGGACGTCGACCCTCGATCTCACACAATATTAATACATTTTCTGCTATCAAAATCGCGAGAAATGCAGGGATTCCGAGAGCTTACCCCCTCCCCAGCGCCCCTACCTGCAGCTTCGCCCCAAAGATGTGACAGGGCTTCCCGCAAAACCTCGGTCTCCGGTCCCCACCAGGGCTTCGCGGCCTTCGCCCCTAGCATGTTGACACAATTTTAAACAAGACCCATTTTGGCCCCCAATAATGAGCGCCTTCCGAAATCATTTTCTTCCATCAGGAAATCTTCTTAATTTCCGGGAAATCTTCAATTTCTGGAAAATCTCGGTCCTTCAATTTCCTTCATGTTGGGGATATCTTCTTCAATATTTGTAAAGTTTTCTTCAATTTTCGGGAAATTTCCTTCATTTTCGGGTGATTTGGGGCCTTTCCGGGATTTTTTTCTTCTTCAATTTTCGTGAAATTTGTTTCCATTTTCGTAATATTTTCTTCGTTTTGGGGATATTTTCTTCAATTTTTGGGAGATTTTCTTCACTTTTTGCGAAGTTTTCTTAACTATTCGGGAAATTTGCTTCCATTTTTGTGAAATTTGATTGATTTTGGCGAATTTCTTTCAAATTTTTTTACATTTTTTCAGTTTTTGGATTTTTTTTTTGGGAAATTTCCTTCATTTTGTGGATATTTTCTTTAATTTTTGGGAATACATTTTCGGCTTTGTTTTTTTTCTAAAATTTTTGGGAATTTTACCAAAGCTGTTTTGCCCCCTGAACTCTTTGCATGGCTTTCTACCTTGATTTGAAACACTGATTTTAAGCAATTTCCTAAACGGTGCCATCTAAACAGTGCATGCCAATTTAGATCTATGTGCCAATCGTTTTTTATGAGCATTTTTTTTTTCAGGAGGGGGCGCCAAAATTTCCTTCATAATAGATGAGGGATCAGAATAGATATGGTATGGTTTAGTTTTCCAACAGAATTAACATATAACGCAATCAAGATAGCACGGAACTATTTATGTCCCCATTAAAACTTATGGCACAAGCGACCAGTTTAAGATAATTTTCCTACGAGAACACGAAAAAGGGATGTATTTTGTGATGTATATTGTGTGAAATACACCTTCAAGTCCCTTCCCCACCCTCCAACACACACCCGCGCGCGCACACACACACCTATACACACACACACTTTCCCCATATTTATATATTTTGTGGTGATATTTGCATTTAGTGTAATATTATTTTTGTTTTGTCCACCCCCCTCCCCAGCCCTCCCCCTTTTAGTACCAAAATTTTATTTTGTCACTTTTCCCATTTTCGATGGGCAAATCCCGCCCATAGTCGCTTGTACTTTAAAAGGCACATCATGGTCACCAAATCATTATCATTCCTTATGATCACCAATATCATACTAATGATCATCATATCGCACCATTATAATGATGATTATTGTCACGAAGAACGTCATAATCATGATGTCATAATCACACCACACAATTATCATGATCATCATCCTCATGATTGCCAATCACATCTTCATCACATCATACCGTTATAATGATGATTAGATCATTGTCACGGAAAACGTCATAATCACGTTATTATCACACCACATAGCCGTAACCATGGTCATTAAAAAATGTTATAATCATCCCATCATCATCGTCGTCGTGGTCATTGTCATCGTCATGGTCATCGCCATCAACATCTTCATCATCATCGTCATTGTCATGGTCATCTTCATCATCGTCATCGTCATCGTCATGGTCATGGCCATCGTCATCATCATCACCATCATCATCATCATCATCATCATCATCATCATCATCATCATCATCATCATCATCATCATCATCATTCGTGAGTACGAATACGAGTATACAAGAACCTGAGTACGAGTCCCAAAGCCATGAGTGCGATTATGAGTACTTAACATTTTCATTTCCTGAGTACAAGTACGAGTACAAGTACATGAGTATGAAACGAGTACGAGTACGAGTACTATATAATATAGATAAAGAAAAAAGGAGGTTGGATAAATGAAAGGAACCCTTCTCTGTTTAACTACTTATGGGTGTGATAGAATAATGCATAAAGTAGTTTCCAAATGTTAAAGGTAGCATCTTTAGTTCCTGGTTTATGCCTGACTAAAATTTGACACTTTTCAATAATGTGGAGAAACTGTTATGCATGAAAGTGACCAGCACAAAATATGTACATAATTCTTTAAAGTTAGTTCCTGAATTCAGTCATTGAACAAGTATAGGGCATGGGACGTAAAGCAAAAAGTGGATTAGCGTTTAAGTTCCGTGCAACAGAAAGGGGACCACTCAAATTTAGCATAAATTGATTGAATATGCATCCCTAATCACATATTCCCTTGTCCCCACGCGCGGAAGATGCACACTTTATTTGAAAAAAGAAGGAAATCGGGTTAATTTCTCATGGCTTTAAACTTATATACCAGTTCCACTACAAATTTACACTGAGTGTTAAATAATACAGATTTAAGGTTTTTAGGCAAGACCAGCTGAAAATCATTTCTTATTCTTTGAAAACCAATATTGGGATTAATTTTGCAGTGACTGATGAGGGGGAAAGTAGAGGGGACAGGAGGGGGGGAAGGGGTAAAAAAACAGTAAACCATGCTACAAATTCTTAAAGAAAATTCAAGTTTGTGGGAGGGTGTCCAAGGGTCCAGTGTCCTAGAGGCTGGCCCGGTAACCTAGGGGCCCTGCAGTGTCCTAGGCCCTGCGGTGCCCTAGGGGCCTTTCGGTGTTCTGGGGGCCCTGTGGTGTCCTAAGGGCCCTGTGGTATCCTATGGGCCCTACGGTGTCCTAGGGGCCCTGCAGTGTCATATGGGCCCTGCGCTGTCCTAGGGGCCCTGCGGTGTCTTAGAGGCCCTACGGTATCCTAGGAGACCTGGCGTCTTTGGTGGAGTTGAGCATCGGTGTCCTAGAGGCCCCATTGTCATAGGGTCTCCGGTGTCCTAGAGGTCGGTGTATCCCAGGGCACTGTGTCCCGGACTGTAGAGGTGGAGCCTCGGTATTCTAGGGTTCCAGTGTCCTAGGACCCAGGTTTTCTAAGAGCCAGGTGTCTTAGCGGCCCCATTGTCCTAGGGATCCCGGTGTCACAGGGGGTCCTGGAATCATAGGGTTTGGTGTCCAAGGAGTGGGGCATGGTGTCCAAGGGGTGGGGCCATGGTGTCCTAGTGGCCCTGTGTCCTAGGGGCTCTGGTGTCCTAGGGCTCTAGTGTCCTAGGGGCTCCAGTCTCCTAGCAGTGGAGCCACGGTGTCATAGGGCCGATTCGATGTCCTAGTAATGTTCGTTTAAGAAATAGGCAGGGACGGGTTTTTCCGCGGCCCCACAAAAAAGCTGACGACTTCTTATTTCCTTTTCAGAATTGTTACCGTATGTATAGTGGGTCTTTTCGAAAAATCCGGGATCTGTGTCTCCAAGTATTTAGCAGAAGGGGCCCTTGTATACAAGGATCTTCAGGGCCCGGCGTACTAAGGACCCAGCGTTCTAAGGCCCAGGTCGTAAGGGGCTATCGTCTTAGCGGCCCAGGTCGTAAGGTGCCCGTAAAAATGAAGAGAAGAGGTTTTTGTTGAAGAAATAAGCAGTAGTGAATTTTCGGCGACAAAAAGCTGAAGATTCTGCTTTCCTCTGCTTCTTTTGCCCTCAATTTTCCCACATACTGCAAGCTGTTCCAACCCACCCTGAAAATTACATATGTTTCCTTCTGATGGCATTGAGTAGGGACCTGTTCATGCCTGAGACTATCATGACACCATCATTTGTTTTCCTTCCTGTCCAAGATATTTTCAACATTCTCCTAATTTGCGTAGCTTTTAAAGCATTTCCGTAGCTTCTAATCTTTTCTCGAATTGTCCAGCATTCACAGCCATAGAGAAGAGTAGACCATACAAATGTCTTTAAGACACGGACTTTCGTGTCCATTCCAATATTTATATTCTTCAGAATTGGATTCATTTTTGTTAACATGTCTTTGGCAAATGCAATGCGTTTTCTAACTTCGTTAATGCACCGACTATCTGATATTAATGTGTGGCCCAAGTACTTAAACTGTTGTACTTGTTGAATTATTTCTCCTTAGCTTTGTATACTACATGGGTTTATGGCTTTTTATTCCAACCACCATACATTCTGTTTTCTTTACATTTAGAGACAACCCTCTCTTTTCACTTTCCTCTACAATTTTATCTAGAAGAGACTACAGTTTTTCTTCTGACTGCTAAAAGCACCGTGTCATCTGCATAGCGTAGGTTATTAGCCTCCAACTTTCAGCCCCCAAGACTGTCGAGTTACAAAGTATTACGAAGTACAGGTACATTTATCGAGTTAATTTAGTAAGTTGACGAAGCCAACAGAACATTTATGGGGAATAGACTATGTTTACTGATATAACTCATTGACCATATCACGTACTGGGTACGCTATGCGGCCGACGGCGGAAATGCCCGAATATTTGTTCAGAGTCGAAGTCCCATGTAGGGGTCCAAGGGGCAAAGCCCCCGGAAAGTCTGCGTTTCTCCGAATTTGAATATCAGAAAATTGCTTAAATTAATGTCAAATATACACTAAAATCATTTAAGAGAAATGATCAGATAGTCTCATTGGGTCCGGTGCAACTTGAATCTTTTTTTGCACAGCGGTCGCAGAGGAATTTGTGATTAGGAATGCATATTCATTCAATGTTAGATTTGAATGGTTCCTTGTTCTGTTGGACGGAATGAAACAAAATCAAGCTACGGATGTTCCACGGCCTAATGCTAGATATTGACCGGGTGTTGAGAACGTAAGCTGGTAACAGCCAGCTGCTTTCTTTAAAATGACTGTGGCAGAAGATTAACAAACAATAGATTAACATAAACAACTAGTTGGACATTTTAAAACACAATACCAAGCAATACACCACAAAATGTGGATAAGATACGCAGATTGTTGATGTTTAACACTTTATGATGATTTTTTGTTTTGTTTCTTTTCCATGTTTTTTTTAAATTGATTTTAAAACAATTTATATAACATTGCAACTACACATCCATATCCATAGCTTAATGTACACATGCTGTAGAATAAGCATGTTATCGGCATTTTCTTCTGTAAACAGAAAATAATACATGACCAAATGAAAAAAATCTGGATATGGCATCATATTAATAATTAAAGTACCCAATCTGTACAACGTCATAATCCCAACTTTAAGTTGTCCCTAACAAAAATATGAAATGAATTGAGGACTGTTAGGGGTTTGATAGTTAAGCCTGGTTTATATCGTTTGGATTTTACAATGTTGTGTTCCCAACAACACAAAATGCTTCATCAATTTATGAATTTCCAGATTTGTTTTCAGAGAGATACCGTAGCTTGGGTGCAGAACCATAAAAGCATCTGTGCGTCAAAATACAGATCTTCCATAATTGCAATTTACGATGACCCATATTAGTGCCACTGAAACAGAAATTATTGACTGTTTATGAAGAAAAAAGTGTCTGGATGCGTTTTGAAGAAAAAATGTTTGGTATTTTTAAAAACATGATATGTTAATTTGTAATTAAAGATTGTTTCTTAAGATAGAGCCAACTGTTGTTTTTAGTATCTTTGATCATGGGAGCCCCATGCTGTCAGACGAATTATAAAATTTAGCTTCGTTATTCTGCTCTGTAATGGTAGACTGGACACATAAGTTAGTGGTACAAATAACTGAGTTACAGACTGAAGCAGAAAACAGTGGACATAAAGTCATTTATAACAGATGATCATTTTGAATTAAACAAGTTCTGATAAGAATTCATGGAGAAAAAGAATCAAAATTATGTACTCGTAGTCATATACGTGTAAAAAAGACGAGTATGAGCACAGAGGTCATAAGTACGAGTACGAGTATTAGTACTCGAGTACTATAAGTCTGCAATATCATAATCACCATATCATCATACCAACAAAATTATCATCATTTCATCACTTTTATGAAGACCAATAATTATCTAATTTTGTGATCTTTATAATCTCAACCACCATTTTTGCGATCATATATATATATATATATATATATATATATATATATATATATATATATATATATATATATATATATAAATAAATATATATATATATATATATATATATATATATATAAATAAATAAATATATATATATATATATATATATATATATATATATATATATATATATATATATATAAAATATATAAAACAAAATAGGAAAAAATGTCTCTAGCCAACAGATTATTTTAAAAACCAAATATTTCAAGAAACAATGTCTCTAGTGGTAACAGATTATTTTAAAATACCAAATAAGGAAAAGGAGTTTGTTTCCTTCTTAATCAGTGGTATGAGACATTAACATTTTTAACTATTTTGTTTTACCACTATATATATATATATATATATATATATATATATATATATTTAAATATAATCTATATATATATATATATATATATATATATTATATATTTTATATTTATATATATATATATATATATATATATATATATATATATATATATATATATATATATATATATATATATATATATATATATATATATATATATATATATATTCTTTTTATAATTATCAAATCGTTACAACATTTTATGATGGTCACCACCGAATCATTGTAACGATCATCATCGTCATTATCGTTACCACTATTATCGTGATCATCATCTTCCTCATCATCATCACCACCATTATTTTGATCATCAATGTCATCACTACTAATATCACAATCACAATATCATCATCACACTACATCATTATTTTGATTATCATCGTCAATCATAATAAATATCAAACCATCATCACCACCCACCACACCATATCATGGCCATAATCGTCATGATCACCAATATCATAACCATGATCTTAATTTATGATCATCATCGGCACAACCAAACCATTTTAATGACCTTCATGGCCATGATCACCAATAATATTACCACCACACCACCATGATCCTAATCATCACCATAAACTGATTATTATCAGATACATATCTTGATCATCAGTAGTAAGATACAAGCCATTGACTGATTGATCAGCTGCATAAGCGCCGCCATTGATCAGCTGCACACGATTCCAAACCCGATGGAATATACGTCTTCTTGTTGGATCAACTGCGCAGCTGCAGCCTTACCTCAAAAGGTTTAGGACTGTATGTTAAGCCAAAGTGACCAACGAAGTCTGGTTTTTTTCGGGTTCTGCAAATTGGAAGGTGTATCGCTTCAGAAGGTTACCGAGGATGAGAAAAATTTCTACGTTTGCAAGATCTATGCCAATGCATCTTCTTCTACCTGAAGCGGGAAAATAAGTACGTAAAATACAATCGGTTACATTCGTTTATTAATGATCATGACAGATAGAGGTAAAAGAACGGTGGGACAAGCGGGATGCTGTCTCCTCAAATTTCTTCTTCTCTGATTGGCTTAAGTTCTGTACCCTACCTCTAACCTAACCCTTACTTAGCTCAAATGAGTGCAATTGCTATCCTGTTTAAGAAAAAATAGCCCTCAGGTCCACACCCGTTCGGAGAATGTTTCCTTATCTGTTGGGTTAAGGAGGGAGGGGGGGGGGGGGGGGTTACAAATTGAATGTAAAAGCGAATATTAGTAAACATGGGCGGGATTTGCGTAGCGAAAGTTGGAGAGCAAAGTCTAAAGTAGGGGGGAAATCTTGCCAAAATATAAAAAATTACCATAAAATGTATACAAATTCGGATAAAAGTAAGAGGAATGCCCCTTGCTCCCACCAAATCCCACTTATCTTAGTAGTCTATATTATTGAGACTAAATGTCCAGAAAGCTCCCACAAACATCAACATTTTGCTCTCGAGTTTGAGAAAGCAATGCGCTAGCTTAAAACAGATGAAATTCTCAGACTGGCAATCACAGCTATCGCATAATCACCCATTCCCAAACAAACAAGGGCGTAGAAAGGGTTATCTCTCATGGGGCAGTGGCGTGATGAGTCATTTTTCACTGGGGCAAGGGTCTTTTGGCACCTCCCCCCCCCCCTCCCATAAAAAAATGATCATAAGAGTTGGGCACATATATTTAAATTGGTATAGACCGTTTTAGGAAATTGCTTAAAGTCAGTGTTTTAAAGCTTGGTAGAAGCAAAACCTCGTGGTCCAGGGGGAAAAGACCGAAAAGCCGAAAGGAGCACTAGGCCGAAAAGTGAGGGCGTAGTTGTACGGTTCCCACCCCCTCCCCCTCCCCCCCCTCCCTCCTTCAAAAAATCAAATGCTTATTTAGCACACAAAGGTATAGCACTTTTGTGGTTAATATGAATATTCAAGTAATATTTTTCCTCACGTCGTCTGTGGACTATGGAGGCATGAAGTTAATCAATCTTTTGAGAATAATATATCTGTGAAATTAGCAAAAACGTGCGCCCTCGCTTTTAGGTCTAGTGCGCCTTTAATATTGTATCAAATCCATGGTCTAAGCCTTGCGTTTCTCGTAATTTTGATACCAGAACATTGCTTAAAACTTGTGCCAATTCTGGGGGCGAAACCCTTGAAAGGCTGGAAGCCATGCATTTCTCGCGATTTTGAGAGCAGAAAACTGCTTAGGAATAACATTGTGTCAACTCCAAGATTGTAGCCCTATTATGGGCGAAGCCCTCGGAAGTCCTGCTTTCTTGTGATTTTGATAACAACAAATTGCATAAGTCGTTGCAAATCCAAGCGTTGAAAGCCCTACGCTTTTGGTAGCCAAAAATGCTTAAAACTGAGTCAAATCTAGAGGCGAATCTCTAGTTGGGATCTAGGGGGCAAACCCACGGAAGCCTTACGTTTCTCGTGATTTTGATAGCAGAACATTGCTTTAAATTGTTTCAAATCTCTAGTCCACTCTAGGGGCAAATCCCCGTAAGCAGTGCGCTTTTAGTGATTTTGGTAGCAAAAAATTGTTATCTATGGGACGAAGCCTAGGGGCTTTAGGGGATTTTGATAGCAAAACATTGCTTTAAATTGTTCCAAATCTCTAGGCGAAGTCCAATCTAGGGGCGAAGCCCCGGAAGCAGTGCGCTTTTAGTGATTTTGGTAGAAAAACATTGCTATGTATGGGCAGATGGGGCAAAGCCTAGATCTCAGGGGGCAACGTCCCCGGAAGCCCTATACCAGTATACGTTACTCGTGATTTTGATAGTAGAAAATTTGTTTAAAATTGTGTGAAATCTATGGTCAAAGTCCACGGAAACCCTACATTTCTCGCAATTTTCACAGCAGAAAATTGCTTAATATTGTGTCAACTCCAGCTGGCCAGGGTCGAAGTCCTGGTAGTTGCCTAGGGCGAAGCCCTGGAATTTTACCATTTTGGGATGTAATTTTTGTATCAGAAAATTGCTTAAAATTGTGTCATTTCCACACTAATGTCACTTAAACTTAACATACATACGCATACAGAAATATGATATTATGATTTTGATGTAAGAATAAAGCTTTGAGAAAAAACATTTGAAATGTTTATTTTATGTAAATGATACCAATTGTAGAAGTTGAGAATAGAAAGTATCTAAAAACATATCATCATGACAATTTTGCTTCCCAGTGAGCATTCGGCACTCTCTCATGAAGCTTCGCTGGAAGCAGTTGCCCCCTGGACCCCTGCCTTCACGCCACTTATAGGGGCAAGAACAGCAACATTTTCGCGGTTACAATAGCGGACAAATTCCACTGGTTTTTCAAATTTTGGTAAATCTTCGATCATTATTCGGAAATTTCCTTCATTTTCCGACGGAAATCATCGTTTTTTGGAAAATTTCCTTCAGTTTTAAAAAATGCTCTTTAATTTTTGGGAAATGTTTACCAACTTTTACAGAATTATAGTGTTTAATTTCTTACAAGTTTACCAAAAATTCCCATAAATTTGACCAATTTTTCAATAAGCAAGTGGAAAAAAAAATATATAGAGATACTCACCCATTCCAAACGACACCAGCTGATTCATTTTTTCTTTGTTGATAGACTTCTTATCAGGCGACAAAAATCTGTCAGGATCAAATTTAAAGGGCTCTTTCCAAATCTTTTCATCGTGATGAATCGCCCATTCATTGGTCCAAAGTTCTGTTCCTGCCGGTATGACGTAACCTTGGACAGAAAAACTATGTGTCACCACTCGTGGGACAGAAAGAGGGGCGATATTTGAAAATCGCAATATTTCCAGGATGCATGCATGCGTATATGGGCAAGATGTCTGCATTTTGTGTTCAACGAGGGAGCTGTCTGCTACTTGAGAATCTAGCTCGCTTTGAATCTGACAAAAAACGGAAAATATATGGCATGGAATAGAAATGGCAAATCAATGGCAAATCCAACGTCAAAATTTGTTAGAGAAAAAGGAGGCTGAGTCCATTTAGGGGCGTAGGAAGGGTCACCTATCGGGAAATGCAACAACCAACAAGAATTCCCATTACAAGCACTAAAAAATATTACATTTTCATCAAACGTTGCTCCTAATTGCATGAGAATTAGGAAATCCTCTTTAATTTTTAGCAAGTTTTCATCAATTTTCGGGAAATTTCCTTCAATTTTCGGGAAATGTTGCCAATAAATATTTTAATAATATGCCAACTTTACTTCCCACCCAGAAAGTCTGCCCCTATTTCCAACACCTCTGTTTCTATTTGTTTCGTACTAATAACATTTCAAAGAAAATTAAGCATTTTCTAAGAAGAGAGACAAACGAAATATATATGGCGATTGTCTGAGTGGGAAACGAAATCACACGGCTTAATTTTTAATTAATTAGGCCAACCTCTTTTTATGTTATTTGTTGCATATTTTGCTTATACTTATTGAGGTGAGGTATAACATGCACTTAACACACTTACAAGAACATATGCTTTGGCGCATCTTTTCATGCACATGATATTCTTGATATTAGAGCTTGAAGTGCAACTTGGGGCAGGGGGATTTTGTCAGTGTTAAACTTGCTTGAAGCCGAAACGCCTTTAACTGACCAAAACATTAAAAACGGAACGTGTGGTCGAGTCTCCCTATATAGCAGAGTCCTGTGCTTCCATACTGTTAACCAGTGGTGTGGAACTCAATTGTGAGCCATTGGGCTCTTCTCCCCAATGTCTAAAGTTATCGACATTTAACAATCTGCTCAAAATGTGCGATTGTTAGATATAGCCAGGGGGCTAATTCCCCTCGAAAATAAGTGCCCCCTCCCCGCTTCTACACCACTGCCCTTGACCAATAGCGGGTGCCATTGGGAGGAATAGGGTGGGGACTTTTCCCTCCCACTGAGTCTCTCCAATATCGAATTTCCAGTTCGTTCAAATCCGAGGAGAAATGTTGAAGGGTAGGGGGGGGGGGGGAAGGGGGGTGGAATGCGAGTGGGGTCCTTGTATTGTCTCTCTTATCTGTTTTATGTCCCCGTCCACCTCCAGTGTTCGTGGTGCGTGGCGCCGTCACAGCTGACCCCTATTATATGTCATAAACATTTGTGAAATTTATCCTTTGATACTAACTTCATACCTTCTTCTGGATATCCTTGTACGTGCACATAAACAAAATGCCCCATAGAATTGTGTATCCAGTCGTTTCAGTGCCCGCCGAGAATAAATCAAGAAGAGCCCGCCATATGACATCTTCTTCCAACTTAACGTTGTTGTTTTGCTCATCTTTGACATATTGTAAGTACATATGCAAGATATTCGACACCGCGCCCCTTTTCCAGGTATGAGACTGCCTTGCGACCAATTGTTTCACGTACCCTTTCAAATTCGTAACCGTTTTTCTCAACCCCGAGT
This sequence comes from Chiridota heheva, assembly GCA_020152595.1. NCBI lineage: Eukaryota > Metazoa > Echinodermata > Holothuroidea > Apodida > Chiridotidae > Chiridota > Chiridota heheva. The sequence goes on along the minus strand of JAIGNY010001834.1, from coordinate 934,171 downwards.
ACAGAAAAGTTTCATAAAGCAGCGGGAACACTTGAGCGAAGCATATGCCACTTAGATCTTTGGAAACCTTTTCCATCGTCAGCAGGAATTCTTCCATTTTTTTAAAGTTAGTTTCATCGTCTAGATTTTCTCCAGCGGTAATTGAAATAATTGTTTTGGCAACTGTCGTAATGACGTCATATCTTAAATCTAGTGAAGTATTTATTTGTTTATCGAGTTTTTTTAACAAAGATGCGAGCTCTTTCATGATGATAACTTCAACACCGCCATTGTTTCTAGATATGTGTCTAAATCCGGATTTAACTAGATGCCTGTGTAAAGCCCATTGTTTGTCATTTTCCCATAGGACGCTTCCTGAAAAACCAAAGGTAATAAAGACATGCATGATAACCAGTGGTAGATAATTTTTTAGCCTAGTGAATATATATATAATATATATATATATATATATATATATATATATATATATATATATATATATATATATATATATATATATATATATATATATATATATATATATATATATATATATATATATATATATATATATATATATATATATATATATATATATATATATATATATATATATATATATATATATATATATATATATATATATATATATATATATATATATATATATATATATATATATATATATATATATATTTAAAATTATTGACATGCAGAAATACTTTATCCCTACCCCCCTCCACCTAAAAAAAACACTTTAAAATGCTGTTTTGCACACCACTTTATAAAGTGTAATGTCAGAACAGAAGGTAGTAGGATGTATTTTGCTACCGCTCATAATATCTGGACAATAGAATGATTCACATCCTAAGATTCTTATTATCAGCCCCCACCCCTTCCCTGCCTTCTCGAAAATATCTAGGGGTGTGAAAAGCGGTTCTCTTTTAGATCTCAGTCAAACTTTCCTTTAACCCGGCATGATAAGCGCAAGTTGCACAGTCAGACAGTCTGACAGTTGCATCCATGAATTTTAATCATTTCAAATTTTTATAGTTTCGAAACTTTTTATGATATAGAAAGTTTAACAAAATAAGTCTTAAATTATCTTCTAGACCTGGAAAGTACTGTAGCTTCAAAGTTATGCTTTATTCAATGTTATGTTCATAGAAACTGAAGCTGTTCGTTCCTTTATAGCTTAATATATCAATTGCTATACGTTTCGCTGACACGTTTCGCTGAAAAGTGTCAAGGCTGTTAGGGTCAAGGCTGTTAGGGTCAAGGCTGTTAGGGTCAAGGCTGTTAGGGTCTTAGGGTCAATATTAGCATATCAACTATGCAAATTATGAAATTAGAAATCAAACAGTTTAGTGCTACCATTGAGCTTCCACATGAGCCAAGTAGAACTAATATAAAATAAACAGCGTTTTGCTATAGCTGTTTCGAGCTTTAAATTCGAAGCACACGACGTATTTAGGGTCGTAATTCTTGGGGACATGGGGGACTTCCCCTACACTTTCCGACATAATTTTAAAAAATGCAGTAAGCTTTTGAGAAGAAAAAAAACTGTACATCTACTTTATGCAGAAAAGTATGGATCCATGCCCGTCCCCCCGTCCCCATCCCGTCTCCCCGCCCCCTCCGTCACCTCACTTACTTTGTGATGGAGAATAACGGTCCTGCAAGCATTTGAATATGAAGTTTTCTGATTCAAATTTCCGATTGGAAGGTATAATCCACGTGGTCTGAATGCTATTGTGCTCTGGAGGCATAGTGAACTGTTTTGGGGGCGTGATTATTTATTAAAAGAAGAGTAAACCTGAAAGAGAGCGATAAAGAAAATGAATGTTTGTTTGTTGGTGTGTTCGTTTGTTCGTGTGTTTGTTTGTCAACTTCAGCTTTATAATGTCCCGATAAACAGATCACCATGAGATTATTTCTATCACGACATCGAACATTCCAATGCTGATCTCGGCCGAAAAAACAAAATAGTATTGGTCCCAGATATGGAATCAGAAATAAGAAAAATTCAAAGTAAATTACCTTTTCTTGATAAGGCAGCTTCCAACAATCCAGGCATTTTCCGATTCGATGAAAACTTCCCGTTACGAACAAGCGCCTCTGTAGCTGCGTCCAAGTCACTCAACACAACCGCCGGATACTTCGGTCCGAGCCAAACGAGCATGACGCCGCCATATTTCTTCGAAAGATGCGCCAACGCCAAGTGGGGCTGACCACCGTCAAGAAGTAACTGGGGAAGATTGCCAAATATTGGCCATGGCGCTGGTCCAGGCGGATCATTCCCTCTAGTGGGAGATAGGCGCATGCGCAATAACATGGTAAAAATAACAAATGTAGCAGCGAATATCAGCAATGTCACTATCATTGTGACTCAGTCTTTCGCCACATAAGAAGATCGCTGAAAGCTGGAGAAGAAAGGAGTTATTATTTAAAGGCCAGATATCAATCTAACGCTTTTGATTGGATGGAATATTTCTATAATCACCGACAAGTCAATCAATTGCCGCAGCGAAATTGACGTTACTAATCTGTATCGGGTTTATTCTGTTATTGGTGACGGGTCAAATAATTATCTGAACTTGAAGAAGAGGTTCCCTTTTAAAGTATATTTAATATGTTCTTTTTTGCCTGGAAGTCTAGCAACATATAACAGCACGACTTGATGAGAACAATTATATTTTTGAAGGACAGCTATCTTTTTATTTTTGAATATAGAGACTATGTATTGAACCTGCTTTCTCATCTGACTGTCTGATGAAAATTAAAAAATTATCATAATTTATTTAAAAAAGACAAGTAATCAAAACAAAATGCTAAGAATGAATAGCTGGCCTAGAAATTGCTACATTTTCATAGCCCTTTAAAGGAATATTCCCATGGTTTGTATAAGCTTTCACAAGAAAGATACATTTTTAGAAACCATTTAGTACAAAAATCATGTTGATATGTTATTCCTACCAGGAGATATTCAAATTTTAAGGTTCACAAAAATAGCCAATAAACGAATAGGAAAAGGCTCAGTATGACATCACAGCAACACATTCTCCCACAAAGTTGATGTATTTTATTAGAGTCTATCATCCTTTTTTATTAATAAAACCTGCTGGAAAAATAGATTTAATGAAATTAGGTATTTATATACTTTTGGAAAATTGTTTCTAATCATACAGAAACAAACAACCAATTAACGTTCAACGAAATACATAAACATTTGCAATGGAATTGCCTCTTTGACATCATCAAACACGAATTCATCATACTATACAAATTTTTTTAAATGGTATTTGGAAAATCTTTAAAAATCCATATCTCCTGAACAGAATATGATATCAACCTAATTATTGTACCAAATTTACTCTAAAAGTATGCTCTTTCAAATGACAATTTTACAAAAAAAAAAACAAGCATGGGAATATTCCTTTAAGTATCCGACGCGACGAAACAAGTCAACATGTATTTTACAGGTGACGAACATTTCCTTATCCGCCTAAACAGCTTATCGCATTAATTGAGTTTTCGACGCCGACGACGACGAGGGAACACACAATTACAATGACGGGGTTGTCGCCTGCGTATCGGTTATGGTAGTAACAATGCTATCACGAAACGACCCAAATAAGAACACACTTACGACGTACGGACAGACATAACATCGACAGCCAAGTCAATGTCCACGGCCTTTGTTAACCAGTTGTGGTGCACTGGTGTATTGAGTTTTCTCTAATTCTTTTCATTTTTTTGACAAAGGTCTCCGTTTTTTCTTTGACCGAGTTGTCGGAATTTACCATCCTAGCATTCAAACTCCCAATCCTGTGGTCTGTTGTGTGTATGTTAACGGATGTCTTGTGAACAGGTGATAAGCACTGTAAGCTCTTGAATTTGTATACAACGAGTAGTGTACAGGTGTAACACATTCCCTTACTCAATGCATGTGCGTAATATCATTGACTGGGCCCATGGGCGGGATTTGCCTACCGGAAGTGGGGAGTAGTCAAAAGTGGGATGGCCAAATCATAAAATTACGCTAAGATGCAAAAATTACCACCTGACCATACAACAGACACAAATTCGGAAAAAGTGCCCCTGTTTCCCCCTTTAAATCCCGCCCATGACTGTGACAGTGGTGTATTTCCAAACATTTATAATGGTCCAAAACAATAACAATGGTCCATTTTAATAGGCCTAAATCATAATTGATCATTAATGCTATTTAATGGATAAGCAATTTAGAACAAGTAAACAATATCATAAACCCATGCATATGGACTTAACATAGTACCCCGCTCAAATCCCGAAAAATTAATGAAAGTAAACTTTGAGAGATTCACTTCTTATTCCCATAAATCTAAAAGTGTTTACCCGCCCCTCCTCTCCTCCACTGCCCCATCCGGTTTTTTAAAGCCAGGCCCTTCGAAGCTATTAAGCCAAGCCACAAATACAATTTCAACTTTGAAGAGAGAAGCGGGGTTCATTTAAATATGCTTGTCAAGGATTGCAGGGAATCTTGAAATCACGTTGAAATAGCCTTTTGGAAAAGATTCTAATGACCTCTGCAGTCCGTTTCTTTGACCTCTGCAGTCCGTTTCTTATGACCTCTGTAGTCCGTTTCTTATGACCTCTGCAGTCCGTTTCTTCTATGGATTATCGTCACTTTTGGATCGATAATATTATTTTGGAAGAAACACTTTTATAAAATAACAAGCTAACATTTTCAGATATATCATAAATTACCAAATATATATGAAATAGAAATGCTCATATAAAGTTGACATTGCATAGCAAAGCACCTGATGTAAATATTGATTTAAGTGTAGTCCTAATTAAAGGTTAGACATGAACCAAATCTTCACTAATATTAGAAGGAAATGTCCTGTGCAAAAAGCGAATAGATGGAGAGAGAGAGTTGAACACACAATTACAATGACGGGGTCGTCGCCTGCGTAAATGTCCGAAACGCTTAATACGACCCGGACGAGAACACAGCTACGACGTACGGACAGACATAACATCGACAACCAAGTCAAGAAAACCAGTTGCGAATACATACATACCTTCACTTTATATCATTTGAGGGATGCTCCCAATTGATATCGTAGGCGCGATTCAGTCGTTTTCAGCAGTATGCATGCCTATGCAATGAGGGTCACTTTTTCAGGATCAAATTGCATGCGTTATTCTTAGCTTTCATATGACATAAGTAATTATACAACCCGGCAAACAAATGAACTTTCTACGAATATATCACAAGGTACGCAAAGTCCACGTTGTGCCAGCTATGGTAACAAATCACCAGGCGTAACTCAGTGTTTAGTTATTGCGAAATGCAAATAGATATTCGTTAAAGCTGTTTTGCAAGGTTAACTGGTTAACCTCTGAGTGAATACACTGAATTCTTTTATATTTTCCAGGGATTCTAAGCGGATAATTCATTGAAAGCATTATTCTAAATTTGATTTTTAGAATTTGCCCACGCGTGAGCAAGTATCTTTCAGTTTTGTCAAAGAATAAACGTCTGGCATGCATGAATTCCTATTTGTAGGAGTACCAGGCCTGCAGGTTCGATATTTGGGGAAATCTGATTGGATTTGGAAGAAAGAATATTCGTGACAATTTAACTTCTTTTGTATTGTTTCGTCTTACCGTGCACTTTGTAGAGAATAAAGAATGACACTGTTAAATAAGGCTTTCTCAACATGTACCGGTTGCATGGCAACCGTCCTGATAACCTTTTTAGGGTGTTTTATAGCAATCACGGAGAACCCTTCATCTTAACTGATTTGATTTGATTTGATTTATTAATTTCCACACTAATCATGAGAAACAACAAAGCTTCCATTCAGATAAAGAGATGATTGGTGATGGAGGAGGTCCCTTTACAAAGAAACAAATAAAGAAACATAAGATAATGAAATGTATACATACAGGAGAAATACACATAGAATAAACTAATACCCCCCCCCACTCCCATCATGGTACATACAGATAACAGCGTCCGCCCACACACACGTGCACACATAAGGTTCAGTTACTAAAAAGAAAAAATAAGTGACTTAAGGTACTGACAGTTGACAATAGTGTTCAATGATTATACAAAAGATATTGCTAAAATAAATTTTCTTTGAAAGATAGAAACTGAATGGGGCTTTTCTTATCACAGTGCTGTGTCAAGATTATTCCAGAATAGCACACCTGAGAAGCTGAAGGACTCATGTCGGAGCAAATACTGTACACACACACACATGTAAATTGCTCGAGTGCCTATGGTCACGGATGCAATATTCCAGTGACTTTTCAATTTCCTATATATGATAAAGGACTGTTAAAGAAACAATTTGGTGTAAAAATCATGTTGATAATATCTTTCCGTTTACGAGTTATTGTATTCAAAGATTGCGCAAGTGTTTTGAAAAGTGACCTCGCAGTGTAAAATGTGACGTCATAAAGGCAGATCCAAGACAATTCTATAAAATAAAAAATGTTTTTCTTTTTACTTCGAGTGTAAGATTCAGGAGCAGGTGGGCAAAGCACGTTCTTATAAAGTACGGTGTGTTATACCCCATCTCAATGAATAAACAAAGAAAGGTTCCAGTAATTTAGGAAGAGGCAATTGATTTGTAAAGAAATACACAAATAGCCTATTGTCTTGGATTTGCCTTTATGACATCAAACTGTACATTGTGAAGTCACTTTTCAACACACTCACGCAATCTTTGAATTGCAATAACAGATAATTCCTAAATGGAAAAAGATATCAACATGATTTTTACACTAAAATTGTTTCTTTCATAGTCCTTGTCATATTTCTGAAAATGAAATTTCACTGGAATATTCTTTTAAGGATAACTCGACCTACTGACCTAATGCCCTTAACATTCAAGGATACGTGTCACTGATTTTTGTCACGTGGCCCATAATAGCTTTGACGCCATTGAATCTGTGAGTGCAGTGAAGGGACACGCGCATGTGGGGGAAACTCTACCAATATTTTTCATTGGTGTAATTATTTGCCCTCAACCGAATTTTTCAGCAACTTGCTCTGATCCCTGTTTTCTGCTCAGTTTCTTGGTGCAATTCTGGAGCAGGATTTTTCTGGGAAATTGGTGGCTGATAAAGTTATCAAAAGGGTTAACTCACGCCTGAAATTCCTATTCAGCAAAAAAAAAATCCTTTACCTTAAGAGAGGGGGTAGTTTTCTCTGCCTTACGAGCTTGCTACAGTCTCACTTTGACCATGGTGCTAATTCCTGGTTCAGAGGCTTTACCAAATACATTAAATGCATGCTGCAATGTGCACAAAACAAGTTCCTACTTGGTCTGAACTAAAGATCCCACATTGACTGCATGCATCCACTCTTAACTGGCTTGATGTTCATGGAAGAGTTGACTACCTATAAGCTTGTGCCAAATGTTTACCATTTACCTTGGTAAAGCACCTCATGTGTAATTAAGCAAGGGTTTCTAATCCAAGTAAACTTTCCTTTTTTTTTTGTCCCATCTGTCAAAAGCAATGGCGCGTTAAATCCTTGGTCATTAAACTGTGGAACCATCTCTCCATCCATCACATCCATAACAAAGTTAACAACTCAAAAGTTGCTTTTAAATTCAATTGCAAGAAATTTCCCCACTGATGCGGCCCCGGGGAGGTTATAGATTATTTAACGAGGTAGTAAAATATTTTATTTTACGAGTTTTTTCTTCTTCTGTGTAACGGCCACACTTTGCCTTTTTTCTTTTTAAATTCATCTCATATCTTATTTTTGTTGTTATGGTTTTTACCCCATTGTTTACCTTTTAGTCAGTTCTTTATTTCTTTTTTGACCATTTGAGTAATTTCAGATTTAGGGTTTGTATCTAATTTGGGCTCACTCTTTTGACTGTTTGTCTTATATGTTTTATTATTTTGTATCTTTTCCATATGCTCCATTTTGTTTTTAACAGTTTTGCTATTGATTTTCCCATTTAATCATCTCATGCTACTCTTCTATTTTTAGTCTTTGCTTTTTAGCCATGTTAGTCATCTGTCAGGTTTAGGGTTTGTTTCTTACTTGGGCTTACTTTTGTCACTGTTTATTTTTGGATCTTATGTCATCTATTTTCATATATATCAGTCCAGATGCTGCATTCCCGTATTAGTTATGCATTGTTATGCCTTTTTAGCCATCTCTTGCAAATCCCCTTTTGGATTTGTTCTAAATTTGTATCATGTTTGACTGTTTTTAATTTACAGTGACATCACTTTTATTCTACTTATGATCAGGACCACTATATGGGAATGTTTTCCCTCCCAGTTGAGTTAAACTTGTAGTGCTTTCCTTTTCATTGTGCAAATCATTTTGTTTGCTAGTGCAATATTTCGTCCATTAATTTTTGATCTTTAATTTGTTCATTTTATAGCATCATTATGTATAAATGTGCATATAGATATCGCAATATTATAACATTATTATGTATATTTGTGCATGTAAAGATTTCACAGTGAATATATATGATCAATCAATCAATCAATCAATTAATCAATCAATCAATCAATCAATCAATTGGGAAACGGTCAAAATGAATTGGAAGCAAATTGACTTGTTTGCTGTCACGATCCTCCCGCAATTGGGAACTCAGGAACAACCTCAATACGGGTAGCAACCAAGCGCGTAGCCAGAGGGGGCCTGGGGGCCTAGGCCCCCCCTCCCTTCGCAAAAAAAAAAAAAAAAAAAAATAGTTTTCGCTCACTACGGAAATTATTGAGTTTTGTTTTTTATTTCTAAGGAAAAATGCGAGAACAAGGGGACTTAAATCGATCATTTCGTCATTGGAGAGGGTAAAGGAACCTTCATCAGGGGAAACTGACTAAAATTGAAGAAAATATTGTCACTTTTTCCCATTTTGGGGGGCAGTTCCTGCAAGCCAAGGGGGCGTTTTTCAAAAATTTCCTCCATATACGTTACACGCCAACCCATAGTGGTGCGTACGTAGCGCAGTTACAATTATATAGGGCAAACTTTACCAAGGGCTGATGGTCTAGGCCCCCCCGTTAAAAAAATCCTGGCTACGCGCCTGGTAGCAACCATGGCAACTGACAATACCACTTTATGATTTGGTGTCGGATGTCGATAAATACCAGGTTACTCACCTTGTTCCTTTCGAAAAGCGAATCAGAGAAACAAGTATGGGTGAGGAGCCCTACCGTCGGGACCCCCATTTAACGTCCTCATCGCATGGACTGTGACCGCCACCATGCCATTGACCACTGTTCCCAAAGGTTGTATGGCAGTATGGGGAAATGCAGATGACCAACCTCTGCGCTTATTTAGTTGATATCAGCGTGTCGTTCTGCACATCGGTGGAACAATCGCGGATTAAATCGCTGTGGGAATCGAGCTTAAAACTTCTCAGTAGTCAGGGTTTTACGCTCAACAAAAGATCATAAATTAAGGGCGCCAACGCATTTCATTGAATGAATTATTATATTTTCTCAGCTTGATTTAAAAAAAAAAAAAAAAATTGCGTTCTGGTTCAATCCTTGTTTACCTATTCCCGAAAGTTAGGGGTGACAAGGGGAAAATCCCCCAACCCACCCCCACCCCCACATGTTTTTAATACATCATTGCATACACTTAATGTCATTTGTATTCACTTTCGATTCAGTGGTCTAAAAAGTTTATTTTAGTTAAATGGTCAAGTAATCCAATATTATATAAAACGGGACATTGAAAACTTTCATGCCATCTACCGCGGTGACATAAACATTGACCAAAATTTTTTAGTCTGCCAGATCTACCAGCAAAATTAGAGTTTAAAACTTTTATTCATAAAGATAAATACTGCCCTCGATTCGTCGTTTAAGTTAGCGATAATCTCATGATGTATCTTTTCAATAGGCTTTACCTGTCGTGGTTCTCAGGAAACGGCAGGCCGCGGGCTACGCTGGACTAGTATCGCTGGTTACACGTAGCCCTAGTATGCTGGTTACACGTAGCCCTAGTATTGCTGGTTACACGTAGCCCTAGTACTGCTGGTTACAGTACATGCTGAAAATTCGTCATCTTTTATACAATCAATTAAAAATATTAGAATAATCACAAACGTTCAGAAATCAAGCTAATGATTTTAATATATTTAAAAAAATGTAAAACTTTATACTGCCGCGTTATTATTGTTTTCAAATTTAACAATTTTTGTTCGGCACTACCATTATAGAAAGAGGTAAGCAAAACCTGCCAGAATAAAGGTCATTTCTATCCAGTGAGCTGAAACAAAGAACCCTATTGTAGACGCTGCGGAAGTATGCTTTTGCATTGTTGTGAACATCCTGAACTGACGCGCTTGCATGCGTCAAAACATTACATTATTTGGGAATGCATAGAACCAGAAAAGATTTGCCTCATAGAACTGAAGGACTGCGCAGGAAGTGGAATAAAGTTTAACATTTAACGTTTAAGGTGAAGTATAATTAAAGACACTATCTGGAGTAAATTGTATTTGCTGTTCTTAGTGCCGAAACACGTAGTCATGACACCCAAATCGTATCGACCATTGTAAAATGGCAATGGAATTAAAAAAAAAATGTATTTACAATTGAACCTTTATTCTGTCTGTCTGTCTTTTGAACAAGGAAGTACAACAACCTCATTAATTATCAATCCCGTAGCCAGAATTTAAAAGTGGGGAGGGAGAGAGAGGAGGGGAGGGGGGTTCGTTTTTGAATCTTTAAATCCCGGGTGCTTAGTATTTTGCTAGATTTCAAAAGGGCATTTTCTCAACAAAAGGGTGCAGGAATTTGAAAAGGTTTCGTTCGCTTGGATGACACCACTCCCTGGCTATGGGCTTGCTTATTATACCTAATACAGCTGCTTTATTCTGAAGTCTATACAATCACGGCTGACCCTTTTAAGTGGCTATAACTGTACCATTTGCTGCAGTGAATCTCCATGTTTGGCCAACTATCTGAAATAGAACAGAAAAGGAGTGGAACCTCCAGCTTCTCAGTAGTCAGGGTTGTACGCTGTGGCTTAACTAGGGCTCAACGGACCGGAGGCGAGTGTGGCCTGTTGCCCCTATGGTATAACGACACCACAAATCTTTTGTTTAAACCGCGGGCCCTGTACGGGCCGTATTTTTTACGGGCCCCCACCCATTTTCTAAAAATACACCACTGACTGATAGCCAGAATAGAGTCAAATGACTCTCAAAATGGAAGTAAATCGGTATTTACTCTCCAATGGAGTCAAGTAACAATGACGAGAGAATCAATGGACTCCGAGTAAATCGGTTTTTACCCTCTAATGGAGTCGAGTAACAACAACAAGAGAGTCAATGAACTTCCAGAAAAGAGTCAAGTGACTCTCAAAATGGAATAAATCGTTAATGACTCTCCAATGGAGTCGGTCGACTCATAGCTAGCACATCAGCATAGTAACCAATTACCCACAATGCCATGTGTACCGTACTTTTTCAATTTACTGCCAGCCTTGCTATAGCTTGACGTCTGTGTGCATGGTTTGGTCGAAAGTGAACCGGATCTGCATCCGTCTTCTTGTGTATTATTCCTAAGTAGTATTATCTGAACTTTATCCAAGTTTATGCTTAATCATTCCGTCTGCAAAATTCAAGGATTAAATGCAGATTAATGTTGTTAGGTACTACTACTAGGCCCAGGTAAATATATATTCTTACGTTATAACGTTAGGCCTAGGCCTGTTGCATAGGCGGCAGAACCTACCGACCACCCCAACCATGCGTGGTCGGGGCAAAAAGTTGTCCGGCAATGATGGTCGACAATGATGGTCCGACCAAGGTTATACAATAATTATTTATGTGATATTAGTTCCAGGGTCGTAAGTCCCGAGGGTCAGAGGATTCCCCCCCCCCTCCTCCACTTTTCAGCAGAATTTTAGAAAAAATCAGTGTACACATTCTTGGGAAAATTTGCCTCTTGTCGCCCATTTTTGGGTAAGAGGCCATGTCTCTCCTACTTTCCAGATGATAATTACGGCCCTGATTGGGCCTAATAAAGTCCTTACAAAATTTTAGAAGCGCATAGCTCAAGGGGGCTTTGCCCCTCAAACCCTACTGTGGCTTTATCCCTGGACTCCACCAGGGCCCTTAAGCGAGCCCCTGGACCCACGTCGTTCCATGGTCTGATGGTCGGCCCAATAACTTCAACCTTCCGCCGCCTCTGCTGTTGTTACTAACAAGTAACGTTCAGACGTTAAAACTACCAAAAATAATTTGGATGATGTATTTTGGCACCCTTTCAGGTCTCATTTACGGCGCCCTTAAGATCTTAGTGGGGCCATAGCCTCCACCCCATGCCGCCACTGCACTACTACACTACTAGTCCACATACCTTTAAAATTAAACCTTTATCTATTATCCTACAGTGAAGACAGTGACTCTCTTGAAGAATCATTAGGTCATTGAACCCATTGCAGAGTCACAACTGAGACTCTACACATGAGTCATTTTTCTCCCAAGTTGGAGTCTGTTTAGACGTAGAGTCAGTCACATAGTGATTGGACTCATATCTTAAGAGTCACCCTGACTCCACATTGGATTTCAGTGATGCATGTATTTAATGTGGTTTATAGCCACTCTTGGTTCAGTGGTCAAGAAAATTCACTTTAGTTAAATAGTCAAGCAACTCAATCTTGTAAGAAAATGGGACACCGAATACACCAAAACATCTACCGAGGTGATTAACATTGCCCAAAATTTTAGCGCGCCAGATCTGCCAGCAAAATTAAAGTTTTACAGTTTTATTCAAAAGATAAATACTGCCCTCAAACTGTCCTGCAAGTTCGAGACAATTTGCTTATGCATTTATCATGTTTGTTTTTTCCCCATTTGCCAATGAATATGCATACTAAAAAACTAGATCAACTGTCTGACAGACAAGATCCGTTCCATTAGACATTGTTTGGGAAAAAAGGATAATAGTACAGCTGTGAGCCTAAAAAGTTTGTTTTAAATTTTACATATAAAACTTAAATGCCACCTTAGAAGTGAGTAATATTTGTATTACATTTATATGCAGAATCAGGGACCGCGGAGCAATTTTTAAGGAGGGGAAGGTGGGGTGACGAAGTAAATGGTACAAATAAAAGGCGACATCACATTCATATTAAACCCTCTACACTAACTACCACACCATATTGGCTAGTGTTAGACAGGGACGTAGGAATGGTTACCTCTCAGTGGGGTGGGGAGGGAGGTGGGGAGGGGGAAGCAAGAAATCCAACAATTTGTCGGTCACAAGGGGTAAAATTACACTAGTAAATTAAGTTCCATCACTGACTTTGCTGCTAATAGGAAAATCTTCAATTTTTCGCCAAATTTTCCATAAACTGTTTAAATTGTGGTGATTCTTTTGTCAATTTAAGTGAAATTTTAATTATTGGTGCAATTTACTTCCATTTTGGAAAATTTCGTTTATTTTTAGGCACTTTCTTTTAAAATTTCGGTGAATTGTTTGACAATTTAGGGAAATTTTGTTCATTTTTGGAAAATGTTCTCCAAATTTGAGAAATTTTTGGGAATTTTGTTTCCTTTTCAGGCACATTCCTTAAAATTTCGGTGAATTGTTTGAAAATTTTAGGGAAATTTCGTTCATTTCAGGCAAATTTGAGGAAAATTTGGTCAATTTTTGGAAGTTTGTTGACAACTTGAGTTTTTTTCAGGCTTTTTTTAATTTTTGCAAAATATTCTGAGATTTTCGGGGAATTTCGTTCATTTTCGGTCACTTTCTTAATTTTAATTTAAAAGGAAAATTAGGAAAATTTTGTTCATCTTTTGCAATTTTCGGAAAATTTCAATCATTTTTAGACAATCAAGATCCGCCAACAAGGATGTCACTCGCCTTGTGGTGCCAAGAACCTATCGTGTCAGTGGGGACTACGCCTTTTCTGTCCTGGGACCACGTTTGTGGAATAATCTACCCATTGCAATCCGTCAGGCTCAAACTGTTCATACTTTTAAGAAGGCCCTTAAGACTCATCTTTTTCCTACTGATTAAGTTTTATGCTGTCTATAATATTTAATTTCTTGTTTTATTTATCTAGTTTTTTGTTTTGTTTATATTTTATTTTTCATCAATTCTTTTATGCTTTTATATTGTCCTGCAAATGTTATAATTTTTTTTTTTTTTTTTGATATTGTATATTAAGAGTTTGTCCATGTATTATCAATTGTATTGTAAAGCGCTTCGATCCACGGGAGAGGCGCTATGTAAATAACTTCAATAATATAATAATAATAATAATAATTTCCTTCGATTTTCAGAAACTTTTGTCAATTTTTGGAAAATTTCTTGACAAATTTCATATAAGTTTATCAAATTTTCATTTAATTTTATTTTAATAATTTCCCAACCGGTAAACCAGGAAAGTGATATCATTTTAGGTCATGTTTATTTATTTTTGCATATTGCAAGAAAGTGTGTGTGGGGAAGGGGGGGGGGAACCTAAAACCCGCAGCCCCCTTGTCTCCGTGATCCCTCATAATACTATACTTACTATTCAAATTTAAACCACCTTTAATTTGTGTTTTGGATACATTGTTTAGCATTCAAAAACAAGTTTCTTTCTTCAATTTACATTTCTCTTTGACTTTAAAGACCGATAGATGTTCATTAAAGATCAATGTTAGGGCGGAGTGTATATATGCGTATTTAATGCACGGGTCAAAGGACTTTGCACAAGTGGAATGGCCCAACTTTAGAGTCATTTGTGAGAGTTGAAAGTTCTTTGCCCCGTGCAGTAAATACGAATATAAACACGATGCCAAAATATTAATCTTTTAGAAAGCTTTACATAAGCGGATAAGTTCAGTGGTCAAGCGCGCATGTACGTTTATATGAAAGGAATTCAAAAGAATAAAATGCGATCAAAAATCTAATTCCGTTAAGGAGATATTCAAGTTTAAAGCTCCTTCCTTATCTGTGTAGAAATGACTGGTCTAGTAAGTCTTCTATGGAAAGTTGACGTCTTCATTCCACATTCTTACCAATTGTTCATGTATACAAAAAATATATAAAAAAATTAATTTTTTCACTATTTAAATTATTTTCCTTGAACTCTTAAAAATAACATTCTATTCAGTTTTACTACTTTTTTGACATATCACAATGGTATTTAAGCCACAAAATCGCAGGACAAAATATGATAGAATACATAAAGACTTTGAGGAATCTAAGGCTATGGCATCACAAGTAGTCTGATTTCAGTCATTTAAATCATTTTCCTTGAACTATTAAAAATTACATTCTAATCAGTTTTACTACTTTTTTGACATATCACAATGGTATTTAAGCCACAAAATCGCAGGACAAAATATGATAGAATACATAAAGACTTTGAGATATCTAAGGCTATGGCATCACAAGTAGTCTGATTTTAGTCGTTTCTACACAAATGATACCAAGCTTTAAACTTAGATATTTCCTTAACCTGTTCGGAATAAGATTTTTGAATGCTTTCTTCACCATTTTGTTTCTTTTGAAGTCCTCTTTCATATATAAAATAGACTTGCTTGACCCCTAAAACTAATCTAATCCTTCATATAAGATGGACTTGCTTGACCCCTCAAACTAATCCTATAAAGTTTTCGTAAAGGTATATAGCCAATAGGCGTGTAAATGTAACAATAGCTACATTGTTTAAAAATGTATTCACTATATTCTTGTATTCTTAATATATTTTCATATTCTTTCATAGTAGCAAACAATTTCACCAAATTCGGCTAAACATTTGCCATTTTACAGCATTATCAGGCATTCATATGTAAATTGTATGCAAATATGTGATGTATTACAGGGCTACCTTGGTATTTTCCTTTAAAAGACACACACATTAAAATTCTAGCAGAAATATATTTTCCCATCGTTTTCAAAGACTAAGATTTAGAAAACTTATGAAATTACATACAGATTTTGAACTGTAACATGTTAGCAGGACTATTTAAAAAAAATGTATATATTTTTGTATATAATAATTTTTAATTACTTTGGAATTTACTACATAACTTCTTTAGTATAAAGCTAAAAGAGAAAGTTTCCAACTTCCAAGTCTGTTAGATCTAAATTGTCTCTTACTTTCTTTTTCTGATATGCTATACGTCTATAGACCTTTTAACACACTTCCACTAACCATTACTCTGAAACAGGAGTGATGTCTGAGGTTGTCCCGGGAAAGGGGGTAATCAATAGGCCCTATTTTATTCCGTTGTGGATGTATTTAAGTTTTAACTCATTGGGGAAATAGTAACTAGTATGGAAAATCTATTGTACAGAAAGCTGACGCCCTTAATTTTTTGGTATTGTACTTTAGAGTATAAAGTATGTCACTTTCTCTACAGACCACGAGGCCCTGGATTCAAACCTGGGGTGGGTAGACACGCCAGTGCACCACAACTGGTTATCAAAGGCCGTGGACATTGACTTGGTTGTCGATGTTATGTCTGTCCGCACGTCGTACCTGTGTTCTCGTCCGGGTCGTATTAAGCGTTTCGTGATAGCATTTGTAATTGTGTGTTCAACTCTCTCTCTGTTTTTATTGATTTTTTTCTCTCTCAATTTTAGGCTTCTTGACGGAAGACGGAATTTCGTCTCAGTAAAATTCGTAAAATTACGATGTTCATATGTTCACGTAACATCCAGTTATGGATTGTTAATAAATACCGAAAGTGAGGGCGCTCGTTTTTGCGAATTTCACAGATGTAGGCATATATTATCCACAACAGGTCGATAAACTTCATGCCTCCATAGCCCGCGGACGACGTAAGGGCAAAAACACTTGAATATTCATATTAACCAAAAAATTATTATACCGTTGCGTGCTATATAAGTATTTATCGATTTTTTTTTTTATTATTTTTTTTTTTTTTTAGGGCTGTCGGTAAACGTTCAACTTTTATTGTGTATTACTGCCCATGCTAACACGATGATCTGGCCTTTAAATCTATAGCTCCTTTCAGGTTTGACTTGGGGTGTAAAATATCAGATTTACTGACGACCTCAAATTAGGATCTCATTTGAAGAAAAAAAAACTGCATCCTGATCAAAATCGATAGTTTTACCGACCTAATACCAGATTTACCGACTTATCTCGAATTTTACCGACGAGTCTCAAACACCCCACACCCTCAGTATTTACGCCCCTTAATTCTTCTTCTAGGTTCCGTTTTTTCTTTCCTGACATATACAATTGTTTTAGGTCAACAAATCTGAGGACGAAATTCCAAACATATAGCCTATCTTGAAAAGAAAAACTTTGAAGCATTTTTTCACCATTTTGTTTATTCTAAAGTTCTTTTCTTCATACATGTATCTTGAACTTATTTCACCACTGAGCTAGTACCTTTAATAATTTTGTCGTTGTTAATTGATAATTCGTTCTTGCCTTTATAGAGAGCAAGTTATTACCTTCAATTGCACTGCCACATGATATTGTTTCAATGACCGAATGCACTATCGTAGCCAACAAAAAAACACAGCAAAGACAGAAAGATATCTTATCTAGGTTCCCTCACAAAAGCGGGTACGTTTTCGTATACTTTATTTTGAAAATCAGTGTGAAACATGCAAAGATGGCCAGGCAGGATCTGAAAATAATCGTAGTACCTAATCCACGACTTTCGGCGTGCACCAAAGAAATCAATATCAGTCCAACACAACTGCTTTATAACCCGGTCAAACAATGAGAAATGAAATCAATAGACATGAATCAAAGAGATGATTAGTACCAGGAACGCCCGACAATCTGCTGAAATGAGGAAGCATCCTCATTTTCACATTCAAACATTTCACGATTGCATGGCACCTGCCCCATTGAAACAGATTTCCACGGTATCATTGATTTTGTTTCTTTATAAAATAGGACCCAAGCTACAGCACCATCTTGACTGCTTGATCGAACCATACACCGAATAACAACGTGGTTGTTTCAAAATGTTGTGCCTATACAATTAGAATGTTAGAGACAAAAGTCTTGCCACTTTTTGTTCCTTTCTACCCATATCCAAAGTTGGGATGCACTTTGAAAAATATTTGATCGTAAGCTAAGTTAAGCTTAATATGTGCCACTTTGAACAGGCTGAAAGGGGTATGATAATGGATGGGAATTGTATAAGTATCCTTTGTCCAGGATTGTATAAGCGTTTCTCAAAGGCATTTCGGGAAAAACCTTAATAAGGATTAAAGGCTTACGAGATATAACGTGTGTAAAGGATTGGAAATTTTTCTTTAAAAACAATTTATCACTTTTACCTATTTTTTCAATTTTATTTCAATAACCCACAAACGGGCGGACGGGACGAAGGCATGCGACTTTGAAGTAGACCGGTAGACAGGTAGACATCCTATAAAAGAAGGAAGTTTTCCCCCTAATCTGCTAATAGCCTCGCTCTAAATTAGTATCAGTTTTTGTTTCATTATTGAGATAGGGTAAAGCATGCACTTAAAAAGAACATGCTTACTCATGTACCTTACATTCTAAGTAAAACAAAAACGTTTTTATAAATATAAAAAAATATTGTTTTGGATCTACAAGTATGACATCAAGAATAATGAACTGAACACTTTTCAACACGCTGATGAAACCTTTGAAATGTAAAATAACTTCCAAACAAAATAAGACATCAATTTGGTTTATGCACTAATTTGTTTCTTTATTATTCCATAAATAAAATGAACATTTTGCCTCAGACCATGCAGGGTAATAGTCTGGCTATTATTCTGACTAACTTTTTGAAAATATTTTAGATCATAGAACAATTTTTCCCTCGACGCAAAGTTTGATCTATTTTGATTTTATCTTAATTTGTGTTATGTATGACTGGAAGAACATATGTTATTTTCCCCAAAAGTTTCGGTCACTGAAATCTATAGTCTTGCAATAATTCAATTGGGGGTAGTGATGAAGACCTAAACCGTTGACTTTTGGCCAGGATTGGCTACAAGCAGCGGCATGTGGCCGGGGTATCAACGTATTCAAAACTCGAATGTACTTTATTTTTGTTTTGTTTTTTTGTCACTATTTTTGTATATATTGCACAATGTGAACAAAAAAATGATCATAAAATGAAAATAAAATGAAGATATTTCGACAATTTTATAGAGAATCATTTAGAAAATTGTTTTGGTTGTAATAGCAAGTCTTCACTCTCACCAGGACATCTTCTCGCTCGTAAAAACTGGTGAACTTATGGTGACGTCACTCCCAGAACGAAATGTCTGGCGACGCTTTCACATCACACAAACAACATCGTGTGTGTTCCTTGAAATTTGACATATACACACTAGATCAATACATTTCTTACCAAGCTGTTATTATTTTCATCAATTTATATATAAATACTCGTCTCTAAGTTTCATAAAGATATATCATCGTTTTTATTAAATTCCGTAATGATGTGGGGGACTCGGTCTAAATGTTGCAAAGCCCGTATCTAACGTTAGGCAGAAACATGTAAGTTTATGAAGTTGAACATGACGGCATCGAATATGTTTCTTAATTTGACATTTCACACGATAATATCAAGTATTGTATGCACATTGTTGTCATAGAATTAGAATGTAGCAAAAATAATCATGATGTATAAGTTCTTACAAAAAAAATCATAGGTTGAAACCAAATTACGTTCCGATTTTCCATGCTCGGCAGATAGTAAATTCTTTTACGAAACATGAATTATTAAAATTATCCATTGACTTAGTGCATTGATTTTTTTCAAAGTGAAACTTTTAAGTCACAAATTTAAACAAGCTTTTAAAGTGTTGACTCGATTGAAATTAAGTTGATTAGTATTGCAAACATTGACATCTATATTAAACACATTTACAGGACTTGATATATCAAGTCTTTCTGAAGAAGAGGAATCGCGACGCAAAGAATGTAATTTGCACTGTATTTGTTTGTATGCGGGATGTGTATGTTCGTTGATGAGATCGTTCTGGGAGAGATTACTTGATTAGTTTCGATTTATTTTTTCTTCATGTAAATGGTTTCTTCTCGGGACTTTTCATAGAATAATATTGTTTCTTTGATATTAATAAACTATATATGCAAAACTGTAATAGACTCAATTTTTATTTTTTGGCGTCATTCCCTCTTTACCATATTTTGTTGTCATTTCGTGGTGTTTCATAGATTCTAAAGCAATTTACAGCTATGCACGTTCATACCTGTACAGGGTTGTATTTCTCATTCTGAAAGTGGAGTGACATGGCCTCTTATCCCCAAAGTGTTTGTGTGTGTGGGGGGGGGGGGACGAGAGGCAAATTTCCCCCTAAATATACTGAATAAAAAAATATTATACTGAAAAGTAGGGGCGTTGACATGTCCCCTTGTCCCCCAGAAATTACGGCCCTGCGCCTGTACACATATGCGTGCTCCTTAAACTGAGTCAAGACTGCAGAGTGACAGATATCTATAGGAGCAAGGAGTTGCGACGGAACAGGACGAAGACGGCGGAACCGGCGGGAAGCATAAGAGATACGCTCCCCATTTGTTTCCAAAATTCAAAAACGCCTTTCTTTATATACATATATATGACAGTATAAAAAGTGTTCTTTCAAGTAATGAAATATATCTGTGTATTTTTATTGAAGAAAGTACCGTAACACAAACAGCGCCCTATACAGGCGCGGATCCAGAAATGTTTGAAAGTAAAGGGTGGGGGGAGGGGAGGGGGAAGGGCGGAGGGAAACGGGGGCGCACACCAGTTCTGACCAGGGCAGTAATTCCACATTTATTTGCTTTCCACATTATTTAGGACATGACCATACATCGGGACTTTTGTAGGGTAGCAAAAATGGGGATTTCAGGGTTTTTTCCTACCGCACTGGCAATTTGACCGAAGTTGGTATATACTAATTCCAATTCCAAGGTATATTGCAGATGTTGGGTCTTGTTCTAAAATCTCCCGATTTTCCCGAATTTGTTCCGGTTTTTACTGGATCTTGATCTAGAATAGTTTTCAAAAATGGATACAATTAAAATCAATTTCCAGTCCTTTGACATCTCCCTGAAGTTACACAACAAATAAACATCCTTACGATAGTGGCGTCCTTTTTTCCTCAAAAGTTTTGATTGGCTTATCAATATTTGTGTACTTTGAAGACAACCTAATAATTGCAAAATATTAGTTTCCATGGGCGGACTGGGGGTTAAAATTCCATTAGCCGAGGTGCCCTAAAAGGGTGCCAAGACAGACTGAGGGGGAGTCTGAGCCTCCGGTGGGCCAATCCGGCGGGTTTTCACGCTTTGTGAGGCATATTGGACACTAGGCGGGGCGCATCGGGCACTGACCGATGGACCGACTGGCCAGTCTGCCCCTGCCAGTTTCCCCGACAATTGACCACTTGGGCAGTTAGGCCTAACAAAAACTTTATTCATCTAGGCATAAATAGGCTAAACTGTTACATATGCATGGAGGTGTGCTTTCTCCAAACAATTCCATTTTGGCCGTAATTTTTAAGAAGAAAAAAATTACAATAATAGTATAGTTTCCTGACAGCACGAGAAGCATAACCAATCAGACAGTTAGGCCCTGTTAAAAGCTATGTTATAAAACATAAACTACATAAAATATTTCCGAACTATTGTTAAGTATCAGGAGATTTTATTTAGGCGGTACATATATAGTTTGGTGAATCAGTATTGTTAGAGAAATGAGACTATTTATCCTCCAAAAATTATGAAAAATCAATTCATCAAAATTGACACACTAATCTCCAACACGATTGTCCTTCGATACATCGTGACATCACATAATACAATCAAAGCCGTAATTCTCTTCCATAAAGTGTGGGGAGGGGTATTTGGAGGCGATGGGGCATTGGGTGACGAAGGAGATTTAGCTGAAGCACTACCGTCCGTCAAATTCCCCATGAAGCTTATTGCTTTATACAAAATTAAATGAAAAATGAATTAATGAATTATTTAATTAATAAATTTTGATTAATGATATACCTACGCACATCATTAAATCCAAACATTAATATTGAGCTTACGCACTGTGCACATCATTAAATCCAAATATTCCATACAGTATCGTGTCTCTAAGGTGTGTTTGTGTGTGTATGTGTGTATGTGTGTGTGTGTGGAGGGGTGAGGGGTATTTGATGATTATCCCCCCTATAAAATGAACCATGTGTAGAAAACAGAAGATGGCATTTTGTGTAATTGATTTATCGTTATTTTCGGACCAAAACTTTCAACAGTTTACACCAGAAGTCCTCCATTTTGGACCAAACATCTTTAATTTTGACCCCCAAATCTTCAATTTTGACCCCAAAATCATCACTTTGGGATTAAAAAAAATCTTCAGGCTTTTATCAAAAATCTTCAATTTGGGACCAAAACTTTTAAGTTTGGACCACAATCTACTACATAGAAGCAAAAACCTGTAGATTTGTAGATAGGGAGGTGAAGTGCTTATGATATCAGGGCCATGCGCAAATGGTCCCCACCCCACAATAATTTTCAAAACAATGCAATTTTCGTTAATCCGCTTTGAATTTTTAGGAGGTTTTTTTCAATTTCAGTAACTTTTCTTCATTTTTAACAAATTTTCTTCAACTTTTGCGAAATGTTCATGAATTTTAAGGAAATCTTCGTCAATTTTCGGGGAAATCTTCATTTTTCGGGAAATTTCCTTATTTTCGTGATTTTTTTTTTCATTTTCCTGGTAAATTCTTAACTTTCCGGGAAAGCACTGTCAATTTTCAGGAAGTGTTGCCAATAGCGAACAAAATTTGTAACAATTTTACGCATATTTTTTCAATTTTATGTTAATAATTTCACAATTTATCATCAAAATAAAACATGCATGCAACTGGGAAATAGAAACCCTTTCCGAGGGGAGAGGGGAGAGGATTCTTAACTTCCTACGCCTCTGTCCTCCCTAATCTGAAACCGTTCCTCAATTTCACTTATTATTATTTATCATTTTTTTATATTCTTATTTTATTTTTTATTTTATTTTTTTGGTGGGGGAGACTTAAGCCTCCACAAAAAGCTAGACACGCCAATGATTTTATACCAAAATATTTGTCTAAAACATTTTCATAGTTTATCTTTAGACTTTTACCCCAAACTGGGGGAAACATCCTGTCCTCGGAAATTAAACGTATAGTGGATTATTAAAGTGAACGTTAAAGGCCATTTGTCGTGATTAAATGCATAAGGCGACGACGTACTTTTATTCGGTGTACATTTTATTCCTGTTTATATCGCGATACCGACAATTAAAATCGGATACGGTACATAACGATATAACAGTTGGTGGTTGGTCAGTGCATGCAGTGCTTAAAATTGTTAGACGTTACGACACTGCAATTACCAGATTACAAGGATCATCCGGATGTTCCACTTCAGGATTTTCAATGTAAGGCTACCGTTAAGGAACATGATTACCCACAATACACCATGCGTCCCGTAAGCATAGGCGGCTGTCATATGGGAAGGGGAAAGGTTCATACTCTCAAAGATTTGCAAATCATTGTTTTTGATATTGAATTATATGTATGTTTAAAAAGCTGTTTACCTTCAATCCCCCTCCCCCTCCACCAATCATGTTCAGTGGCGTGACTAAGGGGGAAGCCTCCCCAGCTTCCCCAACAAGAGCCCATGACAAAAATATATCATTATACATATATACCATAGGGTCCTGGCCCGTAGGGCCCTAGCTACGCCAACTGATCATGTTTTAAACCTCCAACTAAAATCTTTTAAAACAGCCAGTGCCCGTATTCAAGCAGTAAGCTTTTACTTTGTGGACAAACTTCAACTGCCACTCACTGGTCAGTTGGTGATATAAAAGTCTGCAAAAAGCCAACTTGGGGTACATGTTCCTCTGTTTATGGACATTCTCGGAATTTTAAGAGAATATAGATTAAAATGTCTCAACTGTAAAAATTCGTTAAGGAATATGGACATGTATGGATATCATTGCACCAGAAAGACACTACACTCTATTAATAGTCCTCTTTAATGAAGGAATTACAATTTACGAGAACATTCCTTTAAAGCGATTAAGCTCATATTACACGCCCATATACCTTGAAAATAACTTCGTATTTTGAGCAGGGATATGATATCCCCGATTTGAGAGAGGGCTTCAGGGGGATTCAGGGGACATCATACTAAAAGTGGTAGGGGTGTGCAGCCCACCAACTGAAAAACATACCCGCAGTATCACAGATTGTTTGGTAACTGCAGTATGAAATTAAACAATTTTGATACCTGCAGTATAAAAGAAGTCAATTTTGATACCTGCAGTATGAGTATTCAACAAAAAATATTGTAAAAATGGAGCAGCAGTACAAAATTAACACAGCAAAACCTCATTTTTAGGGACCTGCGCTACGCAAATAATGAAAAAAGGATTGTATTTAAAAAAATAGTAATAATTAGTGCAATTATTAATATCATTATTATTATTATTTTTTAATAGTTAAAAAAGACACCTGCACTACGAAAATGGTGCACCTGCACCTGCTCGGTGGCACATATAATATACATATACCTCACATATCGAAGTTTTCCCCACCCCCCGACCTTTTCCCCTCCCGGGGCTTCAGTATCTTAACATTTTCTGCAATTCCACATACTGTATCTGAACAGACAGCTTGTTCAAACGGTTAACGCCAGCTGTTCTGGTGCATAATCTCCGAATAAACAACGGTCGGTTTGGAAAATCATAATCTTCTTTTTTTTTCAAGCCCAACTTGCGGTCCCCCACTCTTCAAGAATCACAACAATGTATCAAACTGTCTATGCACACACAGTACTAACATTGCCCAGGCAAACAGCCAATAAGCGATAAGAACGTCACGTGACCTTGATCAGCTGCGCTTTGAAGTTACTTACGTTCAACAAAGTTAGGATTTGTGGTCGATTTGCGAAACTCGTTCTTGTTTGGGATATCAGGCTGTTTTATGGGCTTTCTGCAAACATACTTTTACGGTTGTGCCTGGTAAACGCTCATCAAGTCACCTTTTTGTTTCTTTCTCAAACTATGACGGAAAATTTTCTCAAACTTTGATGGAAAATTGAAGTTTTCTTACTCCTTTCTGCGTTGAGAAACTTTGAAAAGAAGGAAGCGTTGCTTTTATGTGATTTATTTTGACAATAAAGAGATACCATCTTTATCAGTTTAACCCAACTCTAACAATCACCACTGGCTTCGTTTCTAAACAATTCTCGAGATAGTGAGTAGTAGAAGACATCCTTTATTGCATAGCTATCTATGCCTTATCTGGCCATTTGCAGCACAGGTAAGTGTTGTTATATACTATTCCAGATATCGCTAGCCTAAGTATCTTAGACTTGTTGTTAGTGTTACGCTATTTTATCTCTTGTGTACAATTTTGTTAAGATAAAAAAGTTAGGGCCTAGTGAGCTAGATTTTGGAATGTCTAAGTGCTAAGGATTTGAACTAGTGAACAGGGTCATAGTGAATAATTTCTGCTAGGAAATAATGTTCTGGACGAAATGTTAAAAATATTTAGCACGCTGCAGAATTTAACAAAATAAATATATACAAAATATTTCTGATTCGTTTTTAAAAGTTGATAACAGTGTGATTTACGAATACTGAGATTAAAAAGTGTTGAAATTAGATTTAAATCACTTTTCAATATTATTCACGTTTCATTTGGATATTTGTAAAAAATGAATACAGCTTTATTATATAATTTTTTAAAGTTCTGCACGGATTTGATAGAAATTAAATTCCTAAAACTTACGGAGCGAGGATGAATGCCTTCTAGCTAAATTTTGTGAAGCACAAATCATATTCTGATATCAATACGTGCAAACATAAGAAACTTCTTGACCATATATTTATATCAAAATGAAGCATGGTTGGTTCATTTTTAAACCGGCGAAAAGAGTAAACCAAATTCCGTGCAAAAGTTACAACGAGCATTGACGGGGGTGTGGGGTGAAACAGAAGGACAGGACGGCCGAGGGATAAAAAGTCATGCAGAGACATTGTGAAAAGCAAGCAACAAATAATCTGTTACACCAGTTTGCCGTTATGCTTCCTCTTATCAATGTCTTAAAATTTAGTGAGAATCAGCCAAAATTTCGCAAAAAAATATTAATATATATATTTTTTTAAATATATTTGAAAAAGAAAACTACCTTGACTCTAGAATATATCTTAAGCACGTACGGCTACGCCAATTTTGATAAGACAATTCTTTATTTCATACGATAAATAATATTTGGAATCTGATAGATTTTGAATATTTGTTTATTTTGTTTCTTAATTCTCTTCTTGGCATCGCCGGCCGGTAGTCTGTTAAAACATACACCATAAATGACACAATACTTCAGTATATTTTATTTAGCATATTTTCTCATTTCTTTTTTAATCATTTTATTTAATTAATTTCTTAATATTTTGAACGGGGAGGGGGTTTGTATTTTGTTTGTCTTTAATTATTGTATAGTCTCAAACCCATCAGTATTACGTGTCCTGTATGTAGGGAACGTAGGCCTATTAAAATCTTCTACATTAATTAAATAAGCCTATACGTTTTAGTGACAAAATATCGATTTACATTCTTTTAAATCGAAACTGTAACCAAACTGCCAAAAAATATATTTGAAAAAAAAAAAGTCATCTTGATTCAAAAATATAAGTTAAGCACGTCCGGCTACGCCAATGCTACGCCGCCAAACAAAGTCATAAAACTGTAAAATGTGTGCTGTTTTATTTTAAACGGCTGAGCTTTTCCAGCGGATATGTACGTGTGCAAACACCATCAAATCTGAAACAATCATGTTTAGTTACAATGATCAAACAAATTATGCAGAAAATTCCCCTATATAAATCTAGATGTGTAAATTACTCAATATGAGTAAGATATTTAGCAATAGAGAATTAAGCTTAAATAGCGTAAAACTGTAATTGGTTCATTTTGTAACCACCCGTTTGTAAGAATGATTAACTTTAATTATGGACAATTAGGCCTATGCTGTATGAATTACGTTATAATAATTGTAATCCTTTGCGATTTTTTTTTGTATAATTGTGATGATGCTAAATATGAGAGTTTAACAAACTTATTGTATTAAAACAAAAAAACAAAACAAAAAAAATCCACCTCTATGCACAATTCCTTAACTTGTTGTTACCTTATTTTGGGAAATTTCATTCGGAGGAATTGGTAAAAGTACAAAATTGTCAACGTTTTATAAAGTAAGTGAATAGATATTTTATTCGGGGCATGCAAATCTCTGCTTATTTGTGAACGCTGAATCTGACAAGTCTAAACCCGTGCTAAAAAAATGTTATGGTTTGTAAACAATATGGGCCTATATCCTTCTTCCAATGATAACTAAAGCATTTTATGTGGTTTGGAAAAGAAAAACTAAAAAATGAACGATTTAATAATCGAACCTTATTTTGATTGCTCTCATTAGTCTCATTTCATTTTATCTTTTTATCCTGATAATCAAAATCATTATCATGATTAATGGTTAAATAATGATTGATTAACAGTTAAGCTGTATCATCAATTATCAACTTTGGTTTGGAAAAGAAAAACTAAAAATGAACGATTTTATAATCGAATCTTATTTTGATTGTTCTTATTAGTCTCATTTCATTTTATCTTTTTATCCTGATAAACAAAATCATTATCATGATTAATGGTTAAATAATGATTGATTAACAGTTAAGCTGTATTATCAATTATCAACTTTGGTTTGGAAAAGAAAAACTAAAAATGAACGATTTTATAATCGAACCTTATTTTGATTGTTCTCATTAGTCTCATTTCATTTTATCTTTTTATCCTGATAATCAAAATCATTATCATGATTAATGGTTAAATAATGATTGATTAACAGTTAAGCTGTATCATCAATTATCAACTTTGGTTTGGAAAAGAAAAACTAAAAATGAACGATTTTATAATCGAACCTTATTTTGATTGTTCTCATTAGTCTCATTTCATTTTATCTTTTTATCCTGATAATCAAAATCATTATCATGATTAATGGTTAAATAATGATTGATTAACAGTTAAGCTGTATTATCAATTATTAACTTGATAAATATCGAGTTGTTGTGATGGTCGTTAAATAATTATCACCATGATGGCAATATAACAACGATATTGATAATGATGATTATCATTATTTTATCATCCGCATATGGTTATAGATTTCATTTCATTTATTAAATTGTATCTTTTATTTGTCAATTATTTAAAAATGTGTTATTCTATCACAATACAGTTAGTATACACATAGTGCCTTGGGAAAAAATGATTTGTTTCATCATCTTCGTCCATCATGATTGTCACGAGATCACAGTCATCGTGTAGTGACTATTATGAGGATGATGATGGTGGTGATGATGATGGTGATGGTGGTGATGATGATGGTGATGGTGGTGATGATGGTGATGATGATGGTGATGATGATGGTGATGGTGGTGATGATGGTGATGGTGATGATGATGGTGATGGGGGTGATGATGGTGATGATGATGGTGATGGTGGTGATGATGATGGAAAATGATGATGATTTTGTTGATGATGATAATGATGATGGTAATGGTGATGGTGGTGATGGTGATAATGATGGGTGACAACGGTGATGATGATAGTGATGGTGATGATAGTGATGACGACGATGGAAGGTGATGATCATGGCAGATACTGATGATGATGGTATTGATGATGATGATGATGGTAATGATGATAATGATGATGATGATGATGATGATGGTAATGATAATGATGGTAATGATGATGATGGTAATGATGATGATGGTAATGATGATGATGATGATGGTAATGATGATGATGATGTAATGATGATGATGATGATGATGATGATGATGATGATGATGATGAAGAAGAAGTGTTACCTTTGTTTTTTACCATTAATTTTAAGATTAACTATGTCACATATTTTCTTCTTTCATTTAACATGTTTTACGTAGATATACATAAAAATGCCAAAAAGGAGAAAACGATACACATACAATTATTATGAATGTCATGAAGTGCACCAAGTGACCAACAAAATATTTCAATTTCAACATGACTCTTCAATAATATTTTTTCAAAACAACGGAAATAATAATAATACCGAATACGTTTCTGCTACATGTAAGAAATTATTTTAATTTCTAAACTTATATTGTTAGAAAAGTGTGCTAATATCTAGAATAAGAAGCGAAAAGTTTTTCAATAATTTGCATGTCTCTTGTAAAATCATACATTTTCCCTTTTAAATTTAAAACTATAGTATAAATATATAGTATAAATTTATACAAATATCATCCGAAATAACGTATCTGTAAATGGAGATTTCATCACATTGTAAGTTGTATTAGAAAACAATTGTATATATAGATTTCTCCTGAATTTTAGATATGTAATACAAGGTATTTAAACATGATCGATTTGCGTCTGTTTATTTGGCGGAATTAATCGATTAATCACTTTAGTTTTCTCCCACAATTCATAGATATTTTTGATTAATTTTGTTCTGTGTTCTTTTGAAGTAATTATTACGATTTTTACAGCGGTAAAATCTTTTTATGGTTTTTACATTTGCTCTTACCAAATATTCATTTCCAGCTCAAACCGAAATATAATTGTTATTTAACAATCGCGATATCAATTCAAAGTACTTCAAAAACTAAACCTGCAGAATCTCGACTCTCAAACCTCAAGAATAAACTGATCAACACCAACATGAATCAACTCCTAACTTCCCAAAGAATGAAGTGTTTTCACTCTGAAACCAAACATGGAAGAGTTTTGTTTTAAGATAAAATCCAATTCGTAGTTTCGATATATATATTAACAAGCTCCCCGGAACATTGGCTCAATATAAACGAAACTTTCACACACTGAAGAAACTATTAAAATGCCGCGCAATTAAGATCATAATTTGTTTTTAAAAGAGCTATTTGAATCAATTAAGATCCAGATTTATTTCATTGTCTCTTCTTCTTTGTCCATGCATGGAGCTATGGTCCTATTGTTTTAATTGAGAATGTATAGTCCAATTAAGGGTATGTTTTTTTGTTTTAGGAACTGTATTTACAATTGAATGGAATTCGGTAAGACCTTATGGATGGTTAAGCAAAGAATTTTTGGCCTTTAGGCGATGGGTTAAAGTTAGCTTTCAATTATAAAATCGCGCGCGTGTAAGAAAACATCTGGAGTTTGTCTTATGTCAGAGTGTCAGACAATTACAATTTTGATGTAAGGCCAATTAAGGTACACCTCATTGATTCAAAAGTGTATTTTTGAAGCGAACATACATGTGTTACGTAATTTAGGCAGAATTAAGGATATATTTATAATCGCAACTTCCTGTTCACGGTAAGATATTAACAAAGTCTTCGCAAAAATATATTTTATTTGATCGTACTAAAAAAAAAAAAAGTTAAAAAAAAACTAATAGAAAAACGGCTGGATCGAGTCAGCCAATTCCGTAGTAATTTGAATTTTATTCTAATCAATAAAGCTCTGATTTTATTAGGCTCGAGTTTTCACGAAAACATTAGACATGATTGTCAGAAGAAAAAAAAAAAAACTAACCAAATTGTTAAACTAGTAAACGTTGTAGATTTCACCGCAGATTGAATAAATGGTGATTCTGGGGGAATCTGCGTAATTTAGTAAGTCACGACGTAGAGCTACTACCAGAAAAGATACGGTCCTCAGTTGTTCCTTTTAAAATATATTAAATATATCATCTGGGACCTTTCTCATGATAATAAGACAGAGAATAATATAAAATAAATAAAAAGTAGAATAGAATTCCATGAATATTTTCCGCAGTGTCATAAATGATCGGATTTGATCAACTTGTATTGTGAATTTTTGTAAAAACTGCTCTCCTGTGATGGGTGCTTTTGGTGCCTTATTGCCAATGATTATGTCTTGAGAAAGACTATTGTGTATCTTTAAGGAATATTTCCGTGAACTTTATTTTTCATAGTAGTGGACTATGTAAAAAACAATTTGGTGTAAAAATTATTTAAATATCTTTTTCTGTTTAGGAGTTATTGCATTTCAAAGATTGCGCGAGTGTGTTGAAAAGTGACCTCACAGTGTGCAGTGTGATGTCATGAAGGCAAATCCATGACAATTTGTGTGTATTTCTGTGAAAATTAATTGCCCCTTCCTAAATTACTGGATGCATTTTTTGAATTTATTTATTGAGATGGGGTACAACATACACTTTATAAGAACATACTTTGCCCGTCTGTTAATGAACCTTACACACTCTAAGTAAAAAAAAAAAAACATATTTTTGTTTTATAGAAAAACATAGGAAATGTCTTGGATCTGCCTTTATGACATCACACTGTACACTGTGAGGTCACTTTTCATCACACTCGCGGAACCTTTGAAATACAATAACTCCTAAGCAGAAAAAGATATGAACATGATTTTGGAATCATCAAATAGTTACTTTCATATACCCTCTGTCATATATCCTCTGTCATATATCCTCTGTCATATACCCTCTGTCATATATCCTCTGTCATATATCCTCTGTCATGTATCCTCTGTCATATATCCTATGTCATATATCCTCTGTCATATATCCTTTGTCATATATCCTCTGTCATATATCCTTTGTCATATATCCTCTGTCATATATCCTCTGTCATATATCCTATGTCATATATCCTCTGTCATATATCCTTTGTCATATATCCTCTGTCATGTATCCTCTGTCATATATCCTATGTCATATATCCTTTGTCATATATCCTCTGTCATATATCCTCTGTCATATATCCTCTGTCATATATCCTCTGTCATATGTCCTCTGTCATATATCCTATATATCATAATATATCCTCTGTCAAAATTCACCTCTGTCATATATATTAAAGCGAAAATTCACGGGAATATTACTTTAACATTGTTAATAGAGTGACATCCATAATTGTTTTGCTTTGAATATTATGCACGCAAGAAAAACAAACAAACATACACTTTCATAATCTTGGTTGCACAAGTTACCAAGAATTATAAAAAATATGTATTTTTTTGTTTTCAAATTTTATTTGATATTTTAAGTTCTCCCAGCTAATTGTTGATAGAGGGATTTTCTTTCAATTTTTGAAATTATTGGTACCAAAATTTGCCCTTTTTCTGATGCAGCTTGGTCGAGGACAAAATATAAAGATATGTGTTGTTTTTTTAATTACTTGGCAAAAGTGGACCATTTTGGCAACAATTTGAATATCTTATTATTATTTTGAATTTCAATAGATTTACAAACAATGCTGCTCGTTAAGTCCATTGTCCGGATTTCTAGTTTATTAAAAGCTTGCTTGACCAGGGATGGAAATGTTTCTTGCTAAAGTAACATATCCCTGGTCTGACCATTGCCAAAGTATTATATCCTTGGTCTGACCAGGGAGTTCTGACCGTTTAAAAAGCCATTAGTGTATAAATACGATACGTCGAAGCAGGGATGGACAGTGGATCTGCAGATCTTTGCATTCATTGACGTGGTATGGTCAAATCTTTTTCCTGGTTGTGTACACTGAAAATCAATTAGCAGACACCAGGAATTCCGGTTAAGTCAATTGGAAAATCGTTACGTAATTGTAATGGTTTTATGCTACCCTGCGGAAATTTATTGCCTGAAGACATAAACGTATAAAGCTAGATTCGGAAAGGCCCGCGCAAGCCCCGTTGACCGCTTACGTAGACTATATGTAGAATTATTTCTTGGTTTGGTAATGTCAGTATGTGAAAATTATTTTCAAGGGTCACGTAAATCGAGGAAGGAAGTTGTTTTCCTCCTGTATAACAAGAATGAGAATAGAAGGAAAAAGATCAGTTTAAGATCATACGCGAGATATTTACTAGTATTAGTAAAAATCTTGTTTGCTATAAACATGGAAGTAGAAGTCTCTTCTACTTCCATGCTATAAATTTCTAAACTAAAACAAAACTGCGTCCGCCGGAAATGGGCCAAATGCTCATTAAAATCGGTCACTAACTTGCTATATTTGGTTTTAATTTCGGTCGGGAAATTTGTAAGCTTATAATAATTCCGCCTTGCCTCTCTTCTACGTCCATGATCAGACCAAACTTATTCTGACTCTTTAAAAATCTACTAAAAAAGTTTAGTCTTTGGCGTTTTAAGAAGAAAAGCCGAGTTGATATTAAATCACATACCCAGGGCGTAGGAAGGGTCACCAAAAAATTCCCGGTGACAAGTGGACAGATTGTACTGATAAATATTAAGTTTCCATCAACAGTTGCTGCTAATCGGGAAATCATTCGTCCAATCCTAGCCACAAATTTTCAGTCTATTCACCCACAAGTATAGAATCTCCATTTCGGCGGGTATTTAGACTCTGCTAGAAGCAATGAAGAACCCCACCACAGATTGTTCAGTGATTTTACATATCAGCAATTATACTCCCAATCATCTATATGCACACAATGGAACTTTTTGAGAAGAGCCAGGTATTGTGGATTTGGTTCCGGCAAGGCCAAATCATGCGTGTAATGTGGGGCTGAGGATTCATTTAAATTTTAAAAGGATTTTTTCATCAATGAGTTATAAACACTCTGGTGAGTTTGGATGCATTGACTGAAAATTTATAGCCAGAATTATTTATCATGTCCTTCAATGTCCAGTAGATTTCCTTCATTTTCGGAAATTTTTCTTCATTTTCAGAAATTTTGCTTCAATTTCGAGGAATTTCTCTTCAATTTCGGGAATTTTTGGCCAATTGTCGGGAAGTTTTACCAAAATGTTCAATAATTTTACCACATTCTTCAATTATATATTGATAATTGTGCAATTTCACCTCCCAACCGACCGGGCAGAAAGCGCACAACCGGGAAGGTTTAACCATGCCCCCTCCCCCTTCATTCGCCTCTGCACATTCCGGTATAACATTTACCCTTAACCCATGAAAGATTCGCAACAGTTTTAAGGCCAAGTCGGAAATGAGAAGATGAAATAACAATCAAAGTTCGTTTTGTGCATAAAAATATGTTTTGCTCTACATAACTGCATGGCGACTGTTTGCAGATTTTTAATATATTTTTTGTCCCCCATCTTTTTTCATCGTAAGTATTTGGATAAACGTTCTTCGGTGTGACACTATACGCGTGCGTTGACAAGTAAGTTCAGAGCTCGGCGCGTGAAAAAAGAGCCGATATTTTTTGATTTTTTTTTTTAATAACTTTTTTTTTATAAAAGCAGCAACAAAAAGAAGAGGACTTTTGCTTCATGATATTTATTCATAACGCTTTCTTTATCAAGTTTGTTGAAAAAGTTTAAATTACTAAATATTGAAATTATGATAGCAAAATGGAATATATGGAGGAGAAGTGCTCTTGCTAACCGAGTGCATATTTTGTATAAATTTGAAGGTCTATGGGCAGGACTTTCTTTATTTATTGGAAGAGTATTCAAGATATGAACAGCTCAGTTTTTTTTAATTCTGAAAATAGCACTTATGATCAACGTTTGATCGATTTTAATTGATGAATTATGAAAGTATGATGCATGGCCGGACGAACAGTGATGCATGGCCAGACGAACAGCTCAAAATATTGATAAAATCCGTTTCTAAATCTTAGTCACTGATTTAAAAATGATAGGAAAGTCTATTCCTACTAAAACAAAATTGGGCATTTACAAAGACCGAAAACCCTTGGTCAGAATTTGATGCACGACTTCCAGACTTCGAGAAATTACAATAGACATTTTTTAAAACAAAGTATTTACAAAAAATACCATCACAAAATGTGCGTAAGAGACATGCAAATTGATGCCTGAGATTCAAAAAGCCTGTGAAATAGTCAACTTTTAACCAATTTTGAATAATTGTTTGCTACTATGATGGTCTTAACATATATTTTTGGTTCCGATGCGATAGCATCATCAACCTATGCCGTCATGGTGGCGTGTGTGTATGTATGTGTGTATGTATGTATGTATGTATGTATGTATGTATGTATGTATGCATGTATGTATGTGTGTATATGTTGTATGTATGTATGTGAGTGTGTGTGTGTATGATGTTTGTATGTGTGTATGTATGTATGTGTGTGTATGATGTATGTATGTATGAATATATATGTATGTATGTATGAATGTATATATGTATGTATGTATTCATGTCATATATGATACACAGATAGTCTATGGTATGTATATGTGCTCTATTGTTTTTTTGGTGGTGAAGTTATGCATATTAATGAGTAGGCGGGGCTAAGTGTTAAAATCTTAAAATGCTCATATTTTAATAACTGCATATATGTTGTGTTTCATATGTAGTGTAATTATGTATTTAGCTAGAGTGTACATGTTGATGGTGCAAAAATGTTGAATTTTGTTAATATGCATAATGGGCGGGGCTTAACATTACTTTGTTGAAAAGGTCTTGTAAACACAGTTTCTCAAGAACAATACATGAGATTCAGTTCATATGTAGTACACAAATAGCCCACGGTCTACAGATGTGCCCTATTTTTGTATTGCAATGTCTTGCATATTAATGAGCAGGCGGGGCTTAATGTTCAAATCTGAAAATTCTCATGTTTTAACAACCACATGTTTGTTTTGTTTCATATTTAGAGTATTTATATTGTTAGCAAGTGTGTACATGTTAATGGGACGAAATGGTTGAATTTGATTAATTGTAAAATTCCATTCTTGTCAGTGCTGTGAGTTATTTTATCTTTGTTATTTTGAATTTGAAGCCCATTGTGTAATAAAATGTATCATAAAATTACTTAAAAAACTTAAAATCCATATTGCGCATCGGAACCTCAAAACCTTTGGTTTTCTGGTAAAGCAATATATATATGTTGACTCTATATACGTGCATACATCTTTAAGTTAAAAACGTTTACACGCGGGTCAGACATGCTTGCCGAATTTTTGAAAATATTTCTAGCTTACCTTTAAATCTGTGTGTTCAGATAAGAAGTTCAAAGGAATACTTAAAAATAAAAATAAAGTTTTCCGCTGCACATATCCCGCTGCACATAACCTGCAGCACTATTTTTACATAGTTAGGTGAAAACACCGTCATTTGGTTAAGAGAAAATGGTAAGGGGTACACAGTTTGCAGACGTATAAATACAAAAAAGATTCTTGTTATGAATAATATTTTGTGTTCAAATGGTTTTAGAATTGCCTGATTGAAAAATATTTTCCTTTGCTGTGATTTAAACGATCTCTGATACAGCAATGCAGGTGCAAAGGGCTTTAGGGTCAAATCATTGGCAAACACACGTACAGTCGAAACTAAAGAAATCCCAATAAAAGGAGCAAATTTCAGAAAGTATTAATAAAATGCAAAGCATCATTGAAATTTGCATATTTTATGCAAAACAAACTGATGGTATTTTTTGAGACATTTGTAAACAATTTTAAGGTCGATTTCATGTCACGAAAACATGAACGCTGTTTGTCACTGCATGGCCTATTATTTTTATTGATGCATTTCTGGTTTACAAGTAGAACTTTTGATCTCAATTTCTGTTCTTGATGAAAATGACGATTATTATTAGTGATGAAATGTCCAATAATTCTTACGCAGGATGACATCGATAAATATGATAAATATGTATGTGACATTTTACAATCTTCACAAATAGTAATCTTAAGTTAGCACAAGTTTGCATTAAACGAAGGAACATTACCAAATAATTTGTTTATCAAAGATATAAACCAATGTTTTATTTTATATATTTTTTATAATGTCTCATTTAAATGAGATAAATTAACATCATCAATTGAAATTAATAAAAATGTTATTAAAATTAAAAATAAAACTTTTTTTTAAAAATCTTTTATTCATCCAAATTCAGAATTTAATCGAAGGGAAAAGGGAGCTCCGGCTGAAAACGACTCTTGCTGTGTTCATGGAAGAAAATGCCGGTAGATTGAGTTCTTCGCCTTCCACCGAAGCAACGAATGGGGCGGATCAGCCACAAGACTACACTTACCAGAACCTAACTATCTCTCAAACCAACCTTGGCGTCTCTTCAGAATACATAGAGACCTCTCCTAGCGTTCGAAGAAACGACTCTGAAGAGACCAGGGTACCATCCATTGATCAGAGAAATTTATACCTGAATTTAAATGATACTGTTAATTTAGCTCATAAGCATATTGATAATAATAACTATATTCTCGGAAGGGTGGAAGCTACGAGTGTTGCAGCCGACGCTGTCTCATCGGAGAGTGGGGGTGAAGAGGAACAAGCGAAATATTATTCTCGAGGAAACAGCTATCAGAGAGGAGAAACTTCTTTAATTACCTCCCGAAGTCATTCGGTATCACCACCGGCTGCTACCGAAGCTGAAGACAGATCGACCCAAAGCGGATCAAAGGTCAGAAGCACTCTAGTGGGGCCTACTCCCGTTCTTCCCAGTGAGGACGTTGAAGTGTTTTTTAGCCATCTTGACAAAGGTGAAAACGGTTATTATTCCAGACCGAGCTATTATCCTTACTCAGCTGGTTCGATTTCTATTGAAGGCGAAAGACAATACACAACAGATACCTACATGTATACCACAAATATGTCCTTGCCCACGGCCGGTGGCTCAATCGCCCAGAGCCCTTACGATGCCTCATTATACCACTCTGGCACCAACCCTGTTTATGTGCCCACTACCCGCGCCACCATTGGCATGGCACACGCGCACCCTCAGTATCTCCACAGTTCGTCGCCGGGTCTCACCTCACAACAGGCAGCCGGTGGGATGCAAGTTACCTCGCATGCCGCAGCCGCTGTATGGAGTCCACAAACAGACCCAGCGTTCTCTGCAAGCGCAGTAGGCCATCCATCTATGTCACAACGGTACACGTTCCCGACGA
Organism: Chiridota heheva; assembly: GCA_020152595.1. Taxonomy (NCBI): domain Eukaryota; kingdom Metazoa; phylum Echinodermata; class Holothuroidea; order Apodida; family Chiridotidae; genus Chiridota; species Chiridota heheva. The sequence goes on along the minus strand of JAIGNY010001834.1, from coordinate 896,319 downwards.
GTCCACCGATAAGTACAACGGGGATGGTGGGGACGGCCTTGGCAGCAAGACACCCTTCATCCGCATCAGCAGGGACTAATGGCTTCAGTGCATATGCTTCATACGTGAACCCGGAATTCGGGTCATCTTGGTCGCCCTTTGACCCTTCAATGACCATTCACTCAAATATTCCGGGACGAGGAACAGTACTATCCAGAAGGCCAAGTTCCGGTGAGTTGACTTTTTATTATTAAAGGATTAGTTCAGGGGTCAAGCAGGTCCTTCTTATGTTGAACTACAAACGAAACAGAATGGTAAATAAAGCATCAAAAAATATTATTGTCTTATCAATGTAGATATGTTTGGTGTGGTCAGTCTACTATGGAAAGTTGGGGTCTTCATCCTCACAATTCTTAATGTATTTTAAAGAAAGTTTATTTAAATTGTGTACTATTTAAATTATTTTCCCTCTAACTTTCTTCAGGTCGTATATTATAAATACCCTGACTAGATTCAGTTTTACTAATTTTCTGACAAATCCCATGGTTTTTAAGCCTCAAAATCGCAGGGCAAAACTGAGGAATCTGAGGCTATGACACCAGAACTAAAGTGATTTCAGTCGTTTCTACACAAATGATACCATCCTTTAAACTTAAATATCTCCTTAATGGAGTAAGATTTGTGAATGCTTTCTTCACTATTTTTGTTTTCTTTCTTTTTAAAAACCCTCTTTCATAAAGGCCTAAGATAGACTGCTTGGTCACTAAACTTATCATGTAAAGGCACTAAAAGACAACTTTGGCTATAAATTGTTGGAAATTTGACTGAAAATCATTGAAAAACATCAAATTCCACAGTGTCGGCGAAAATTTGTCACATTGCAGGTTTTGCAAATACCAGACCTAATTATTTCAAAATTGTACTAATTTGTATCATTGATGTCATCAATTGAAAATCATATGAATATTGTTATGTTTATGCAATGTTTTGAGAAACTTTCATCAATAGTGTGAAGGGGTGCATATCCACACTGTCAGATCATAAAGTTGCATTTTGTAATTTAATATCCCTGATTGGGATTTTCATATTTTGTTGTTTTATTTTTGGAAATTCAATGATCGCGACGTGGTGACGTTACAACTAAATCCACTTCGGTCTACTGATTTCTATATTTCTCTTTTTGTCATCATTTCGTGACCTGTAACCTTTTATCTTGTTTTGTGGTTACTCTCCCAATTTTGATCTATCAAATTTACATTATTATCATTTATTTATTTATTCATTTATTCATTTATTTATTCATTTCATGAGCTCTTCAAAAGTCACAACTAAGCATTATAACAAGAAATACGGTTTATTTCTCTCTTTTTTTGCGAGAAAAATACTAAAACTTGTAAACTTCAATCGTTGACTTCAGGAGTTAAACAGCTGGTGATGGTGAGACACTGACTCAGGGGGTGTGACACCGGCTGATGGTGAGACACTGACTCAGGGTGTGACACTGGGTGAGGGTGAGACACTGACTCATGGTGTGACACTGGGTGAGGGTGAGACACTGACTCATGGTGTGACACTGGGTGAGGGTGTGGCTCCCCCATATTTATGTAGAATTAAGATAAGGTCGGTAAACTTTACCTCTATCATTCGTTTAATAACTTAATAAGTTAACTTTGAAACCATGTTGCCAATGCATTAAACGATGATGACAATTTGACGATGCTGATGATTTTTAATAAATGTGAACAGGGGTGTAGGAAGCTTTCGAAAAGTGGTACGACCTCTTAGGGGAACTTTCCCAAGTCATATGTATATGTCCGCCCCTGTCTGTTGATAATTAAGTTAAGTAAAATAGGCACTTCATTTCTAGAAAGGGGCAATTTTCCAATGGGTTTCCATTTCCCTGTACATGGGACTGACAAACGTTGTCAGTCCCTACTAATGGGTCAGTAATGAGCTGATTAAGGAGCATCTCATTTTGAAAAGGGAACTTTTGTAATATTTTTTTAAAGTGCACGCGCAAATTCCACCAGTTCTTGCACCTAAATGAGCGGCACTTTTCATTTTCAAAAGGGACACTTTTGTCATTTCCGGATAAGTGTGGTGGAGGGGGTGAGAGGGGGGCACGTTTCCCCGGTTCCTACACCTATGAATTAAAGAAAAGCTTAGCGGAACATCAACCTGTCGGGAGATTCGTGGCGCGCATTTACTAATCTAATGGGATATGTAGATTAAAAAGTCAGTTATGCAATACAATTGAACGTTTTTGATTGGTCAAAATCTATTCCAATAGATGGCAGTAACGTTACTAAAGTATGTATAAGAATTATCTGCGGCATGTTAAGCAATTTTCTTGAGACTAAATTCTCTCTCTCCAAGTCGTCGGTAAACCATACATGTTAAATTCCCCTCCCATCTCCACAATAAAAACAATGTATTTACGCGTCTGATATCTTTTAAAAACATTTTTATTCATATATTATATATATTACAAACTTTTTGATAGTAAAATTCATTCCCAAAAAGTACGCCAATTACAGGAAGCTTGGTCACGTGCCCTCTTGTAGTATCGTTGAAGTGTTGTTAAAGTAGACGCCAATGTAAATATTACAACTTCCTCCCCGTATTTTAATTTCTTCTATAATTTCATTAGTTGTACCTTAAATCAAAAGAGTAATTAAGACTGAATTACTTGTAAAGATTACATAGACATGATAGATTCGAAACTAATTCTATCAAAGATGAATAACTTGTGTTCATTACGCATCTTAAGACAGAGCAAATAAATGAAGGAAGTCATTTGTTTGCGCTGCTCCTTGAACAGTTGAAGAGTTGAAGCTTCCTTTTGGACGAGAGATTGCGAAAATCGTGGGAAGAGCACTTAGAGAAGTAATTGCCATGTATTGTCTAAATAAGTTAAGCTCTTCACAGAAGGTTTAGAACAATTATAAACTTACGACTTTTTAGTCATTATTTGTTTCTTTAAAACAATAATTTCAAAAATTAAGAAGCTGTTTACTTCGTCAATTGAGAAGAACTCGAAGGCCTGATGATGATAAAGACGGCAAGGATGATGATGATGACGATGACGACGACGATGATGACGATGACGACGATGATGCGATGATGCGACGACGATGATGATGACGATGACGATGATGATGATGACGATGACGATGACGACGATGATGATGATGACGATGACGATGACGATGATGATGACGATGACGACGACGACGATGATACTGATGATAATGATGACGTTGATCGATGACGATGATAACTTTGATAAAATGATTCTGATAATGGTGATGCATATTGACCGTGACGATAACGACGACAATGCTGAAGAGTGGTATGATTTGTTTATATGTCGCGCCATCCCAATACATTTTATATATAAACGCCTAGCCTTACCTGTCTTTACAATCCATGTTGGCTGAAAACTAAAATTAGAACAGGGTGTTGAAGCGCTGCAGTATATACAGATATATATTTCACTGTCTACAACTTTGTCACAACTTATTTGATTACCAAACATCTTCTAAAAATGAATGTTGTTCCGTGTAAAATGATAATATTTTCTTCTTTAGGTTTTTTTAAAGGTGCAGATTTGGAAGAAGGTTATATTTGACATTCGAAACGTGGTGTTGAATTTTTTGAATGAATATGTCTTTGATGTGTATATTTTAGGAAATGGATGGAGAAACATCTTTTGTGTGTGTGTATGTGTGTTTCAGCAGTCAACACACGCGGTTCTCTTCTATTTATAGCGCGAAGTAGCACAAAATTCGAAGAGAACAGTCTGTTTTATTTTGAAGGAGACAGTGGCTATGCCAGGATTGTGCTGCCGGGAGAGGGGAGGGGCGCAAGAGAGGGCAGTTTTGTCTCATAAGAGGGACAATAAATAGAACAGAATATGTCATTTTACAAAATTTTCTGAGGAGCAGGATGGGGGCAAGTGATCTCGTGAGAGCAAATGCCTCCCCGTGGCCCGTAGCGCTGCCACTAGAAGGCTGGGAGAATAACTCAATTTACAAACAATTTCCATATCTTAATTTCAACCCGATCACGCAAGATCACGGCAAGCAGCACCGTCTTTTACGGCAGGAACACAACAAGCGCCTTGTTCCACGGCAGGAACACGGCAAGCGCCTTGTTCCAAGGCCACGGCAAACGCCTTGTTCTACGGCAGGAACACGCCTTTAATCTTGTTCCACGGCAGGAAGGCACGCCTTGTTCAAGGCAAACACGGCAAGCGCCGTTTTCTACGGCAGGCAAGAAGCGCCTTGTTCCACGGCAGGAACACGGCAAGCGCCTTGTTTCACGGCAGGAACACGGCAAGCGCCTTGTTCTACGGCAGGAACACGGCAAGCGCCTTGTTCCACGGCAGGAACACGGCAAGCGCCTTGTTCCACGGCAGGAACACGGCAAGCGCCTTGTTCCACGGCAGGAACACGGCAAGCATTTTGTTCCACGGCAAGCGCCTTGTTCCACGGCAGAAACACGGCAAGCGCCTTGTTCCACGGCAGGAACACGGCAAGCGCCTTGTTCCACGGCAGGAACACGGCAAGCGCCTTGTTCCACGGCAGGAATACGGCAAGCGTCTTGTTCCACGACATGAACACGGCAAGGGCCTTGTTCCACGGCAGAAACACGGCAAGCGCCTTGTTTCACGGCAGGAACACGGCAAGTGCCTTGTTCCACGGCAGGAATACGGCAAGCGCCTTGTTCCACGGCAGGAAAACGGCAAGCGTCTTGTTCCACGACAGGAACACGGCAAGGGCCTTGTTCCACGGCAGGAACACGGCAAGCGCCTTGTTCCACGGCAGGAACACGGCAAGCGCCTTGTTCCAAGGCAGGAACACGGCAAACGCCTTGTTCTACGGCAGGAACACGGCAAGCGCCTTGTTCCAAGGCAGAAACACGGCAAGCGCCTTGTTCCACGGCAGGAACACGGCAAACGCCTTGTTCCAAGGCAGGAACACGGCAAGCGCCTTGTTCTACGGCAGGAACACGGCAAGCGCCTTGTTCCACGGCAGGAACACGGCAAGCGCCTTGTTTCACGGCAGGAACACGGTAAGCGCCTTGTGTCACGGCAGGAACACGGCAAGCGCTTTGTGTCACGGCAGGAACACGGAAAGCGCCTTGTTACACGGCAGGAACACGGCAAGCGCCTTGTTCCACGGCAGGAACACGGCAAGCATTTTGTTCCACGGCAAGCGCCTTGTTCCACGGCAGAAACACGGCAAGCGCCTTGTTTCACGGCAGGAACACGGCAAGCGCCTTGTTCCACGGCAGGAACACGGCAAGCGCCTTGTTCCACGGCAGGAATACGGCAAGCGTCTTGTTCCACGACATGAACACGGCAAGGGCCTTGTTCCACGGCAGAAACACGGCAAGCGCCTTGTTCCACGGCAGGAACACGGCAAGTGCCTTGTTCCACGGCAGGAATACGGCAAGCGCCTTGTTCCACGGCAGGAAAACGGCAAGCGTCTTGTTCCACGACAGGAACACGGCAAGCGCCTTGTTCCACGGCAGGAACACGGCAAGCGCCTTGTTCCACGGCAGGAACACGGCAAGCGCCTTGTTGCACGGCAAAATCACGGCAAGCGCCGTATTTCACGGCAAAAACCGTGTATTACGGGCGCGGTTTAAAACATGTACCTGCCGAAAACACATTTCAGTTGCTTTAAAAAGTTAGAGATCTCACGAATGTTTTCTCACTGGGTTTACGGAAGGAAAATATTTTTCTCTAAAGTTAATCCATGGCAGTTATTGACCCCTGTGAAATATGCCAAACAATACACACAATTTCGTTGCAGAATTTGCTGTAATAAATGCATTCAAACGTATATACATGCATTGTTTAATAAACATCTTTTACCAATAAAATTGGTAATCGATTATATTAAATCCATATCAACAATTCCCCAAACTAATGTCTATAAATATTTGATGGGTTTTGTTTGTTTTATCAACAGGCCGGGATAAATCACAATTCAGTAATTGTAATGGTCTATGTAGTAGCTAGTATATATATACAGGCTCATCTTTAGTGACTAAGATTTAGGAAAGAAATTTAAAGAATTGCATAAGAATCTGAGCTGTATGACTATACATCACAAATGTTGCATAAAATTAAAAACTGATCAAACTTTGATCAGCCATAACTCAAAAGCTAAAAGTACTATTTTCAAAATTCAAATTTTGCTCAAATCTTAATTTTTTTAAACCAATATAGAAATTTCCTATTATGAATGTTTTCAATTTTAAAGCAATTTAGCTAATGTAGTATCTCTATACACGTACATCCTTTACAGATCGCTTAGTATTTGCTAAATAATTAGTATTTATAATATTGGATTATATGTATAGTTAAAGAGATATTCGTATTTTATCCCCAAATCACGTTTTACCCCCAAATCATCTTTTGCCCCTTTAACTAACAATCTCTTACACTCGTCCGTGATCCTGATAAACGAATTACGTATTTCTTTGTAGTGCTGTTTCCAAATTAAATTATAATGTTGTTTTGTACTGTATGTAGGAAAACAACTACATTTGATTAACAATATTTTCGTCGCTAGAGTTAATTTTGTATCTTAATCTAAATGTCAATTACCTGATAGAGTATATCTCATGTTGTGTTATGCGTGATACATAATTTTATTACAGTACACGTAAAATCGGATTATCACTCAGCACTTACTGATTAAGATTTTTAAGATTCATTGTATAGAATCATAGGTATGCAGTGTAAATATATCACTGCAACAGAACAATGTCTTTCATGAAATCGTAATCAGACTGTGCTAAAACTAAACCCGTATTTCTACTGCGCTTCGACGCCATCAGCTCAGTTCCGTTCAAGCTGAGTGGTTTCATACCACGATACCGAGTCAATTTTTCAGTTTTGAGAGATAAAGCTTCATGGTATATGATATACATGGTATAATATTATAATGTGTAGGAGGCGGTGTATGATACAACGTTAAGAGCCTGGCGTGTTATCTGCTCATTATGCGCATACTTTATCATTATTGACGAGAGGCACGGATGGGAAATTGCATGATCTAACTTCCAACCCTAGTAGACTACTACGTACAATAGGCCTATTACTATGGAATGTCCTAATGTTATAAACGTGATTTTAGTGGATACGATACTATTGAACTGTTGAATGGGACGGGCGAGGGCCAGACTGTAAAGACTTGGAAGCTGAGCCATAGATACAAGTTTTTCTAACCAGCTCACAAAGAAATGATTATAATGTATTATACATAGAAATAGAAGATTCATGATTATATTAATCCCATTAATCCGTAAACATTACCTAATTCACGAAAGGGATTGTCGGGGTTTTGTAAAGATTTTGTACCATTATCGATAAGAGGATGGACTGTACGGGCGCAACGCCACGGTCGTGAAGACACAATGATTGACACGAAGACGTAAAGCATTTATTGTCAAGATATTTGACACTTTTCACAAACACCAACATGGCTAATGTAATTTCTATATTTCAAAACACTGGCGAAAAAACAACAACAACGTAATTTCATGTGTCATAATGACGCAGGGTATGAGCTGTTCAAAGGACAACATTTGCCGTGAAACACATGGTACATATAACTACAATGGTTGGCAAATGTATATGACGTGAAACTTCAGGAAACTGGCTAGAATACGTAGCGATTGTGTTCTTTTTTATAAAGACGCACGGTAGCACGCCTACTTCTCTTGGTCGTGGAAAAACAATGAGACGGCAGCACGCCAACCTCGCTTGGTCGTGGAAAAGCACAACACGACAGCACGCCAACTTCGCTTGGACGTGGAACAGCAGGACACGGCAGCACGACTTTGCCTGGTCGTGGAAAAACAGGACACAGCAGCACGCCAACTTCGCTTGGTCGTGGAAAAGAAAACATGACACAGCAGCGCGCCAACTTCGCTTGGTTGTGGAAAAGCAGCACACAGCAGCACGCCCAACTTCGCTTGGTCGTGGAAAAGCAGGACACGGCATCACGCCAACTTCTGCTGATCGTGGCAAAGTAGGACACGGTAGTATGCCAACTACTCTTGGTCGTAAAAAAGAAGGACATAAGTCGTGAAAACACGGGGTTGGTGTTATTGTCGTAAATAAGAAGGACATAAGTCGTGAAAACACGGGGTTGGTGTTATTGTCGTAAATACTTTGGGTACTTCCTGTTTGAAACGTATCATTAATGCAAATGCACTTGTCGTGGAGACGCCGGGGACGCCGATCACTCATCGTGAAGCCGTAACCGTCTGCACCAGTTAGGTACGAACACACTCGGCATTTACCGAACTACCGACAACCGAAGATGCACGGAATGTGTCGTTTAGTCACAATACTGATGTAGCTTGTCGTAAAGACAGAGCAGCAAGTACAAATTTAAGCCACACGGCATTTGTTATAAGACGCACGGCATAAGTAATAAACATGCAGCAAATTTAGCAAAAGACGCAAGATACTTGCCATGACGCAAAGATGCGGGACACTTGACGTAAAAAAACGCGGGGCTCTTTACGCAAAGGCGCATGACACTTGACGCAAAGAGGCATGACACTTAACGCATAACTTTCAAATTAAAGACGCAGGACAATTAAAATTAAGACGTCATGGCTCTGTACGTGAACAAAAAAACACGCAGGACACTTGACGGAAGTCGTTTAATAATAACAACCGGTATCAGATTAAAGTAAACGAGTTAATATATGTCACACACAAAAAAACACAAAATGTGAAAAAATCGCTTGTTATCAACCGTATTACAACTGGAATATTGGCCGTTTATTCGAAGAAAAACAATGTTTCA
>JAIGNY010001834.1:725000-882500 GCA_020152595.1 Chiridota heheva | reverse complement strand
TCTTGTCTCCTCCATTGCCACAAAAATGGTTCATTCGTGTGATCCAATGCATCCAAAAGATACCACGTTGCTACCCATTCTACGTTTAAAAATTGTTTTTAAAACATAACACCGATATGAGAATGCTCGGAAGGCCGTTCACCCTTTAACTGTCAAAACAAAGCGTCAGAATTAATACATTGTTATAAAAAGCCATTTCTATCAGAAAGTGAAAAGCTTTTTCGCAAGAAGTTTGGAGTTCAAGAGGACAAGATCTGATGTTTCCTAACTGTCGCTAAGCTGGAACTGTTATTATATGAACATTGGTTTGCCTTCTTTTTAACAATGGAAATATTGTCACTCAATCGCGTAATATCTGAGACTTTTGCTATGATAACTGATGCTTATCGTGTAAGCTTGAAGGTGAGGGCAAAAAAGGCAAAGAGAATACATTTATTGCATTAAGATGATAACAAGTTTTTTTTAGAGAGATTTTGTTTCGAAAAGGTGATGAAAGTCTACTGTAAAAGTGCGACGACACATGAACACTGTTTCATTGAAAATATATTATGATGATGATGATGATGATGATGATGATGATGATGATATGGGAGGGAGGGGAGGGGGAGGGGAGAGGAGGATATGATGATGATAATGATGATGATGATGGTGATGATGATGATGATGATGACATGGGAGGGGGAGGAGGGGAGGGGAGGAGGAGGATATGATGATGATGATGATGATGGTGATGATGATGATGGTGATGATGATGATGGTGATGATGATGATGGGAGGAGGAGGAGGATGGGAGGAGGAGGATATGATGAGGATGTGATGATGAGGACGATGATGATGATGATGATGATGATGATGATCAATGATGAGAATGAGAATGATCACGTTTGGGTGTTAATCAGTGTCAACATGATCCACATCGATGGTAAATTTTCTTCCGTAAGCGTTCATTTATATCTCGTATTTTCCTTGTATTCAATGTTCAAACGAAATTGTCCTTAAAATCCAGAGCGTCACTTTTCTGATACAACCATTAAGAGAAGGTTTTCTGTCTCATTCTAGACAAGTTATTCACTGACGCTAACATACCAATTTGTTCCTTGTCAGGTCGGTTTCTCCCCCCCGATGCGACTCTCATTGCGCCATAAATCACTTCTAATTGCCCCTCAATTAGCATGAATTAAACTTCATCCACCAACGGCCGCACTACCTCACTCCAAGACTTTGACATCACGAGTACGACTTCTGCGAAAATTCCTTTCTTCCAAACGAACTTTCGTATGCCACACATAATGATTTGTAGAGGAGGTAAAATAGAGATCTAACACAACAGTCGTAAATTTTCCCGCCAGTTAAAAGTGTTTTAAAAAGGCTCTACTACAATTTGGGGTGATTGGTTTATTTGAAACTTCACTTAATTTGCCATTTGAGCACGCCCATGTGTTATGCGTTTCCCCATTTCGATTTCTTTTTTACGAGACGGTGAGTGAAATACTTTCAGGTTCAAACGTAAGAGTCATAATACGTCGATCATTCTTTTTTTAAAGTTTCTCAAGGTGTTTAGAAACTTGAGAGGTTATTCTGCTTAACATCAACTCCATGACCTGCCCACAACAAATGTACGAAGATTAACCCCAACAAAGTACTAGTAACACAACGTTTAAAAGTGTCCTTTATAAGGTTTGTAAAGTAAGAAATAATATGCTTAATAAAGAGTCTCATCTGGCATCGAAGCATCGATTTTTGTTGTTGTGACCGCGGAGACGGTTGCGGGGGGGGGGTGGAATAGGGGCTGGTGGTTATGGTTTAGGCCCACTTTTTTGGTGTGCAAACAAATATAGTATGGTCTGAGAGGATTTCACCTTCCCGGTTTTCACGGTAATTGGCAGGTAAAATTTGGAAAATTGTAAACATAAAATTGAATTGAATTGGTCAAATTAAAGGAACATTTAAGAAATTATTTGAAATTTTTGCGAAATATGTCAATAAATTTCCCGAAATTGACAAGAAGTTCCTAAAAATGAAAAATGAATCCCGAAAATTAAAGAAAATGGCCCAAATTGAAGAAAATTTCCTTAAAATCGAAGAAAATTTCCCGAAAATGAAAGTAAAATTGAAGGAATAGCTGGTAAAATTATTTTAAATTCTGGTCAAATTAGTCAACAAATTCCTGGAAAACTTACAAAATTGCCTCAATATTGAAGAAAATTGCCTAGAAATAAGAACATTTCTCTAAAATTGTTAAACAATTATTCAAATTTTAAGGAAAGTGCCCAAAAATAAATGAAATTTCCAGAAATTGCCAAACATTGAACGAAGTTTCCCCAAAGTTGTCAAACAAGTCACCAAAATTGTGAGGAAAGTACTCGACAATGAACGAAATTTCCCGATCAGCAGCAACGTCAGTGATGGAACTTACTCCCACCCCTTCCCCCCTCCCGCACCCCTGAGAGGTAACCCTTCCTACGCTTCTGCAAAACACTATATGTACTAATATGGTAGGGTTTAATATTAATATGATGGTGCCTTTATTTTTGCCATTTACTTCTTCAGCCCCCCCCCCCCCACACACACACACACTTCAAAAATGCTCCGCGGTCCCTGGAGGGGTGGGTGTCGGTTGTGTTGTACTTCATCAGGATCGTAATTCCAGGCTGAGGAGACGTGTTCTCGTTTTCTCGCAGAATTTATTACAAAAAATACTGTTTTTGAAAAATATTTTCCCCACTTTGTAGAGGAAATGTGGCCATAACGCTCCCAGATGAATCCTGTCATTAAAATTTTATAAAAATAACATTTGGATATTATACAAATAAAAACAACAATATCGCCGAATCAGCTTGTTCTTATAATTCTATTTTATTTCTGTAAATAAGATAAAGGGATTTTTTGTTTTAAAATGTGTAAAGATTTTTTAGGTGTCTGCCCAATCATAAATCCTGCTGATATTGATTGAAAAACCTAAACCTTTATTGTGCAACAATTCGGAAACTGTTTTAGAAGCACCAAAGTCTCTTCTGTTCAGAATCTAAGATTCGTCTATATAGACCTATCCTAAATAATCTAAGATTCGTTCATATAGACCTATCCTAAACAATCTAAGATTCGTCTATATAGACCTATCCTATACAAAAAAGCCAAAATCTCTTCTGTCCAGAGTCCAAGATTCGTCCATATAGACCTATCCTTAACAAAAAGGCCAAAGTCTCTTCTGTTCAGAATCTAAGATTCGTCCATATAGACTAATCCTATACAAAAAAAAAGAAGTATGAACAGCAGTTTTGGAAACTCAGGGAAACAAATAAAGAAATACTATTTCAAGTTTGCAAGCTTTAAAATCAAGGTAAATTGTTTCTGGTCTCAATCCCTTTGTGTCACAATGATACACCCAAACCACACTAATTGTTATTTTCCATTCAACAATTTAGTAGTTCACCACGCAGCAGAAAATGTATACATGCCATATTAATTGGTTGTTTATGTAATTAAAGAATCACACCACAATGAACATTAAATCAAAAAGAAGATTAATGTGCAATTAACCATGCACTGATTGCAAATTGTGACCAGATATCAAAACATGTTGCTCCTAATTAAAATATTTTCTTGCAGACGTCTTAAAAACATCTTTCAAAATACAAGCTCGTTATATTGTCTAACCCTTTGTCGTCCTACACAACAGCACAAAGAGCAGAAACAAATATTAAATCTTATAAGTATGACGTTTTGATATATCTTGCTAAATGATCTTATACGATCTGTTTGGGATCATTAAAATGTGTTAAAAAAAATAAAAAATCGACCATACTTAGTATAGTTTTTGCTAGGCCTAACATGACAATTGCAAGTTTAACGTTCTTCGTAAGGTGATGGAAATTTTGAGAGGCTTCAGCTTAATTATTTCAGAAGTTTACAAAACTGCAAAGTTAGCAGATAAAAATTGTTGTGTTATCAAGCATTATATAGATCAGGGAGTTGTTAAGATTAAGTAAAATTATTTTTGTCTTAAGCTACCTAGTTTCAAGAAATATATTAGGGACTTTCTTTGTTATTGGTTCAGAAGTAAGTCTTCAGAAAATGTCTTGATATGTTATCTTGAATTCTAAGTAATATTCTAATTAATCAAAATTCTGAATTGTAGTGAACTTTTATTAGTTTTAAATATGATAAAAGTTAGTTGTTACAAACTTCTCTAAAAGGTATTTAGCATTCTACGATTAAACGATATTTTAATATCCTATATCATTTTTTTATAGAATACTTATTCTCGAATCCTTAATTAAAAGGAAACAGTGAAACTACTTTTCACTTTTCAGAAAGGGCATTCAGTTATGAGCAAAATAAAAGTGAAAGCATTAACTTTATTTGATTATTGTTGTTTGTTAAGTAATAAGAATTATTGCATATGTAATAGTATTTGTGGTACATGAAATAAAGATTCATGTATTAAAGATGATGATTATGATGATGATGTTAATGATGATGATGAATGTGGATGATGATTATGATGATGATGACGATGGCGGCAATGACGATGATAGCGATGACGACGGTGATGTGTTGATGATGGTTTCGATCATTAAAATGACGAAGATGACGACGGCGATTACGATAAAATAATGTTGAAACAGCTATTTTCAAAATGGAATTTTTTTCAAAATGGAATGAAATAAAGCCGTCACATTACCATTATACTCGTTTTTTGGTACTTGAAAAACTCTGTACCAGAATAGCTAACAATTTTTGTTTGCTATTCTGGTACATCAATAAGTACCAAACAAGAATTATAATGGTAATGTGAAGGCTTTATTCCAGTCCATTTTGAAAATAGAATTCCATTTTAAAAATAGAAGTTGTTTTGACGAAGGTCACGTGACAATGGTTTGTGGTATGGAAACTAAATTTGGCGATAGAGAAAACTCAAAAATTGCAATATCAAAGAATTTTAAATCAATTTTAACAGGTGCGTCAAATATCGTGAATTTGCCTATACCCTGATGATAGCAGTCCATGTATTAGTCACCACGTGCTTCTTCTCTAGGGTAGTGAGAACACCTGTTAATTTATTCGTTTATTTCAGACATATTCCAGATGCCAGTCGGTTTTATTCATACTTTCACCTTCTTTTTTTATATTAATATACCATCCCCGTGAGTAGCCCGTGACGATTTGAACTCGATACACAGCCATCACAGCCCCGAAACTTATGATGCAACCAGAGCTTAAAATTTAGCACCCTTGCTTTATTTGTTATTGAATTACCTATCGTTATCCGTCATTTCTGGGTAAAAACCAATCTTCCTGTCAAATTATTTCCCTAAATGTACATGCTAGTGAGAGAAACAGCATTTTCGTTAACTCGCGACCCGTAAAGGCATTACCAGATATAAGCCGTAAAAATTTAATAAGCGGTGTTTAATGTAAACAATTTTTCAATCACGTCCATAATTCAAACGTGTTGGACATTTCTCCTTGTTTCAATGTTGAGAATATTACGACGGTGAGGAAAGACACGTGCTCTTGAGAAAACCAAGAAGTTATGTTAACCATTACTCCTCCAATAGGGGCAATTAAGAAGCAATTCAAACATAATCTTCATAAAAACATATAAACAAAAACTCGCTCAGAAATGAATTATGCATACACAGGTAACTGAATCCGAAAAAATGACGAGTTAATACAGCAATTAAAAATTGTAGTTTTATTGATTTTGTTAGGAAATATCGACTAATTGGTTCATAGAACGATAAACTATCGTCTTCATGTGACAATGATCAGAACGATGATCAGAGGGATTTGATAAAAGAACGAACACTCCTGCAGTTACAGGGGTAAGGGAATTTTCTAACTTCCGAAATGAGAAGTACAGAGCTTTAAACAATTTAAGGTATACAGGTATATGGACAGGTAGCGGCAACATTAGATTAACTAAATTGGTTTAAAATCGACTAAAAAACATGAAGAATGCAAAAAAAAAAAAATCGGTTAATAAATTGCCATTTTACAGCTTTATGAAGATTGTTGTGCAAATAATACGCATTTTTGTTTTACTCTCGTGATGTATGAACAGGACATATATTCTTATGTAAATCCATTGTGTTTAACCCTCTGCCATTTCTTTTTAAAAAAGAAGATCATTCTAATAAAGGGGATTTAATCTTTACCATACGAACAACATTAAGCTGGAGAAGGCGTTCTGAACACTTTCAAGGTCTTTAATTAAGGGAGGAAACATAAAGAAAAACAAAAACATTTTAAGGTGTTTTCCTGTCCATACATCCCATTTTTTCAATATCAAAAAAAAGTTCAAAGTTTGATTACACATAACCCATGCTATTTTCAAAATTTAAAGACTTAAATTCTGAATTTAATGCTTCTTCGGTACATGGTTGAACAGAACACATTTGAACCTGTACCAAATAACCAAATGTTGTGAATTTACATATTTCACAAAAAATTAATAAAACATAGAGAACTCTGCTAGACTTGAGACTGGTGTTAGTACTAGTCTGATATCAGTAGTTTCAACAAAATAATCCGTTTATACTTTAATATTTTCCTCACGGACTATTTCTTTCAATACCCTTTCCAATATTGTCCCTTTATTGTCCTCTATCTTACGACACCGTCCACATGGATCATTCCCGACCGCTAAGCTTTAGGCCTAACCCAATTTTAAGATTGTTGCCTCTTCACGTCCCCGAGACCTTTATAATCTTCATCTGTTTCAAAATCATCCACTTTTCAATATTATGCAATCCCTTTGTCAATCTTAAGATCTAGCAAGAAGAGAGCGGTAAATGTCCATCTTTCCCGCCGTGTTCCCGGTTGTAATGGACACAACCTCCGGCGTATAACCTCCGCCTGTCCGTTGCTTCTTGTCAATAAAGTTCGTCCCTTCTGTCAGACCAGGGATATGTCACTTTTATTCACTTTGGTTTCATCAATGTTTATCTGTTTGGAAATTGTCTATTTATTAAATCTGATAGATTATTTCCTTTCGTATGACTTGCAAAGTCACCTCATTTCGCCATGTAGGTCTACTACTATGTCTCTTCTAATGATGACTTGTTTCTAAAAAGAATAACCTGAGCAAAAAAAAAAAAAAAAAAAAAAAAAAGGTTGTAAATTTTATAAACGTATAGAGGTGAAAAGTTTATCAAAGTTGATATATTTTATCCCGTTATCTGGTTATACGTTTGTAATGATACAAAATTGAAATAGTATAATAATAACAATAAAATGTTTTGTAACAAAACATATTTCATCACTTTTAAACTTTGAAATTTAAACTTAATTGCGTCGGAGTCTTCGAAAACAATTTAAGAAAGAAAAATATCAAATTGCTTTCCGGCGACCAATTTGTTACCGATTTTGATAGAAATGATATTTTAGGTCATTTGTTGTAAAAAAGCCTTTCGGAAGCATTGCCGAACCTTTTACAGATTTTGTGCTGGCTTTTTAATCATACATTACAAAATCAAGTTTGGATACTTTGACTCAAAGTTCATTCTAATATTAATATCGATTGATATTCACATTCTTCTATAATTATTACATTATAATTTGTCATTTTTGCGAGCAGGCGAGATAAAAAAAAAAGTGTGGTTGGTCAGTGGACTCATCTTACAATTTTTATCAAGGATTTTTAACTGCTTAAGCGGTGACTTCTTGCCTAATCCAGATTGTAATGATCATAACTCCCTGCAAATTTGGTTACCACATTCATGTTAAAATGCATTCATAAACATACAAGACGCACGCAGCACAATGTATTGTTTTAGCCTTCACGCTTTTGATGGCTACAACGCCATTTATTTGTAAAAATATTTAATTTTCGCCTCTAACTTCTTGAGCAATTTTGTATACAAATGATACGCTTACCTTGGTAGTGACATTTGATACCTGACGGGCTGTGTCTTCTCAGAGGGGATTAAATGGTCGATCTCGCGCCTTTGGCAAGGAAACTGTCATTGTCTTTATTGAGATGTTCACGGTGATGTCAATCACCGTCAAAAAAATCAGAGAAGCAAGGAAGTGCGAGAGTGGATGTCAAATGATTTGAAGAAGGGAATGGAAAAAAATGACGGTCAGAAAAAAACAGAAGAAAAAAAAAAAATTATTTGGTTGAAATTGGTTCTTATGTTCATTGCCGAGATAGGCTGTTGGGAGGAAGATTTGAATGAATTTAAATCACTTTCCTATCTGCTATAGATGGATATTTCTGACGGTTCTAGGCCATTTAGATGAAAAAAGTGACACTGAATTGCGCACAAAGTATAAGTTTATTAGAGTAAACCCGAGTTATTTTTGAAGTTGTCATCAGAGAAACATTTTAACTTTAAGCTGGTAGAAGAGACAAATTTTCTGCAATGTAGAGATTTTTTAAACAAGTTTGATCACTTAACCGGCATCAAAGTGAAATAAACTTTTCTGAAAGACGATAAAGTCTTCTTGTATTGAAAAGTTTTAAAAAACATAACCAGGTTCGCCACGCATTCATTATCCATGCCAAACCATTTCAAGTTTCTTAGTCCACCAGTTTTCCAAGTGAGCCCATTTTTCCCTAGAAAAATTGACAAGTGTTTCGTCCGAATCCAACAATTGTATGCAAATCATACACTTGCACACAAACACATCTATAGTAATTGAGACTATTGTTTACATTTTGTTTTACATGCATTATAAAATCGTTCTGAAACTATAGAAGACTTGATAAAACAAAGAATAAAGTTAAGTGTTAAACTAAGTTAAATTATCATCATAGAAAGAATAATGACAAATTTTCTGCAATATAGATATTTTTGATTCCAGATGAATAAGAAGGCTTATAATAATTATACAATAAACAGTGAAAAGAATTAACAGGCATCCAAGTGAAATACCATTGATAAAGTCTTTTTACTGACTTTTAAAAGAAATAAAAAAGCAGCATGTATGGTTACGTCTCATATCGCCCATGATGTTTCTAAACCAAGTTTTCCAAGTAAGTCCATTTTTCCCGCGAAAAATTTACAAGTGTTTCGTCCAAATCCTTCAGTTGTACGCAAATTATACATTTGGACACAGGCATATCTATAGTAATTGAGACCACTGTTTACAAATCTGTTTTACAGAAGTCTCATACTATTATCATTATCTCTTTCAACCTAAAATAAAATCTGGCCCCCAATTTCAAATATGTTCCTTCGTCGCTGTTCTATCAGTCCATGGAGACTTCGATGAAAAAATGAGGCACCGAGTTGCGCACAAAGTATACGTTTAAGTGTAAACTCGAGTTAAATTTAAAGGTATTATCTTAGAAACATTTTAACTGTAAACTGGTCAATGATACATATTTTCTGCAAGATAGAGATTTTTGATACAAGGTAAATAAGAAATTAAAGAGAATTAACTGGCATTCAAATGAAATAAGAATAATGAAAGAAGATACAGTCTTTTTGCTGACTTTTAGAAAATATGAAAAAACACAATCAGGTTCCTCACGCATCTGTCAAACCAATTTCAAGATCCTAAATCCGCCGCTTTTCCAAGTAAGCCCATTTTCCCCGAAAACAAAATGGCAGTGTTTCGTCCAAATCCAACAGTTACTGCGAATCATACACATGCACACAAACAAATCTATAGTAATTGAGACTACTGTTTACAAATCTGTTTTACAGAAGTCTTATCTGCACTACTAATACTGTCATCTCTATTAACCTCAACAGGTATATAAAATCGTTCTGAACCTACAGTAGACTCAATAAAACAGTATCTTTAGAGATAGTGCTACGCCTGTCTAGCCTAACACATACAGTCTATGAATAAACATTTATTCACCATGATTATCGAGTTAAATAGTTATATCTAATCTTTTAACAGGTAAATTGCAGAAGAAAGTGATAAATAGTACTTAGATGACAGAAACGGGAAATAAGCTTTGTTAGGTACTTGATAAGATAATACGTTGTAAATGCGCTATATAGCTGGAAGTAGCAGATAAAGAGATTTGACACTCAAGTTCGTGAAAGTGGTACTTGAGAAGTGCACGATAAGTTCAATGATTGCGAACTAGTTTTGCAGTAGTTTTAGGGTAGTTTTGAAGGTATTTTCTACAATTTTCTTCGTCCACAAGATGGGGCAGATATAACCATATCTTATACGTGAAGGTATAGTATGAATTTAACAAGCTATCGGACACATTGATTAAATCGATTACTTATCATTTCCTTGAAATTAGTCAGGTATAAGCTTCGATGTATTGAAAAATAAAATAAAGCAAACAGCATAAACTGCCATTTAAATGGCCCTTTAAGTTGACCGTTTAGTATTATCTTGAAAAAGTATATGTACAATTGTGATGTTATTAGTTTGAAAGCTCTTTATTGTCTATATTAAATCCATTAACCAAACGTCCGCAATAAAGTGAAAAAAAGTTGACATTAAATTTGATAATTACAACAGCACTTATTTAGAATATTATTTACAATTTTGAGTGACACTTTTCATCCATTGGGTACCATTTTTGGTACCCAGTTACTGAGTGCAAAACTGCCACGGATCAACCACCATGAAATGATATTGACGTTACGAATCATCTCTGAAATATTCTAATTTGAACAGCGGTTGAGTTCATAATGTCATACAAATAATTTGTTTTCTTTAATATTGATTTGGCTTCTTGTTTTTCACTTGAATAAAAAATCATTAAAATTTTACATGATTCCTAATGTTATTCTGTACAATGTTTCGTGGTGGATATCTTCGTGGGAATTGGTCCACTTGTATCAAATGCAGTATTTGTTAACCTAACCCTGAAGAGTACCAAAGTACACTAATGTGTTACAGATTCGCTAAAACAAGCGAAGCGATCCTGCCACAGTAAATAAGTTACCAGAAATAGTTTATGGCTTTAGCAAGTGGTTTTCTCGTCACAAGTTAAAGGAGTATCTATACAATGATGAACCTAAGATCAAACAGTATAATTATTAATTGGGAATTATTATCTTGTATCTATCATCTATTGTACACTCTTAGAAAAAAAAGTTCTAGCTTGATCTCTACTTTAAATTTTGGGTTCTTCAAGTATTATTTCTAATAGTTAATTAGTAAATTGGGTTCTTATAGTTTGTCACGTATTTTGGAACTCCTCCTCTAGAACCACTTTTTCAAAGGAGGTCGGCTCTGAGCCAAATTGTGATCGGGCTTAAAATGGGTGAATATGAATGTACCGACCGAGTCACTGGAGGTGCATGGCCATTCGTTACCCTTCACCTGTTCACCCATTTGTCTGTATGTTTGTTTAGGCGTCTTTCCGTTAGTATTTGAATGATTAAACTTCGATGGAATGATAACCGGCGACAAAGAATGGTTTCAACAGATGGGATATTTTTGTGAGAGAGAGGTACGGGTGGAGGGGTTTTTCACCGGTGGCGTAGATCAGGGACGATTTTGAGGAAGTGTTTTAAACATAAAACTCATGTGTCAAAAGAAAGTTTGATTTAAAAGCAAATGGGCCTTGGTCCCAAGAAAGTTAAGAAAAGGAGGTAATCACCATAAATGCACTATGATGACAACCCCCATCCTCCATTTCTCCCCTCAAAATAACGATAAAATACGCCTGTATTCATCTTCTATGGACAAGCAACAGGAAAATGATCATCTTCTATAGATAGACTGAAAATAATTGAATATTCCTCACTTTTGCAATAAGACTAATTTGGACGAGAAAGGGAGACTAGAGGAAGGGAGACTAGAGGAAGGAAGACCTAGAGGAAGGGAGACCTAGAAGAAGGGAGACTTGGAGGAGGGAGACTTGGAGGAAGGGAGACCCAGAGGAAGGGAGACCCGAAGGAAGGGAGACCCAGAGGAAGGGAGACCCAGAGGGAAGGTAGACCCAGAGGAAGGGAGACCCAGAGGAAAGGAGACCCAGAGGAAGGGAGACCCGGAGGAAGGACGGGTGCAGGGAAATCCAAACCTACTCTATTCCTTATCTTTGCTGTTATAGTTGTTATAAAATCCCATACATTCTAAATTGCAAGTATTAGAACATATTATTAATAAACAAAACATATTGTCCAAAGAAATTGTTGGAGTTGTGCCTTGTGTTCAATGCGAGAGGGTCGCCCCTTCTTTATACTCCTCACATCATATGCCAGCGACCCCAGCCATAGAAGCAAAAGCAGTAGAGTCCATATGTATAACCTCATCTCAGAACGTGCTGTTTGTATGCTATATCTTATCTTGCAAACTTTCCTGCTAAACCTCTTTAAATTATTTCGACTTGTTGAGGCATTTTCAACTTCTCTTCTGCGAAGAGAATGCATAGTTTGATGTAAAGTCAATGGTTATTAAATTGTTATTTTATTGTCATTGTTAAGCAGCCAATTGAACGTGGGAAGGCATAACCTGTTGCATGTAAGGATGCGTGGTTTGGTTAAAACAAATAAAAGTAGTCGTGCGTTTTAAAACGATAAATATTTGTAGTATATGGCGTAATTTTGCCTAAGTAAACACTCTCGATTTTAGGAGATTTTATGTAGTGCTCAGACTGATATATTATGAGAGTAATGAAAAATTAACCATTTGATACATTTCTTAAGATCGAGGCAAAATTCTTTCTGTGTAGAATTTCGCATGTTTTATTTTAATTTTTCAAATATATTTTTTTGAGCAGTAGGTTTTGGCAATATTTGCTTTGTAAAACTATCCGATCGTAGTTAGCAAATTTTTTCCGGGGTGGGTGGGGGGTATGGCATAAATGACGGAAGACTTACTTGATATAATTCATTACATTTGTTTCCTACAGTAGCCTATTAAACATAATAAGGAATATCTATAATCCAGCTAGATGTTTTATTGGAGGCTATATATGATTAAGATTGTGTTTAAATCTTGCTGCTCATCTTTAGAAAAGTTACACTACTGAAAAACAAAGAGTTTACAGAACTGCATAACGAAATTACATTTCTGAAAAGTGTATTTAAATCATCTTCAACTTAGGCCAACAATAAGCGTGATATTATAAACAGATATGTTATTTGTTTACTTTGGTGAAACGGGAGAGTGGCCGAAGACAGCTCGCATAATGGTGGTCAGTCCGGGAAAGGTCCTAAAATAAGGAACTGAAAGGTGAAATTTTCGTTTCGAAAGATTAAAACTTAGTGACAAACTTTCATTACTTTCATGGCTAAATATTATCCACTCCCTTGTTTACCACGCCGTTTGTTTTTTTGTTTTTGTTAAATATCAGGAAAAATCAAGAAGAAAGCTAGGCTTTTAGGCGCCAAACAGTCATCTGAAAAATTCAAATAACAGTATAATCTTGTTGTTGAGATGGCAGCTTCTATGGAATAAAATTACACATCGCATAATCTTTCAATCTATATAACAAAATGGTCTCTTAGTTAATCTTTCTGTACATGTTCATCGCAAAATATGAACAAAACGGCTGCTGGACATCTATTAGCTCAGGTATTTTACAGGTTCTTTAAAATAGGACCTCTCCCAGACTGGTGATACACGTTACATCGCGGTAAACTGGGTTAAAAAGATCAATCACAATGTATATAACAATAATACATAATAAGAACGGGTGCGAAGGAGTCTACCAGATTATACATCACAAATTGTAATAATTTTCATATCGATGTATGAAAATTATTAAAGCTTTAAATATACAACATTTTATACTTTTTGCAAAGGTTGTAATCGATTTTTTTTGTTTGAAACACAAAGAAATACATAAAGAATTATCATGGGTATGCAATTATGACGTCACACTGTACACTGAAAGGTCACTTTTCAACACAGTTGTGTCATCTTTGGAGTGCAATAACTCCTAAGCAAATTAACATATTAACATGTTTTATTTTTCTTTCACCAATTTGTTTCTTTAATAATCTTCTATCATATATATGAAAATATAATGATGTTTTCCTTGAAAATACTTTTTCATCACTTTGTCTTTAGACAGGTACAGTTATTTCTACCTTAAATGTTTATAGTTTATTAACTGGATTAACATTAGACTGGTTTCATAGTTACCTTACCGATTGACAACAGTTTGTAGATTCTTAAGTCTATCATTTCTAATTACGATGACATTACTTGCGGTGTCCCTCAAGATTCTGTTTTAGGACCACTGTATATATCAATGATATTCGCTGCAATCAAATTTTATTGTCATTCCTATTATTTGCAGATGATACTAATACACTGTTCACTCATTAAGATCTTAAAGAAGCCGAGTGTGTAATGAATAAGGAACTTATAAATGTAACCAATTGGCTTAAAGCAAACAAGTCATCTCTGAACACAAATAAAACTAATTTGATGATATTTCACCCTTAATTACCAAAATCGAAGACAAGATTGGCAACCGTAGTATTTTTTCTGTTTATTCAGCAACATTTCTTGTTGTAATCATTGATCAAAATTCAAACTGGAAATCTCACATTTAAAAAGTGGCAAATAGTTATTATTTTGAAACCCATTGGAATTTTTTATAAACTTAAATCATTCATATCGAGGGATATCTTACTATCTATTTACAACACACTTATACAAACCCATCTGTTTTATTGCAACATCATTTGGGGCAATGCTTGTCCTACTTTAGTTAACAAGATTCATGTGCTTCAAAAACCTACATCGAGGTTTATTTGAAATGCTTCATATATGCAACATTCTGCACCTCTATATTATGATCTTAACATTTTAAATGTATTCAATATCTTTAGGTATCAATTAGGATTCTTCATGTACAAATCTATATATGGTGTTTTACCCTCCCATCTTGCAAGTTCGTTTACTCCTGGTAATGCAGTGCATTCCCACCATACGAGGAATAGTGCAAAATTATTCCAACATCACTCATATTCTTCTTTAGTACATAAAACTGTAAATGTCACTGGCGCCATGCTATTGAATTCTTTAGATCAGCATGTCTTAAACTCAAAATCTTTGTCCGTCTTCAAAAAAGTATGTTATAAGAAAAATATAAATTGAATATGAAATAAATGAAAAGAATTCAATACAAAAAAAACATATCAATAAGGAAACATAAACTAAACATGAAATGATTGAAAAGGAAACCAATACCAAAGGATGTTAGAAGAAAAATATGAGTTGAATAGCCTATGAAATAAATGAAGATAATTAAATACAATAGAAATTAAGAACAATTATTAATAAGAACAAACCAATGAAAAAGGATGTTATACAAAAATATAAATTGAATGTGCAATAAATAAGAATAAATGAATAAAAAAGATAATAGGAAAAGAATAAACTAAAAATGAAACAATTAAAAAGAAACAAATGAAAAATTTAAGTTTATAGTAATAAGAAACGACAAATTAGATAGGAAATAAATGAAAAAAAGAAAAAGAAATCCAAGTAATATACAAACATAAAATAGATCTCCAAATATAACTACTTATATATATAAACATTAATATATCTAATAATAAAAATGCTTCTATAAGCAGTTTATCTATAAATTTGTCTTTAAATCTTTATCTTTAAATCAATATATTTTTAAAGCAATGTATCTGTAAATCAATTTATCTTTATACAGAAATGTAAGTATTGTCTCAGCCTTTTATATATAGAAACATAATTATAAGTACAAAAAAATATATCCGTACAAAACAAAAAAAACATTTTTTTTATACGTACACAAAAATATATACGTACAAAAAAATGTAAAAAAGGATATATATGCGCAGCACTTTGCGCACCACAATGCAATGTAACATGTGTTGCGTACACTTGCAATCCGTTACCGATCATACTTGGCAGCAGTTTCACTGCGCACCACAGATATTATATATGCATATCGGTTTCGTCAACGTACGACTCGAACATTTCAGGCCGCGTCAGGCAGTAGGTACGGTAGGTACAGCTGCCTAAGCCACGGTATCGAAGGGTACTGGTACTGTTAGCCGGGGCACTCCCTTCTATTGCTTCCGACAAAAGTTATGTTGCCCTTCTAATAAGGCCTACAGCCTCTACAAATATCAGGTTGGTTTGTTTCCGTATCCTTTTTTTCCATATGAGGTTCTTAAATACCCAGACCAAGCGTGTCACGCTCAATTGGGACATACTTGTTGTCACACAGGCCCACAGCAGTATCTTGGTGTCATTTAAAAGAACTTGAATAGTTCTCTCAGAAAATATAACTTTTTGATGAAGGTTGTGTTGAAGAATTTTACCAAAAATTGGAATGAAAAAGAGAGAATTAAAAAAATGCACAAAGTTTAAGAACAAAACTTTTTTTCTTCAAAAGCTTCTTTGCCATACTTCTAGACCTAGCTTTTGCTTGAAAGCCGTGAAGAACTGTCAAAGACAACAAAGTATCCAATTCCGGTCGAATTTTGACTGCCCCTACCATCAATATCTTTTTTGGCAAAATTTGTGCCCAAATCTGATGATTTTTAGCCTTTTTGAGACCAAAATTTTAAAAAACCGTAAGTTTGATCGCAATACACCTACCGTACGCTAAATGTATCGTAAGAAAAAGCAAGCCATGTACTTTCAATTGATATAAGAAAGAATAAGTACCCCATCTCTAATCACATTTAATTTAAGTTATTATCAAGCATAAGCTATTATCTAGCTACACACCTTGGTCTAGCTGTCTAGTGGTAAATCTCAGCGCACAGCACGCGGTGGCCCAACTTCGATCTCGCACTGGACCACGTGACTTCTCTTTTTCCGCTAGTAATTACAGCGGTGATTATTATTATTTATTTTTTTCTTCATTGTTTTTGCATGTTTTGCTTTAAGAAAAAAATTAGACTGGTATCAATGAAAAGAAAATCTCACAAACAATTGTAAATATATGTAAAAAAAATCCTCATTTTTCATTATTCACAAGAAAAATACAAGCCAAAAAAAAAACTGACCTAATTTGGCCTAAAATGTGCAAATTTACATATTTTTGTCGATAATTTCTTTAATTGGACTTTTTCATTGAAAAGTGTATTGTCTTAACATTCATAGAGACTAAACTTGTAGTGGTAAAAACGAAAGGAAAGTTGTGAAAATTAATTTTGAAAACAAAATTCCGATAATTTTGTTTTTTCACGTTTTGAACCTCTGGGTCTTTAAGGGTTTAAGTTGGCTTCACGCTGAGCATAGGTATTACATTGCATTCGAGCGCTAGTGTCAGCTTTGTAGGCCCATACTCACCACGCCTGGGCGCAAATCCTGGTGAAGTGCATTGTGGTGCGCAAAGTGCTGTTTTTTTTTCATAATTTGTTTTTTATTCATATATATTTTTGTCTGTACTTATACATTTCTATTTCTATGATAAACAGATAAAAGGCTGTCTGCACTTATATTTCTGTTTAAAGATATATCACTGTTTTAAAGATCTAGTAATGTTGATATATTTAGAGAGAAAAAAATCTATTTGGAGATATATTATCTGTTTGTATAGTATTTTTTATAATCTTTGTTATTGTAGTGGAACATTGTGTGTTATAAGATCTTATCGATTTTTAATTGTAGTTGTGTTTCTTTTCTATTTATTATTTTATTGCATTTTCCTCATCGATCTCTAAAATTCCATTGATACATTTCTGTATTATCTATTTTCTTTTGTATTGTTTTATTTTTATTTATTTCATTTTCAATTTATATTTTCCTTAAATAGATACTTTTTTTATTGCTTTCTTCTTCATTCATTTCATTTTTAATTTATATGTTTCTGCTTATTTTTTTTTTTTTTTGATTTACTTTGTATTGAATTCTTTTTATTTATTTTCTATTCAACTTTAAAAAAAAAATTATTAGATACTTTTCTTTTTATTGTTTTTTTTTTAAATTTTTTCATTTTTAACTCATGTTTCTTAATATTTTTCTATCTTTTAATTTTTACCCAAACGGCCGCCCATAAAGTCAGTCAGAACTCTTTTAGGACCATTTCTTCTTCTTTTTTTTTTTTTTTTTTTTTTTTTTTTTTGGGGTGCGGTAGGGGGATTGGATAAGTAGGGCAGGGTATGGAGGGTGGGGTAGGGAATGGCACGGAAGAGGGTAGAGGATGGGTGGGATGGATCTTTTAGTTGACAGTTTCTTTCAGGGATTTAGATTTCTTTTCTTTTTCTTGCTTCTTAGTTTTCCTTACTACTTATTTCTTTCCTGGGTAGCCTAATCCTGATAAGCTTTGCTTCTTTTAGGTCTCCCTCATATGTTCCTAGTAATACAACTTAACTTGTTTTGTCTTCCACTTTATTCATACGCTTTGGTGTGGTTCTCGTCAATCTATTTACCTTTGACTTTACTTGATCATATTGATTTAAATTTGTTCTGTTAAAAAACTTTAAATATGTACATATATAAATAATATTGTAATTTGAACTATGCGGAAATAAAGATTTAATTCAATTCATTGGTTTTCTTTTGGCGTAATTAGTTTGGCAATGTTTGAGTTTTATTGGCTAATTTTAGTTGTCGAATTTTTCGAATATTTGTTTATAGAACGTTTTTGCTATAATTTCTGTATATTCTTTTAAAAAACTGCATTGGAGATAAAAAGCAAAATAAGCTAATATATGTCAAGTATCATTGATAACAAAAGATAAAGCAACGCCCAGATAGCAAAAAGTAGATGGTCCGCCGGCGGTCCACTAGCGGCCACATCGGCGGTCCATCGACGGCAAACACCGATGGTCCGCCGGCGGTCCACCAGCTTCCAAATCGGCCGGCAAACACCGGTGGTTCGTCGGCGTAAATGTTCTGCTCCCGCCAAACCATGCAACACAATCAATGTAACCAAAGGTAAAACTTACATAAAGAATAAAAATGAAACGAAAGCAATAAAAAGAATGCAGGAAAGGTTCGGAACTACTATAAACTCAAAACTTCTAAATCTCTAAAACTTTTTGAGCGTTATCACAACCTTAGCAAATATAACAATAGCTCTAATGATTTTACTTGTAAATATTACTTAAGTGCGACGACCTTGCTACTGTAAGAACCCTATTGTGTTGTTTCGGGAGGTCCAGGGCTCCCGGTTAATGATTAGTAGTTTATTAAAGAAACTGTTATCAGTAATTGAAGACACGTTTCAAAAATCTTGTTGTCTTTAGTTTATTTACAATGCAGAATACATAATATTCTAACACTACGCAGCTACTTCGTTTAGTTCACCGGGAGACGCTAACTTGCTTACCAGAACAATGAATAATGTGTACAATCATATTACAAAATACAAATACCGCCATCATTATGGAAAGTTTGAGTGCAATCACCCTGGTAAAATATTTTTTGGATTTGTTTATTACAAAGTGAGAATGTATCGTATCATTCAAAACGACTAATTTCACACGATTCCGGCCATTGCCCTGTGCCACAATTCTACACAAAAATCGACTCGCATTTGGTTAGTTGTACAGATTAAATATCTTTGCGATATTTATTCAATATTTACCTTAGAGCCGGCCAAAAAGATTCGATATATCAATCGCTCTTAGTTGATTTTAAACAATGTTACCATTTTTACTCAAGACTTACGTCTATTTAACTAGTGGTATGTACACCAGTAAATTTAATGTAAATATAACAAGCGCAAGAATGTTACCACCACCTTTATAAGGATGTGTACCCCGTGTGAAGATTCTTAGCATAGTGAACCGTTATTGTTGATGTTGCGGTAACTGCTGTATACTGTTTACTTTAAGATTTTAAATTATTTTAAAGAATTATTAAATAACTAAACAGTAGGTCGGTAAGCTTTCATTCGACATGAATATTGATGAGTTTCTGTCAAACTAACAAACAACGTGTTTGGCTGAGTAAGTAGGCAGATGTAAACTATAAAGTTTAAACACTTGTAGGGGAAAGATTTTTCTTAACCTGTGTGTGTAACCAGCTGTTACATTTATCTGCCAACATTATAACCGGTGGCTTTGCTCTAGACATTTGTATCCATTGGCGCATTTAGGGCCTTACGGAGCCAGCAGGAATATTGGGATTCGGGTCACTCAGTTAATGTTTATAGGGTCCCATAAATTACACATTTTCCTGGGGTCAGTGGAGTTTATTTACATCACCTTTATGCCACTCTATATCGATAAGGCACTGTTTGCACCGCAGGGCACTTCCCCCGTTGCATGTGTGGCTACAGCGGGGTCATGTTACAAAGTAGCAAATAGCCCTTTGGTGAAGAGGTGTGTTGGAGGGAGCTCACCTCGTTGAGTTTGTTTTAGGGGGTGGGGGGGGGGAGTCCGGATGGGTCATAGGGGCTTTCAACATTGACTTTGGCATTCCAACATGTATTTACTGCATCTCTATTTACTGAGAGCCCTCTTGTTAGTTTATTTTAGAATCCACCCCTTCGTATTCTATGGTGCCCTTGTGTCATCTGCTCAGTAACTTAATTTGAATTCTCGGTGATTAACGGGGTTGGAATTCTTAAATTTGCGGTTGTATTGATCACTCAAAACAATGCGTGTACTCTTGACAACATAAATATGCATTCTTATCTCTCACCAGCGACTTACGTAACCTGCAATGTTTATCCTGAAATGTAAAAAAAATAAAATGTAATGGTATATGCACGGCCAAATGCCGAGTGACTTGTATCATGGAGGTACCACTTTATCTGGCGAGTAAAAAAAAAAGATTAAAAAGGGAGGCTCGTCTCAGTAAAATACGGTAAAAATGGAGGATACTATATTTTGACGTCACTTCCGGTTGTGGAGGCAAGATCCGATCCTCCGTCTGTTTGTACCACACAGTACAGCCAGACACTAGCATGTACGTTGTGTGTGCAGAATTACATTCACAGCGCATTACGTTACTGTGACGAGAAACTTATTTGTTTTTTTCAATGCTTTTTTTTGTTAGAAAGCGAAAGTGAAATTTTAGTATCATAATACTACAATGATAGTCACCAAATGAAAATTACTGAGAAAAAAAAGAAGAAGATAAACGATTCTACCGGGGCTCGAACTCACGACATGATTTGAAAAAAAAACGTTACTTTCGATGGCCGCAAGCATCTGGGCTATCTCGAATGGTGACTTTCGGGGCGTTAAAAATAACCATATACCTTGCAATACGAAACAACGAATCGCGCAGCAAAATTTCAACCAATCAAAAAATTTGAAAGGATTTATAAATATTGTGCACATATGACGATATCGCCTCTTTAAATGATCTATTTAATAAAAGAGCCCCAAAAATCTGAGTCGCCCAGTCTTTCAAGTTCAAGAATAGTATTAAATAGTATACGTATAGTTGTTATCAGCCATTGCAAAGACTTCGCTTTTCGCCGACGTTGTCTGTCTGTCAAAGCAAGGAAGTACAACACAGTTTGCAGAACTGGCCCGAAACCTATAACTCAAAGCATTTTATGACCAATACGTGTTATTCTCTACTCCTTGTTGTATATTTACAGACAAATCTTGGTTAACAAAAAGTATACCTAATTCAGTTAAGAGTGAAACACCACTTCAAGTTCAAAGTAGTATGGTTCACATTAAACAAAATAGGAAAAGAAAAATCAAGGCTTGGTTTTTGTTCATTCACACCTAAGGCTGTACAACGTGAACCAAGTAGTGGCCATTAGTGATCATAAAAAGTTCATTTCTAAAAAAGATTTTTTTAAAAGGATCACGTTGAGTTTGATGAATGATGTTGTCAAATTTATGGTTGTTTGGTACAAGAAAACAAATTGTGGTATTTAGGTGATCGGCCATTGGGGGATGAGTAATGGTTTGGATGCTATACATGAGGGTCTTGTATTTATAATACTTCTAAGTAATAGACAGTTGGATAAAATTTATACACATCTTTTTTTTAATGGCCTAATCACAATCTCTTAAAATAACTTAGATTTCAAATTATTATACCGCAAAAATTATTTCTATATCATGTCTTACTGTGTTAGTATTTACATAGTATGTTAGTATTTACTTGGTTTACATGTTGAGTTTATACAAAGCTACCAGCCGGCACGGGAGGGGAGGCAAACTGTTCCTGGCTCGCTCTATGGGTTATTTCAACCCTCCAAATTGCAAGGCACACTATACGGGTTTAATTTCATTTACTTAAATCTCTTTTCTCGAATAAAACTTACCATATAAATAAATTTAAGAATACATTATTTTTCTCGAACAATACTGACTGTAAGATATTCATCTCAGAATGAAGTGTTCTTCTCCATTGGCCGCAACGTGTAGACCTAAAACGTTTCTTGAACAGTTAAAATAATACTGGCCTTAAATATGTATTATTATTTTTATTATCGTTATTATTAGTAGTATTATTATTAGTAGTAGTATTATTATTATTATTATTATTATTATTATTTTATTATTATTATAATTATTATTAATTAGTAGTAGTAGTAGTAGTAGTAGTAGTAGTAGTAGTAGTAGTAGTAGTAGTAGTAGTAGTAGTAGTGGTAGTGGTAGTAGTAGTAGTAGTATTAGTAGTAGTAGTAGTAGTAGTAGTATTAGTATTATTAATATTAGTATAGGTATTAGTATTAGTATTAGTATTAGTATTAGTATTATTATTTTTTAATTCTAAAAATAAAATCTCAGATCTAACAACGTTTTTGTCTTGAATGACAGTGACGGAAGTTTATGCATCTAAGGATTAAACGTATTTTTAATACACATCTTAACAGGATTTTTTTTTATAATAAAATATACATTAAGTTAAGAATAAAACGTTAATAATGCTGACCACTAAAAATAAACGTTGAATATACATCAATATGAATAAAACGTTTTTTCTCATTTAGTACTAGCCATAATGCATGCATTTCATATGTATTCTTCAATTTAGGCCTGTACTTATTATCAAAATTTCCATGTATCAGAATAAAACCTGGTTTTCTTGAATGATACTGTTAGACCGTAAACCAATATGTATCTAACCGTTATCTTGATAACATTACCTTTAAGAATACAATGCTTTTCTCAAATAATACTGACCACCAAATTTAAAGTTTTCATGGTATAACATACATATTGACCTATTTATTTCTACGTTTGTGTGGAGACTATAGTTCTGTGGTTTTTCAGTCGGAGAACATATTTGGAAGCCGACAGGTCTTATCGGTCCCATCCATCTCCTTCACACGGCTGTCGGCTACACCTGGAGTTCGCGTCTGGAAAGACTCCCGGCGTCGTGAATGGAAAAAATTATTTAGCCGACATACTCTATACGTAGAAGCAAGAAAGATTCAATTCACAAGGACGATTCAATTTATATTAAAATTATAATCAGGGAAGTGGCGTATTTTAGTGGATGTTTTATCTGTATAGACCTATGTTGCAATAATAAAGGTGTTGTTTTTAAAGCTTATAAAAGCCATTACAATTGTGACACAAAAACATCGTCATATCGACCATGACCCTTTTAAAGCTATTTGAAATTTTGTATCATTGATATGCAAATTGTATGCAAATTTGTGCTGTATGACTAGACATACTGCTCTTTTATCATGCATATCCTTGGTTTGTAATTGTGTGCTATTTTGTTTTGGATATAGCTATTTCCAACTATTAATATTTAAATCTCGTCCCTACAAAATTGTTTGAAACGTCATTAGTGTCTGATACATTATAGTGAGGTCACTTCCACGGCGGTTATTCATTGGCTTACAGTATTTGTGTAAATACGGCCAGTCTGAAACTGGTTGTATTGTACAGTTGTATATTCATCTCCAAGTAAACACATTATCTGGCTTGTAACCATAGCTGCCAGTAAACATACAGGTGGAACATATGTTCCTGACATCTTTAATGACTAGAATTTAGGCACAACATTAAAAGAATTTAGGCAGAACATTCAAAGAATTTGACCGTTTTTTTGTTTTTTTTCTTCACAGCCGTTTTAATCTGTTGAAAGTCTTCAGGTATAAGAATATATGTGTACATTTTGTTATTGTGACATAGACTGATATCACTGACAAGTATATGTGAATGCAGGGACGTATTATCATTCACACATCTGCGTGGAGGGGAAACAGGGTCATGGTTTTCCTCCATGAGGGGGACAACATTTTTTTTTAAACCACTTGAAAGTGGGAGACAAGTCCAAAGACCTTCCCACACACATTACGAGCCTGGGTGCATGTACGTGTGTGTGTGCGTGTGTGGGTGGCTGTGTGTGTGTGTCATTAGCTGATTAGAGTGGTGAGTCATTTGTTCGCTTTATGTTCGTTTATGTAGCAAAAATGATACGCATGCCTCAGAAATTTGTTTTAAATGAAACAGTATTGCTATAGGCTGAGAAATCCCGAATGACAGTTGGGATTATGTTATTTATAAACAATGTATTAAATGTGCTCAGACATGATCTCCCCTGGATTATGCCGAGTTACTCGCGATCATTCTTATCTCACTGACCCTGCAAGAGGCCAAAGTTTTACATAAATTCTATACGTCACGGTTACTTTGTATTGTTTATTCTTTATAATCTCTGTTACTCTGCCAATTTGTTTTTAGTTTTGGTTGTTTTGATTTGTTGATTTGGTTTATATTTAAAAAGTATCTAAAAAAAAGCCTAATGGCTGAATGGGATCGCCTTGTTGGAGCCTAAAATGATGTTCATATAATTGTTCTGTGTTAATCTTTTCTCATTAACAATTTCATAACCCCTGAATCATAAAACGAATTTGTTGTTATAATTTCAGTCCGGGATCATGTTTATTAGGAACATGCATAACACACGAGAGTATTGGAGTCATGCAACCGGATTGTTCAGATGTTACGATAAATTGATATGGTTTTTAATTTATATAGTATTTCAAATATATAAAAAAAAACATGTTGTTAAAAAACATTTGAATTTGAAAATGACTGTTGTCTCAATTTTGAAATATGTAACATTTGCATGAGGCTTTAATGTTAGGATAGCAAAGAATCATGGAAATTTCATTGGGAAATATCACAAAATGACGGCTTCCATGTAGCAAAATGTTCCTATTTTTATAAATATTTGTGTTTCCATTAATAGGCATCCTTCCGGACTAAATTGAGGCTTCTTTGACTTACATGAATGCTTTGAAAATATATGTGCTTGATTATCATAGTTCAGATTAGATAACAATTGTGATATGTTACATTATACTAAATATTTTATTGATTGCTGCCGTACACATGTGCGCCTTGTGTGTCCCGGAATCAATATAGGTCAATGGCAACCGCAATTTGTCGATTTCAACCGAAATATGTTGATTTTAGCCGAAATATGTTGATTTCGAGTAATATCATTGGTCAAAACTGGTCATGGCACTCGGAAAACCGTCATATCAATCAAAGATCAAACATGTTCGATTTCGGAGTGATCTGACAATTCCGACTGTCCTTTCTTATTGGCCAAATTAGTCATATTATTCAGAAAATGAACATACACTTAAATAAATTCTTTTTTGATTTCTTTTTGATATGACGATTTTAATCATTTTTATTGGCTAAAATCGTCATATATCTCAAAGGAAATCAACATTATGTTCAATTATTTTTGCTCGGAATCGTCGAACACCAAAATAAATCAATTGGCTTCAAAAGAAAGCTGATTGTTTCTACCAATTCAAGTTACGTCCATTTACGTTTTACCCTCAACCCTCATCACCCCTTCCATTTTCGTATTATTAATTTCGTCACTCACTGAGCTTTGTTATCTGAGCAAAAGGGGATGTTTTATTCGCGTGGGTTGGCGGTTGGAGCATTTATCCTGATTCACGTTAGGTGATAATGAAGGATTGTATTGCTATGAAAAAAATCGTTAAACGTTGTTGAATTATACTAGTTTCGAGTAAAAGGATGAGTTATATCCATGCACCGACGAAATAATGATCTCGAACTGAAACATGAATATAAAAGAGAAAACGAAGTCATTTTTTGAAAAATGTTTGCTGAATTTATATATCAACCTTTTAAAATCTTCTTTAAACTGTTAAAGCGCTATATAAATTTATGTACACTAAAATGTAATTATACATAATTATGACTATTTGATCTATTTTCAGATGGTGATTCCCCAGTCGGACTGAAAGGTATCGATCCGTGCGGGATGTGGCCCCCTGGATCCCCCGAATATGGTGAGTTTATTATCTCCTGCGAATTTTGAAAAGAAACTCTTCTTCTCTCAAGTTCTCTGTCTCTTGTAACTCTAACAATTATCTGTTGGCTTTGTTACACGTCATACCCAAATGTGTTGTGGAAAACATGGAAGTATTCATCTGCATGCGAAAACTAAGAAGCTATGTAGTCTGATTAATCATTCTTTAAAGGCCAATTATCTGCTCTTACGTGGATTCGTGTGTTTTGATTGGTCGAATCAAAATAGATCACTGTGAAGTTAAATGTTATAGACCAATCAGTAATCGGTTTGAATTCAAATGTATGCCGCCACATTTTACTCAAGATAGATGGCCTTGAAGAGGCGACAAGTGGAAGACATTGCAACATTTGGTATGCATATACGCCAAGGATATATTTAGAATTTGGTTGAAACAACCAGTCTTGCGGTAGGCTAGATCATTATCAGCGGCGGATTAAGCTTTTATGGGTCTTAGGATGATCAGGCCCCTTTTGTAAATACACCACACAAATTTTCATGAATTACTCATGACTTTTTTCTGAGAAACATGATCTCATGATCCTGATTACCCTATCAAGTTAACTTACGGTTTTTGCATGTTTTGAATGAGGTTCTACCATTCCAATTTTGAATCTCGTTTCTCTCGTGATTATTTTTACTTCTCTTTTTCAAAGATGATTTTAACAGCATGCATTTTATTTTTACACCTAATAACAATGAGAGTATATACTAATGCTTGTCCCTCGCCCCACCCAACCAAGAGGGCACTCCAAGTCCTCAGAAAAGGTCTTGCCTTATATTATGAGGGTTAATTTTCATTGAACTGTTGAATGATGGTTTAATTGTAAATATACTGACTTGTATTATTGATCACGTGCTTGGCAGTGAGACAAACGTTGTAACTTACTTCTTGGAATATACAACAAATACAAACAAATATGTTGTCTTTTGAACACGTTATGTAATAAGATGAAATACAAAATCAAAAGGTGTTTGAAAATTTATTAAAAATTCAGGTTAAATGTTTTGTTTTTTTTCTTGTTTTTTTTCTTCTATGGTTGAATTGTAGATGTACTGACATGGATTATTGATCACGTGCACGTACGGTAATGAAAAACATTGTGTAATCTTCATAATATACACTATACAAACAAATATATGTTTTAACATTTCATGGAGTAAAGTGAATCATATGATCCGAGGGGTTTAAAAATTAATTATATAACTCAAAACTTCAAAATTTCAATAAAAATTTTGCAGGTTCATAATTATCAGATTATTGTTGAGTGTACGACGTAGATTAAGCAGTTGAATTAAAACATTATAACCGTAATCTTAGTTTTAAATTATACAAACAAGTAATGTAATCTTTTCAACTCTTAATGGAGTAAAATGGGTAGCAAGATCACAAAATGATTGAAAATTTAAAAAAAATCAAAATTTCAGTGCAGATTTTGGAGGTTTATTGTCGGGGAATTAGGGTTGATTTGTGGTTATACTGACTTTGATTATTTTTCACGCGCACGGCAATGAAAAACATTTTGTAAGCTTTAGAAAATACACCAATAAGAAACAAATAGATTTTTGAATACATTATGGAGTAAAATGGACTACAAGATCACAAGTTATTTGCAAATCATAAAATATATAAACCTTCACTCTACAATAAAGTTAATTTTCCTAGAATTATAGGTAATTTATGGAAGCACCAACTTGGAATGTTGAACACGTGCATGACAATGAGGCAAATGTTCTTATCTTAATCTTAAAAATAAACAACAGTAAAATCAAGTATGTAACATTTTATATCCTTGATGGAGTTTAAAGGATTACAAGACCACAAGGTGTTTGCATATTTAATCCCATTACAATTTCCCACTTGAAATTTTGGAGGTTGATTTTCAGGGAATTATTGTTGCAGTTCTGACTTGGATTATTAATCACGTGAACGACAATGTTGCGGTAATCTATGTAATAATGACCTTTTTATTATACAACAATATAAACAAATTGATAATATCCAATACAGTTCCCTAGATGAATTAAAATGGTTTATAAGATCACAAGGTGTTTGAAAATTAAATAAAGTCAAAACTTCGAAATTTCATTAAATTTTATTTTTTTATTTATTTATTTATTTATTATTATTATTATCATTTTTTAAATATTTTTTTTGGGGGGTTAGTAATTTTCTGGGAATTATTGTTGAATTGTAGATGTATACGGAGTTGGATAATTGATCACGCGCGTGGCAATAAAAAAACATTTGTAATTTTCATAATATACAACACAATAAAAGCAAATTCGAAATATCTTTAACATTTGATGAAGTAAAATGGATTATAAGACAAAGTGAAAGTTAATTTTCAAATAATTGTTCTTGACAAATGGAAGCACCAACTAGGATTGTTGGTCACGTGCATGACCTGATTACCTGATGACAATGAGACAGATGTTCTTACCTTAATCTAAGAATATAGCCTACCAACTAAAAACCAATTCACAAGGTCTTTGAAAATGTAATAAAATCAAAACTTAGAAATCTCAGGTTAAATTTTCACGGAACTATCCTTGAATTAAGGTAGCATTAACTTGTATTGTTGATCACGTGCACGGCAATGAGACAAGTGTTCTTTCCTTATAGTCTTAAGAAAAACAACAATGCAATCAAGTATGTAATATTTTATACGGTAATGGAGTAAAATGGATTACAAGGTGTTTGAAAATTTGATAAAATCAAAAAATCAAAAATTCAGTTGAAATTTTGGCGATTCATTTTCATGGCTTTATTGTTGCGTGTACAGTCTGTGATTATTGATCACGTGCACGACAATGAGACACATATTGTAAACTTTTGAATATGCAACAATTAAATCAAATATAAAATCATTTTCAATGGATTAAATTAATCAATTAATTCACTTAAAGGAGTAAAATGGATTGTTCGGCAATGAAAAATATTTTGTAAGCTTTATAATATACTGCCACCAATAAAAACAAATACATTTTTTTTTTTTTTTAATAGTGTAGTTAAATTAATTACAGGATCGCAAGGTGTTTTAAAATTAAATGAAAAAAATCAACTCTACAGTAAAAATTTGGAGATTCAATTTCATGGAATTATTCTTGAATTATGAAAGCACAACTTGGATTGTAGAAGAACGCATGAATGATAATAAGAAAGTGTACTTATCCTAATCTTAAGAATGTACAACACTAACAACAGGTATGAAAATTTTGTATACACACTTGATAGAGTTAAATGGATCACAAGATCACGATGTGTTTGAAAGTTTAATCCAATCAAAATTTTAGTTCAAATTTTGGAGGTCGATTTTCATGGAATTATGTAATAACTCGAATTGTGAACATGGAATTATGTAATAACTTGGATTGTAAAAATGGAATTATGTAATAACTTGGATTGTGAACATGCAGAAAAATTAAACTTGACCACTGGAATATACAACCAAAGTAAAAACGAATATGTAATCTGTTAACACGTGATCACGTTAAATGAATTATAAGATTACCTCTCTCCTTTACTGGAACCCATCGAATATGAACGGCCAGATACTGTTATAGCTGCGTGATATTTATAGACTTCAGGTGAATGTTTATACATGTGGCAATACAATGATAATGGTAAAGGAATATTCCCGTCATTTCATTTATGGTAGAGGACTATGAAATAAACAAATTCGATCACTTCGATATCTTATTCCTCTTAAATGGACTACCACATAGGTGTAGGAACCGGGGCGGGGGCACAGGGTGCACGTGTCCTCCCACTTTCCAAAAGTTACAGAAGTGCTCCTCTTGAAAATGATAAATGCTCCTTAATTACTCTCAAAGGTGCAAGAACTTGTGGCATATCCGCACGCCTTAAAAATATTACAATAGCGCCCCTTTCTAAAATTAAAGTGCCCCTTTTACTTCACTCTGCTTTTTTGGGATCACTATCTACAGAATCAGTGGAGGGAGGACATATGTATATGACTTGGGAAGTGTCCCCTAGGAGGTAGTCCCCCCCCCCCACCTTCATTTTTTCGAGAGGTTCCTACGCCCCTGGACTACCATCACTATGTTTTTTCCCACCAATTTGTTTCTTAAATATATAGTCCCCTCATATAAGTAAAAATGAATATTCCTTTTATGGCAGACTTGATTTGAACGTTTACAAACGTTATATTAAATCATTTATGATGGAATATAATGATGGAGTATTCATGATGGTGATTTTAATATGGTCGTCGGTTTAAATACTAATACCGTGTCTTTATAGGGGGTAAAGCTATTGAGGGCTTTGTCAAAGCCATATATATAATTAGACCTAATTGAAATATCAAATGAAGCATAAAACCAGTGATGTTGGCCATACTTTTATTCGTATCGACTTAATTATCGTTATTATTGGACCGAAATTTTGTTCAGTCTGCACCAAACATTTTCAATTTTGGACGAAACATTTTCATTTTGGATCAAAAATCCTCAAATTTTGGAACAATATATCTTTATTTTTGGACTTAAATCTGCAACCAAAATATGGAGGTAAATGTCTTAATATGATGTATTTTCAGGGGTTTAACCCCTCCTACCCTTCCCACCCCCACCAAATAAAAACAGAATAATAATAATAATCCCTTCATTTTTATTGGAACGAGTGAAGGTGTTGTTAATTAAAGGATGTCTTGTCATTTGGAATTTGTATCCCACTCACAAGCAACTTATTTTGAATTGTACCTATTCCCCCATTACCTACACGGTCAGGCTAGGACATTTTTGGTCGCAGGCTTCGGGTTGGGAGTTGGTGTGGGGTTGTGGCAGTGGCCCAACTACAGTAGTTATCGGGCGCTTCGGCCCATAACAAACATATAATATGTGCCATTGCTCGGGCCTCCAAAATTCGATTTTGCGTGAGGTTTAAGCATACACCACCACCTTTTTGATCTAATGGGTGCCAGTGGTGTGGTGGGAGGTCAAATTTCGTCAGTTCTGTACCTAGTATACATTATGTATGAATTAGGTGGAAGAATTAATTGAGGGTCTCTGCCCCACCCTTCACGTTGGTACTAAACAGCTGTAAGTATGTATGTGTGTATGTATGTATATGTATGTATGTGTGCGCACGCATGCATGTATGTATGTAGGCATGTGTGTGTTCGTGTGTAACAGCAAGCTTGTTAACACGAAATATCTCAAGAACTATACACTGGATTCATGTCCTATATAGTCAGATAGTACAGCTAGCCCATAATCTGTTGATGTGCGCTATTGTTTTTGGTGATGGTATCATGCATATTAATGAGTAGGCTGATCATGTTAAAATATTGAAATGTTCTTATTTTAACATTCACGTGTCTGTTTTGTTTCATATTCAGTATATTTATGATGTTAGCTAGTGTCTATATATTCATGGTATAAAAAGGTGGAAATTCATCAGTATGCGTAGTGGGCGGGGCTTAATATGATTGTTCTGAAAAGAGCTTGTTAACACAGTATAACAAGAACAATACACTACATTGATGCCATATTTAGTACACAGATAGCCCATGGTCTGTAGATGTTCCCTATTGTTTTTGGTGGTGATGTCATGCATATTAATTAGTAGGCGGGGCCTAATGTACACATTTTGAAATGCTCATCATCCCAACCACATGTCTGTTTTGTTTCATATTTGATTTAATCATGATGTTAGCTGGTGTGTACATGTTCATGGAATGAAAGCGTTGAATTTTATTACCATGTAAAGTGGGCGGGGCTTAATATGATTTTGCTGAAACGAATTTGTAAACATGATATTTAAAGAATGATAAAATAGATTCATGCCATATTTGGTAGACAGATAGCCCATGATCCGTATATATTGGTTTTGGTGGTGATGTCATGCATATCAATGAGTAGGCGGAGCTTAATGTAAAAATCATTAATTTTTCCTATTTTAACAACCACACCCCTGTTTTGTTTCATACTTGGTATATTTATGTTGTTAGTTAGTGTCTACATGTTCGTGGTATAAAAACGTTTATATTCATCAGTATGCATAGTAGGCGTGGCTTAAAATGATTTTACTGAAAAGAGCTTGTTAACACGGTATCTCAAGAACGATACACTGCATTTATGTCATATTTCGTACACAGATAGCACATGGGCAGTATATGTACCATGTTGGTTTTGGTGCTAATGCCATGCATATCAATGAGTAGGCGGGACTTAATGTAAAAATCGTGAAATGCTTATATTTTAACAACTACATGTCTGTTTTCATTCATACATGGTATATTTATGTTGTTAGCTAGTGTATACATATTCATGGTATAAAATTGTTAAATATAATTAATATACATGGTGGGCAGGGCTAAATACGGTTTTGCTGAAAAAAGATTGTTAACACAGTAACTCAAGGACAATACATTGGATACAGGACATAATATTGTACACAGATATCCCATTGTCTGTTTGTGTGCCCTATTGTTTTTGGTTGTGATGTCATGCATATTGCAAAGTGGGAGGTGGGGGGGGGGGAGGGGGAGGGGGGTCTTAATATAATATAAAACAATCTTGAAAATGTGATAAATTCGTAGCAACCATATGTCTGTTTGCATCATACTTGCATGTTATTTTTCAGGTATTTTGTACATGCTAATGTTGTCAACTGGTTATATCACTAACATGTGTACCTCAATGTGAAAATGCTACAAAAAACACATTGCACACATGTCATATGTGGTATACTGTAGGTGAGTTATGGTTTGCATATGTGACCTATTGGTTTGGTAGTGACGTCATGTAGGTGGGGCTTTATGTAAAATTCTTAAAACAGTGATAAATATGCGACCGTATGCATGTTTTGCATCATACTTTTAAGTATTGTCAACAGGTTCTTTTTTATTAATGTATGTATATGTATTTTTTAGCATATTTCATGATATGCAATGCTATAAAACTTGAAAATCAATCAACAATGAAAGAATGCATCGGAACCACTAAACTTTTGAGTTTTCTGGTTAAGGATTTTGAGACCATTTTTGCCGACTGGCTGGAGGGTAGGGGGGGGGGGGGGTTCGCTGTGCTTAGAAGTGCGTCTTAGGACGATATGATTTCCCTCCAAATTGACGGACTAAGTTGCATTGTTAGGCCCAAATTTTCCATGTCTAATTTCAGGTCGGGAATGTGTGAATTGTGGTGCAATATCTACCCCTCTTTGGCGACGAGATGGTACAGGCCATTATTTATGCAACGCTTGTGGACTCTACCATAAAATGAATGGGTTTAACAGACCTCTTCTGAAACCTCAAAGAAGAATGGTGAGTTTCTAACTGAACACGCATTTTCTTTATTATGTAAATAGGTCCAATCTCTAAACGTCTTTATTGCAGGTCGGGAGTGTGTGAACTGTGGTGCAATATCTACCCCCCTATGGCGGCGTGATGGTACAGGTCATTACTTATGCAATGCCTGTGGACTCTACCATAATATGAATGGGTATAGCAAACCTCTTTTGAAACCCCAGAGAAGAATGGTAAGTTAGAAATCATATGTTGCGTGCATACGTTATCATATTCCATTTCAATCCAAGTTGTTTCAAATATCATATAATTGATACTTATCAAAGGGGTGGGAATGTTTTGTAGGGAAATGGCCGCCTCTTAAAAGTTTCCAAAGTTAAGGGGGTGAAAGGACCGGGCCCAAAAATTCAGAGGGTCTTCAATATTCTCTTTTATCCTCTAAGGAAAACATGAAAAATAAGGGCGCCGATGAAAACGTAGTAGAAAATTCGGTCAAAATCGACTGTAAGGCATTTGAGCGAAAAAATGGAAACGGAATAGGAAAGCATTTAAGATTCTCGTATAAAACTGAAAAATCGCCAGACCATCTATACAGTTAAATATATGGGGCGCATGGTGCATTATGGGTATAGCAATTACTTAAAAAATTCTTCATTTAAGGATCTGAATTATCCTATAGAATCAAGTTTTCTCGCGGACTGATATCTGGATAATAAGTAATGTAAACGGCGATTCATTGGGCTTTCTATGTATCGATTTGTGTTGCAACGTAAACAATGCTTCGTGTATGTGACGTTTACAGTGGTCATCCAATGAAGATATAGATTGCTTAGATGTCATGGAACACGTACATTGCATTCATATAGTACAAACTTTAATTTGATGCTTCCGATATATATTAAACAGTTAAAGGAATGTTCATTTATTTGATAGGAAAGCTTAAAGGAACAAATTGATGTAAAAACAATGTTGATATCTTATTTCGTTTAGAACTTAGGTCAATATTTCATCAGTGTGTTGAAAAGTGATCTTGCAGTGTAAAGTGTGATGTCACAATTGTGTTTCTATGAAATACAAATTTAGTATTGTTTCTTTTATTAACAGTGTAAGGGACGTGAGGAGATGAGGCAAAGCTTCTTCTTCTAAAGTTTATGTTTTTAACCATCTCAGTAATTATTAAACAAGAAAATGTTTCGAATAATTTTGAAACAAGCAATTGATTTTCAAAAAATACATAAAAACTGTGTTGGATCTGCAAGTATGATAACACTCTTTACACTGCAAGGTCACCTTTCAACACACTGCTTAAATCTTCTTAATGCAATAGGCCTAATTGCTCACCTGGTGAAATCTTCTTAATGCAATAGGCCTAGTTGCTCACCTGGTGAAATGCAATAACTCAGAAACAGCTAAACGGAAAAAGATGATTTTTTCACCAATTAGTAACTTTAAAAGTCGTCTATGAAAAAAAAAAAAAATATATTAAAAAAAAATTCACGGGAATATTCCAGCACGCCGTAGACGTTTGCCTAAGCTCCCTAAAATAAATAAGACACTGACGTAGAACTAGTCTACTTTCATTCTAAAGTTGAATTTTGTAATGCTTTGTATTCCCGGTTGAATTATCTTATTATGAAAAAGTGAAAAGAAATGGCTTATCGGATGAGAGCTACGTGTGAAAAATAACACGTACACATAATGCACGTAAACCAAATGTTATTCTTCCAACAACACTTTAACAGTTGCTGTATTTTGCGCGAAATAGTTTATAAAAACACGGATTACATTAATTAAGAATAACATTTTTTTGCCAACGGAGGTTAGGCTATTGCTCATGCACTTATTACCCCTGCATCCATTACCCCTACCCCATTACCCCTACCCCATTACTCCTACCCCATTACTCCTACCCCATTACTCCTACCCCATTAACCATGCAAATATGGGTTACATTATGATGAGTCAAAAATGGCGCGATATCGCGTAGTGTTATGCAGTTATGTGTTAAGTTTAGTTGTGGATGAACAACAATCTTGTTTTATTGTTTATGCGCCTCCCCTCCCCGAAATCACACACACACACACAAAATACACACACAATAATAATAATAATAATAATAATGGTAATGATAATAACAGTAATAATAATAATAATAATAATAATTATAACAATAATAATAAATTACTAAAGTGAAATAAATAATCTAAATAAACTTATAATAATCATGAAAATATATTAATAAATAAAAAGAAAATAACAACAAGTAATAATCATAATGATAGAGTAAATGAAAATACGATTCAGGTAAACTAAATGTTCACACATCCCTTATGTGACCCATAAAGGAGTAATTCCCATTATTTTTAGTCAAAAAAGAGGACAATAACATAAATAAATTGGTAAACAACTATCTGACTATGTTGATATTTGATTTTGTGAATGAGGTATCACATCTCCAAGGTTGCCACAGTATGTTATAAAAGTGGCCGGTGCTATATGTAAGTCTAATTCACTTGTGATGTCATAGCTGCCGTTAAGCAATTTTATGTATTTCTTTGAAAAATATTTTTTTTCTTTCGTTATTACAGGAAACAAGTTTGGTTTGATTGTTGAGACAATACAGTTAACAAAAACATGCTTTGTCCATCTGTTGATGCACTTTACACTCTAGTCTCTAAAGTAGAACAACAACATTCATTTTGTAGAAATAGGCAATGTCTTGGTTCTTTCTTTGTGAAGGTCATTTTCAACTCATTGGTGAAATCTTTGAAAATGCAAATTATGCAA
Source organism: Chiridota heheva (assembly GCA_020152595.1). Taxonomy (NCBI): domain Eukaryota; kingdom Metazoa; phylum Echinodermata; class Holothuroidea; order Apodida; family Chiridotidae; genus Chiridota; species Chiridota heheva. The sequence continues at coordinate 846,372 of JAIGNY010001834.1, read as the reverse complement.
TAATTCCTTAAAGGAATATTCCCATGTTTTTTTTTCATAATCGTTCGTAAGAAAGAGACATTTTTGAGAAACAATTTAAAACAAAAATCATGTTGATATGTTATTCCTTCCAATTTTAAGGTTCACAAAAAATGTCAATAAACGAATAGAAAACGGCTCTGTATGAAATCACATCTACATATTTTCCCCACAACGTTTATGTATTTCATTAAAATCTATCATCCTTTTTTTTTATTAAAACCTGCTAGAAAAATAAATTGATGAAAGTTAGGTATTTATATACATTGCCAAATATACCCTACTTTAATAACTTTTGGAAAATTGTTTTCCAATCATACAGAAACAACTAATTAACGTTCAAAGAAATACATAAACATTTGCAATGGAATTTCCTCTATGACGTCAACTAACACGAATTCATCATACTGTACAAAAGCTTTAAAATGCAATTGGGAAATCTTTAAAATCCATATCTCCTGAACAGAATATGATATCAACTTGATTTATGTACCATAATGGCTAAAAAATATGCTCTTTCTTATACAATTTTACAAAAAACATGGGAATAATCCTTTAAAGGTTTTAATATCCTCTACCTTGTATATTAAATGAAAATTCACTTAAAGAATCCTTTCTTGGAGTCATTTTGTCGAATGTTCCCTCGTATACCCCCAAAATAAGTAGGCCCTACATCTGACATCCCATATCATATTAATCAAGTTTTCGTCCATATATTTTGTTGGGTGTTTTAAAAGTATATGGACAGGTAGTCCACACTTTGCACAAATTGATACAAATTCCCTTCATAAACACCAACCACAAACACTTTCTTATAAAATAAATCTAAAAAATGTGAAAAATCGGGCTTATTTTAGGTCTCCAATCTCATTACGTGTTAGTTTTTTAGTGACGTAGTTTTTTAGTGACGTATGAATAGGATAGTACAACACTAATGTTATGTGAAGGTTGCACAGAAATACAGCCTAACGAACAAGTGGAACAATAATAGATAAATAATTGATCGGAACTCGACTCTTGAGCCAATATTTCCTTTTTATCCACAAGAAAATGTCTAAAATAGTTAGCATATCGCTAAAAAGCGATATTCTGATGTCTGATTTAATGAAACTGATGTTTTAAAGTAGCCTAGGTCAATGTGACACAGTGGACACTGTGGAAGTCATACATTGTAGGCCTCGCTGTGTCCTTATTCTTACGTCACGCGCCTTTTTTTTTTATAGTGGAAGTCCAGCCGTTTCTTGGGGCTTAATTTTTCACTTTTTCGCGAATATCTCAGAAACGAGTGAAATTTTTGATAGATGTATGTTAATGAAATGTTCAGAATATTAAAAGGAACATATTTTATGGCAAATTCGCTACCTGTCCATATACCGTTATCTTAACCGTGTATTCTACGGTATAGAGTGTATTTGCCCCGGCATTATTTTACTGTATAACTTAATGCAGCTTTTTGTACTGCATTTAGCTTTCTTCAAGGTGATGATGAAGAACTGGAATAATATCTTTCGTGAAATTGCGTCCATCTTTCCATAAAACTTACTCCAACAAAAGGCCAGCTTAGTAATATTTTATTGCAGTAGATGTCCCCATAAAATATATCCTGACCCAAATTAATTCACTTCAGTATTTCTTTCTGACGAAAGTATTTTAGTAGCAAACAATTTGCGAGGGTGAAAAACCGAATGGCATCACGTCTGAAGTACACCAGCATGAAATCAAACGCCTTCCTTATCTATACCTTGTCAACTTTGATGCGTTGTGAATACGCAACCAAATTATCTGGGATTAAAACCGCGGGACTTCAAAACAACCAAGTGTTCGCCTTTCTTTATATTTCTATTATATTCCTGTCTTCTTATAAAGATGGGGATTTTAAAATTAGCAAAATTGGATGGTACATCTAGAGCGTTAAGTTTCATCCATAAATTTCTTGTTTTGCGCAAAACGAACTTCTCAGTTTAATGCTTTTGTTAAATTATGTTCTTTCTGTTTTTCGAAGAAAGTAATTTGGCGTTATCTTCTTTTGACAGTTTATTGAAACTGTGCCGAAGATGTCCTCGTGAAACATGCTATGTTTGATGGTATGGTCTTCGTCTCGTGTTCCTTGTAGATTTACAGCGTAGAAAACACGTGACGTAGGGATGACTTTAAATGAAGTGACGCAATTCTTAAAGGACGATCTAGTCGCAAGATATATCGTAGTAAAGTGTCATATATTGCAGGAAAAATCCTTACTGCCGCTATTAATGTGTTGCCAGATGGCTCTACTCACCGTAAGAAAATACTGTTAGAAAAATTCGGAATAAAACTAAAAATGATAATAATGAGCATTAATATATTCTAAGGGTACACCATACATTGATATATTGAATCCAGGATCTCTTAAGCATTTAAAAGCATATTTTCAAAAGGGACTAAACTAATATGGACAAATTATTTCATTTAAACAGTTGTACAAAAAACCAATGGAAGTAGAAAACATTTCATCAAAGATTTTAATTTAAAACTTTTAGTAGACAATTTTATTGCCGATTTGTGATCTATGACTGGACAATGCAGTTTTTTTGTTTGTAAATTTATTTTCCTTATAAATCTCTCTCATAATTCTTTGCATGGTGCAGCAAATTCTGACCATATTTTATCTTTACCATACCCCCAATCAAATGCAAGCAGAACTTTCTTAACATTCTCAGTGATCAAGAATTAAAGAATTGCATGACGATTTGGAGTTATTCGGCCGGATGCATCACAATTTTTCTATTCATTGAAAATTTCCCAAACTTTGATCTGCCATAACTCGAGAAATTCAAAGGCTTTTTCTCAAACTTAAAAACCATTCATCCCCAAATCTTTCCAATAGACTATTCAGCTTTTGGCGTTCGTGAACCCTTAATACATGGGCATATCTTTTGAATCGGAAAAAATCGGAACTTATTCGGACAGAACCGACAAATTAGAAGTTAAAAGTGGTCAACTTTTATGGTTGTCTTTCTTGGATTTTAAAGGATTGGTTCAGGGGTCAAGCAATTTGCAAGTCCATCTTATATAAAAGAGGACTACAAAGGGAACAAAATGGTGGAGAAAGCATTCAAAAGTCTTATTCCGTTAAGGATATATTTAAGTTTGTGTAGAAACGACTGAAAGCAGACAATTGTGATGTCATAGCTTCAGATTCCTCACAGTCCTTATGTATTCTATAATATTTTGTTGCTTTCAAACGGGAAGTCTAGGAAGTAGTAAAGCAGAATCTAGTAAAGGGTAATTATATATACCACCTGAAGAAAGCTTGAGGGAAAATTATTCAAATAGTAAAAAAGTTAAATATTTTTTGTTTTAAATACATTAACAATTGTTAAGAATGTGCCGATGATGGCGCCAACGTTCCATAGCATGCGTACTACACCTGTCATTTCTACACAGATAAGACAGAGCTTTAAACTTGAATATCTTCTAAACCGTAATACTAAAGTCCTTTTTGGTTCTGATGCTAATAGCATAAGGAACCTATGCAGTCATGCTGGCGTGTGTATGTATGTATGTATGTATGTATGTGTGTATGTGTGTGCGTGCGTATGTATGTATGTATGTATGTATGTGTGCATATGTGTATTTGTGTCTGTGACAGCAAGCTCATAAGAGCGATATCTCAAGAACTATACACCAGATTCATGTCATATGTGATACACTGATAGCCCATGGTCCGTAAATGTGCCCCTTTGTTTTTGGTGAAGATGTCATGCACATTAATGAGTGGGTGGGGCTTAATGTGAATATCTTGAAATTCTCATATTTTTTAACCGTATGTCTGCTTTGTTTCATTTTGGGTGTAAATATGATGTTAGCTGGTGTGTATATGTTCATGGTACAAAAATGTTGAATTTCATTAATATGCATAGTGGGCGAGGCTTAACAAGATTTTGTTGAAAAGAGCTTGTAAGTATGTTATCTCAAGAACGGTACACTGGATTCATGTCATATTTGGTACACAGATAGTCCATGGTCTGTAGATGTGCTCTAATGTTTTTAGTAGGCGGGGCTTAATATACAACAAACATTTTGAAATACTCTTATTTTAACAATCACATGTCTGATTTGTTTCATATTCTGTATAATTAGGTCGTTAGCTAGTGTGTAAGTGTTCATTGTATAAACATGTTGAATTTCATTATTATGCGTAGTAGGCGGGGCTCAATATGGCTTTGCTAAAAAGACCTTGTAAACATGGTATGTCAAAAAGGACAAACTGTATTCAGGTCATGTATGGGACACAAATAGCTCATTGTCTTTAAAAGTGCCCTATTGTTTTTGGTGGTGATGTCATACATCCTAATTAGTAGGTGGGGCTTTAATGTGAAAATCTTGAAATGCTCATATTTTAATAATTACATGTCTGTTTTGTCTCATATTTTGTAGAATTATGATTTTAGCTAATTTGTACATGTTCATTTTATGAAAACATTAAATTTTATTAATATACATAGTGGGCGGGGCTTAATATGATTTTGCTGAAAGGGCTTGCAAACGCGATATCTCAAACATTACATGATGTGCAATGACATAACAGTTAATATAAAACAAACAGCATGAAAAGAAGCATCGGAACCACAAAACCTTTTGGTCTGGTTCATATAAGATAAACTGGCTGACTACTGAATTCATCTTTTAACAAGCTCTTTTCACCCTTTGTTCAATTTTCAAACATCCACACATATCTTCTTTTCGCCTGTCAATCGTCACCAATGTAATGATGACTGCTGCGAGGGAACAACTATTTTTGGCAATTCCTGGTTCTCCTGTGTGAGGATAAATTAATGTATTAGAGCGGAAGTATCTCCCACAACAGGTAGTGGTATATGTACTGTGGTCGTGAGCGCTGTATTGTGTCCTTGAGCAAGACACTTTATTATCTCATCACCCACATATACATATGTGTGGGGATGGGGTATTGTAGTCAATTTTCTGTATAGGCAAAGAACTGCCTGTACCTCCTACACTACATGGCCACTCCCCTTGATATTAATGGGTGGGGCCCATTAGGGGGTCTCATATGATGACCTCATTTTAGGGGTTAGGGGACATAAGTTGTTGGAACCGGACAAAATGTGGTGATTTTTGCGTCTGTCCGTGTGTTTCTTTGTGTGTGTGTGTGTGAAAGGGGAGGGGGTCTAAATAACAACTTCCTGGCGTTCTGCAACAATTAATTTTGTGTCGCTTATAACTAAAAAAATGTAATACACACATGAATCAAAATTGTTGGTGGATGGGTACTCCCCATGGCCCGAAACTTTTGTCTCCAAGGTTTTGGGGCACAAAGGTCACAGGTCAAATGGGACAAGTGTTTGGTGATGGTTTTATCTTTTCAAGAAATCACTTGGTATCTTTATAAATTGCATAGGTGGTAGGGTTTAACATTCTAACAAAACTTTTAAAACAATTGGAGGTCAAAGGTCATGGGTAAAAAGTCAAATAAGTACAAAACCTGTAATAACCCTATGTTGTATCATGACACCTTGGTACATGAATTTCTGTCCGATAGACTCTGGGGTTAAAGGTCAAAGTTCAAAGGTCACATAGCTATTGATCTTTTACACCATTTCCCACTGTAGTTATGGAATGGTAAATGTGACGTGACATTGTGTCATACAGTAGGGTACGATAAATGTGAAAAAGTTCACAAGTTATTTCAGTGATTAGGGTCAAGATCAGAGGTCAAATATGTGATTTTAGGGGTAATTGTGTACTAATTTGTACATTTTTGCATTTTAAATTAAAAAGTACAAGACCTCTACCAACCCTATGTTGTACCATTACACCTTGGTGCATGAATTTGTGTCCATAGATTCTGAGGTCAAAAGTCAAAGCTCACAGAGCTATTGACCTTTTTCACCATTTCTCCCTATATTGATGGAATGGTAAGTGTGACGTGAGCATGAATGGTGTCATACAGTAGGAACGATAAATGTAAAAAAAATCACAAGTTATTTCAGTGATTAAGGTCAAAGGTCAGAGGTCAAATATTTGATTTTTAGGGGTAATTATGTACTAATTTGTACATTTTGGTGCTATTTTTAGCTCTAAAGGTACAAGACCATATACCAACCATATGTTGTTTTATGATGCCTTTGTATGGACCTTCTGGCAGTCTGAAAAGGTTTGTTTGTCCCAGTACATAGACTCTGGGAGCAAAAGGTCAAAGGTCTGTTTGTACTCCCATATGCAGTACAATCTATCAACATGCATAAAGAAAGATAGCCAAGCCTGTCTCAACATCTCCTTGTACTCGAGCTCTCATGGGCACTTTAATCCATCAAACGTCACAGAGCTATAGTGACCATGTTAGCTATTTACCCCATTATGCTGTACGCTTAAGGTGATGAGATTAGCAACTAAGTAGATTTCTTTTTGTTCTACTTGCTTCAGTCCACTCAGTTGTAAAATGAGTACCAGCACTGCTGGGGAGTTAATCTGCGATGGACTGGCGTCCCGTTTAGGGAGAATCATGTACTCTCATCCGCTTGCGATATGGAAACCGCGGATAAGCACCTGCCCTATGAGCCTAATGGCTCGGATGATCTAGCTTAATTACAAATGCCTTTCCTTCTGTATTGCTTGAAAACTCTGTATTTCATAATACGATACAATGTTAAAAATTATTCAATTTGATGTTCTACTACAGGGGCATTAAGATAACAAGGTGGGCTCCAAAGCTGCTTTCGCTTTATTTTTATCACATCAGTGCCATCTCTAGGAATTAGCGGTGCTAAGAAAATCCCATACAAAATTGACTCTGTTTTAGAATCACGCAAAATGTTTGAAATTAAAGAAGCAATCGACCGAAAAGTGAGGGCGTCTTTTTTGTGATAATTTGTGGGCATTTCGTCTACATCCAATCAAATCTCGTAACCCGCTTTTTTTAAATTTAATCTCATGGAATTTCCTTCACTCGCCGAGTGCTGTCAATGAAAGTTTGTTCACTTGCCGAGTGCTCTTGAACGTTCACTGTGTGTGTGAACGTCTGCACATATTAAGCCTCCCAATCTTCTCTTCATCTGGGACAGTACTACGATAGTGACAAAATTATAGGGTCCAAGTTAACTTAAAACTTATATTTTTTTAGCCGATAAAGAAGCCTGAGCTCAGTGTCGTGGTGGGTCATGTTTCACTGGTGGGGAGGGGAGGAGGGGGGGCGTGGGAGGCAAGGAATTTTGGCGTCCCCGGAAAAAAAAGCTCATCAGAGTAAAACGCTAGGCACATAGAAGTAAATTGACATGAACCGTTTAGGAAATTGCTTAAAATCTAGGAATTGATTGGTTGGTTAGTAAAAGCGAAAATTCCCCGGCATTTTATTGGTTAAAGTACCCTGACGTTTCACGTTCTGCTAAACTCGGTTTGGAAAGGTCTATAGGAGCAAAGGCAGCAAGCCCTGGTGGGGTTACGGGTTTCGCAGGAAGCCCTACGTTTGTTATGGTTTTAATAGCAGAAAAGGGCTTTTAAATGTATCACATTTATTGGGCGAAGCTGCACGTAGGAGCGCTGGGGAGAAACCCCAGGAATCCCTGCATTTTTCGCAATTTTCAGAGCAGAAAAATGCTTGATATTGTGTCAAATCCAAGGTCGACGTCCTTGGCGCCGAAGGAAGCTAAATTTTGCCGTATCAGAAAATTGCTAAAATCGTGCAATTTTAAAGTTAGGCGCAATTTATTTTGATAAATCAAAAAATTGCTCAAAATCGTGTCAAATTTTTCAATGTAAAATTAAGTTAAAAAAATATTTACAACGGAATATTATTTTGGAACAAATGTTTAAATGCAGGATTCAATTGACTTCAATATGTGCCTTTAGTTGGGGTCTAGGAATGGTTTCCATGTTTCCAAAGAAGTTATTGATCACACGTAAATTTTCCCAGGGCCTATTTTTTTTAGGACGATTTTGCCGCCCCCTCAGAAAGCTTTGCTGGGGTTCCCCCCACCCCGTGGCCCTCCTGCCACCACGCCACTGCTGGGCCTATGATTATTTAGATAATACTGTAGTAACCTAACATATGGGTATGAGTATTTGACTGTAAAGTTAGTGTAATAAACTCCTTTTCAAAACTGCCTAATGTTATTACAGTTGCCTAACGACAAAGTTATACTCGACGTACGAAGTCGTCGCTGATTTATTACCAAATTCCAACAAGAGAAAAGACGCCAACTCCAGTCCAAGTAAAGTTTATTTGGTGAAAACGTTCAATAACTTCTTTCTATACTATTAAGCAAGTAATATTCCATTTGTGTAGTCCAAAAGCGCATGAATTTTCCACAGAAAAACTAAATTTTCCGCCATATTCCCTCCTCCATTGGCACTCGAGCGGGCCCCTGGATTTCGCGCTCGGACAGAAACCGATGCATGACGATAGCTCGTCGGCAATATTTAATATCTGCTCCTGCCATGAAGGAAAAACCAATTATATTGAATACTGGCGGTAGAAACCTTTCGAGATGGCGTCGAATGCTCACAGATGCGCAAAAATTGTTATAAAAATATATACGTTTTATTCTCAACGTTTAAAAAAAATTTCTCAATGCTTTATTCTTATATCAGAAACATGAAAACCATTCCGAAAACGAAAGTAACGAAATAAACTTCCTGTGCATTTGTCAAATCCTAACAACTGGCCGAGTACCCTATACAGCTAGGCCTATGTGCATGATCGACAGCACAGCAAAGCTATGAATATTCAAATCCAAAGAGGCTGTATGAAAAGCCTATACAAGACACGCACTGCATTATTTGGGAGACTCCAATAAAATACGCCATTACTTTCGGTCGACTGCTTCTTGAGAAAACATTTTAACGCCCCACCCGCCTTTATTCTGAAAATATTTTAGGGATTGTATTTGTTTCTACTTGCAGTCGGGTTCCAGACGTGAAGGAATCACGTGCGCCAACTGTCACACGGGGACGACCACTTTATGGCGGAGAAACAAGGAGGGAGAGCCAGTGTGTAACGCCTGTGGTCTTTATTACAAATTACACGGGGTGAGTTCTTTTTTAGCTTTACTTATGCACAATAAAAACGTGTTTTATTGGTAATACATGTGACGTCCTTGTACACGTGTTTTCCTTCCATTTTGTAGGACAATTGAGGCAGAAATTTGGATGAATAATTGAAATAATTAATCGAAATCATTATTTTAAATAAAGGAAATAAATATTTTCGAATAAACAGAATAATTATTTCGAATAAAAAAATTGAAAGTAAAGAATAATAATATAGCGAATAAGCACAATACTAATTCGAACAAACAATAATATTTTGACTACACGAAATGATATTTCGAATAAACGAAAAAGAAAAAAAATTGTATTAATGGGACTCGTGGGGGTGGAAAGGGGGGGGGGGGGCTTGACGCTGGGAATTACGGCCTTATAGGCAATACAACAAATAAATAATAGAATAAAAAAACACAAAAAAGCAATAGATTGCATTTAAATATAAATGGCCACGTGACTTCTTTTAGTTTCTGCATCAAAAAGATGATATATCATGAAGTCACAAAAACCTCAAGTTCATAAATTAACCGTTTTTGAAATATTTTAAAGATAATATCATAATTCATACAGGCGTGCTGTGTCTCCGGTGAAACGGTTTAATTGCCCTAAAATGTTTTAAGATACTATAAAGAAAAATTACTCATTTGCGCATATTTGTACGTGTGGTGAAACTACATTTTATCACGGACAACAAATTTCATTTCTTTTGGTTCTGATTCTAATACTTTGCCATATTTGCTTTTTGAATTAATAGAGAAAAAGTGAACCCTGCTTGCTTTTCAGCAGTACAACATAAATCTCTTTACTTGAAAATTTAAAATCTACAAACAGAATTTTATTTTGAAAATAGTAAAATGGAAATACGCATGCTGTGACCATTGTTTTCTCTGTTCATCAGTTTTCAATATTTTTGTTAATATATTTATTTTGTATTGATTTTTCAGCAGTAAATTTTGAAATTTTTAATGTGAAATTAAATAAATCTATAAACAGAATTCCTTTTTGAAAAATAGTAAAATCTACGCATATATATTCTGTGTTCATTGTTTTCTCCGTTTGTCTCCGTTTGTCGTTATTTTCGATAGTTTCGTTAATTGTATTTATTTTTCATTGCAAAAGTTTAATTACAAATTATATACAGGTATGTAACAAAAATTAACTAATGTAAATTATCAAATGATAATTGGTTAAATTTTCCTTTTATACTTGGAATTGAATGACAAAATAAAATTTAAAAAAGATTGGGACAAATGTTTTGTTTGGTTTCAATGTATATCTTACATTGTTGATTTTTATATCAACAGAGGATTAACTTAATTATTTGTAATCGTATTTCGGTGCTGCGAATCAACATGCTCGATCTGGTTGATTTCTGCAGATTTTGATTGCTTTTTTTGGGAGTTAAACAAAACAAAAAACAGTCAAAAAGCGAAATCTCTCCGAAATTTAAGAAAGCAGCCAAATGTCTGATCTGGATGATTACTGCAGGTTATTTTACTTTATTTTGTTTTGTGGAAGAAAAAAAAAACATCTGGGTAAATCATTATTGCCATTACAACCCTTTTTAGAAAATCTATTTCTTTTATTTCAATTTCCTCAAAAAGTTTAAAGCGTCACTATCTTTATTTTTATATTTCGGTTTGTCCCCCCTCCCCATTAAAGGTTTTCATGTCACTCATCTTTTCTCCCGCTTTGAAACAATAATATGAAAATAAAGAGAATTAAAATAAATGTTACAACAGATCAATAAATGGAACAGCGTATTTTTATTTGATATTAAACCATGAATTATTTTTACCATCGTTGTTCTGAAATTTCTTTGAAATAAATATTCAGATACAGTCAATTTAGAATCTGCATAAGAACAATTTCTCCGTGATTAGGTTAGGCCCCAGTAGTGATTAGGTTAGGCCTCAGTAGTGATTAGGTCAGGCCCCAGTAGTGATAAGGTTAGGCCCCAGTAGTGATTAGGTTAGGCCCCAGTAGTGATTAGGTTAGGCCCCAGTAGTGATTAGGTTAGGCCCCAGTAGTGATTAGCTTAGGCCCCAGTAGTGATTAGGTTAGGCCCCAGAAGTGATTAGGTTAGGCCCCAGAAGTGATTAGGTTAGACCCCAGTAGTGATTAGGTTAGGCCCCAGTAGTGATTAGGTTAGGCCCCAGTAAAATCATTGCGTGGGTGGGTTTTTTTGTAGGGGGATATATAGAGTGGACCATATCCTTAAATTTTCCTGTCAGGGCCATTACAACTTAGTCAGCAATTCAACTTATAAAGATCACTCATCATCTCTAACGTAGAGGTAAATTTATTTCAATTCGTGTGATTTGATTGGTCGAAATACAATGATCCAAATTGCACTGTTACTGATTGCCTAACCAGTAGTAATCGTTTAGGAATAAACACGTACGCTGACACATTTCAAACACGATATTTTCATATCTTCCTTTTCTGCTCGGAGAAAAGACTGGAAAGCTGATTTCACTCTTCATTCAGGTCAGGCTTTAGCAATAAAGGGGTTGTTGTCCGTTTATCATTTTGAAATCTTTTCGTAAAGTTTGAATGTGTGATTTTTGACAACTTTGAAGATAGCAACCATCACAATTCAGATGTATATGGTTGCGTTATAAATTACAACAATGTCAAAAAGATCAGAAGGTTCCAGATCTCTTTTCTTGGTAAAATTTGTCAAAAATGTCCCCTAACGAGGGTCACGTGTCTATTTTGTCCATTCTAACTTCTTAAACTCAAATATTTATTTCAAAGATGATAAATGAGTTTTACAAGTTCGGTGACGTGACGTGATTGAATTATTTCACCCGGCGTCACGCCAGGGTGATGTATAGATTTCATGCCGACTTATTGTCGTTCTCTCTTTGAATGATGTAGCACCAAAGTAATTGTTGTGACTTCCTCTTTTTACACAATTCTCAAAGTAGGTGGAAGGGCTACGTTAGCTACATGTTTTTAATATTTATAAAAAATAAAAATTAAAAACTGAGGAAACTGCAATTAAAATTTGTCATTTTAAAGCTATAAGATTTGGCCTAGCCAAATTCGACTGTTACGTAACTGGCATTGGGCCTTCTGCGGACGCGCACGTTGGAAACTTTCGGAAAGATCCGGCCTTCAACACTTACGTCCTATCGGTCCTTGTTTTGGAAGATCCTGCAATACATAAACCCAATCACGGCGTTTCCATTTTAATTAATTAAGTGGGGTAAAAAAACAAATGCAAATTTTAATTTTTCTTAAAAATAACCAAATAAATGATAACAATTTTACTTTGAATAAAAATCATCAGAAAATGTTACTGACTTGTTGCAAAAATGTAGTAGCCCGACATAATTGATGCATTTCGGACGTGGTCGTAAAAGTCCTCTTTTAGCATAACTAATGAAACAATGCTTATTGAAACAGAGGTTTTATTTAGGGCCTAGTGGAAATGGTCTAACTCACGGCCTAAGGATGGCAGATTAAAGAACCCCTTTTCCCCAATTTCTATAGTATAAATCGAGTCGCATTTGGATTGAGTTCTTCTACGTATTGTGCGATGTGATCAAGTATATTTGTGTTATTTGACAATGATTATGAATAAATAAATGCTTTTGTTCAATTAAAGTGTTCTTTACTTCACAATCTAATTTAACACCAGGAATAGCTAACTATTGTTGATTAATACGAAATATGCATTCGATAAGAATTGTGGTTTTGTCAAAATTGTCATGAGAAAATTCATTGAAAATAGACCCCGGCATTCTCAATGTCACCATGGCGGCGAATGATTTAACGATACAAATGTCAAAGTGCTGGAATTGGAGAACATTTTCAACAAACAAACTCCTCACCTTTGACCCTCAATAATCAATTTTAAATGGTCCAAGGCGAAAAAGAAATAGTTCTATGGTGCTTAATCTTCTGGCCTGCCACCTCGATATGCCACAAGCTATTAATCATTCCTATGATGTGTTTTGAATTTTATTGAAAAAATGTTGGACACAAACCACACTGCAAAAACTCAACACTCGAATATGAAACAAAGACTGTTGTTCTTTTGCAGGTCTTTGTTTACATCATTTCTTAGCCGTATAGTAATTAGACTTTATATTCACTTATCAAAACCGAAAATTTGAAAATATGAATTGGAGTATTTGTCACTCACAAAGTCAAGAAGGAACTATTTTAATAGACTGCAAAGTGGCGAAACTATCAACTTTAAGATATTAGTGTGTCTGTGGTTTTGAAAGGAGACAGAAAATCTGGAGATAAGATTAAGTGCTTTGCATAATAGTTACAACATTTGTTTACGAAAGAACATAAACTGAAGGGAGCACTAGCCTCTTAGAAAGTCAGTCACGATCGTCAAAAGATATGTCATCTATGTAAAATATTCAATAATTAATTGTACACGTTGTGTGACGTACAGTATGTGATGCGTTATAGGGTAGAAATATCATATCCTTTTTATGTGTGAGAGTGGTGGTGGTCAGGCGGGGGAGGGGGTCAATTGAAGGGACGAGGGTGTAGCATAAACTCGGGTTAGCAGTAGAAAAAATGTAATTGCTCAAAATTTAATGGGCTATTCGAAAAATTAATATCTTCCACTGCTGAATATTTTAATTACAGCCTAACATCCAGACGAAAATGATATGTGGGTCTATGAATCATGCACTTGCTTGATAAATCTTTATCTTTTTTTTTACTTTGATTATGTTTATCGGTCTTTATAGACCTTTATCGCCAATTTCCGAAAACTTATTTCAATAATGTGACATCGCCGTGATTTTATGTTCACTAGGGGAATCTAATCGGCCAATCAAATACTGGGGTTTTCTTGGCCGTCTGCACAATCTACGCTGGTATGGTACAAGGGTATGAAAACATCATTATGTGCGTTATACCTGAAGATAATACATGCACACATTGCTGTTTTCCACCATTAATCCAGTAAATGCAGTTGATTTGTTAAGTAACAAAGAGAAATTTCCCAACAGTTGTTTGGTCGAAGTACTAAGTTACTCTCGTTTGGCTAAAATTAAAATTGGTTTGAAATGGTCCATAGAGAATTCATGTTTGGATATCTTGTATTTTCGTAGGTCAACCGACCACTCGCAATGAAAAAGGACGGCATACAAACCAGAAAACGCAAACCAAAGAAGTCCTCTCAGCAGCAACAGCCCTCGGCCGCCGCCCAACAGGCGTCATCAGAACATTCAGGTGCAACATCTGGGGTTCTCAGTCAGGGAAATCATCTCGCGTCACGTGATGGAAGCAAATCTCCTATCAAAATTGAGCATCACCATTCGCCACCTCTACAATCTACGGTAGCTTATTCTGGACCTATTAAGGTAAGCATATCCCATATCAAAATTCCAGTTGAAAACAGTTGGGATTCCCCAAAATGGGATGAACTGGGATGATCTGGTCCCAGCTTGGACTAGTTCATCCCACTTGGGATTTTTCGAAATTCCGATCGAGAAAAAAAATTCCTTGGCTTGGTTGTTTGGCAGATCGCTTGCCTACTCCCTTCTCCCTTTTTGTTAAGCCACTGTTTCCACTCTTTTTAAAAAAGTCAGGCCCCCTAAAAGTAGGGAACAACTTGTACCCTCTTTGGGAAAATCCTTGATTCATTCTATCATAGGTCCCTAAGAGAGCAGGGCATGGAACAATTTCCACCTACTTTTCACCTCTCTAGATCCTCCCCCTCCCCATTCTTGTTGGCACTGTTGTTACTGATTGAATGTGGTTTAGATTTATGTGATAAGTTGTTTTATTTCTTCTTCACAGGTTGAACCTCAGCAATATAGATTCGGAATGAACCTCACTCAAACCTTAGCCTCATCACCATCGAACCTCAGCCCATATTTAGGATTAAACCACGCCCTTATGGATCCTGGTCACGACATGGCCCATGTCATGCAGTCTCGACTCCTATTGAACAACGGGTCAACTCCCACGAACGGCAACTCCAACCCACTGAATCTCGCTCATCATCACCATAGCAACCATGAAGAGACGAGCTCGTCTATGCAACACACGAACGGATCCGAAGCACCCGTAGCTCACAGTGGTATATACAACTCCGTAAACGGTTCCCCGTCAGATTCCGTTGGGACACAGCTGGAGCGAAATGTTGTGACGTCAGAATAAATTTCACCGTGAAAGTATTATTACTTTGTAAATATCAAAAACGTGACAATTTTTTGCTTTGTCATGTGATCTATAATCATTTGCATATGCACTTGCCAATTGCACATCAGGTCAATCTAAAACAGGTAACTTTCAAAATGCTGGTGAACCTTATTTAGCCAATCAAACCCTAGAAAATGACGTTTCTGTTCAATCAAACAAGAGAACCATAAAAACATTTACATAAATTATACATAATTTATCATTTTCTAAACAAATTAAACTTGAGAAATCAGAGTGGTGGCATAGCGGGAGATTATGCTATACCACTTTGATAGAATATATGTAAACATTTTCCCAAAATATGCAAATTTGTATGCTATCAGTGAATTTGTTATCCATTATCTGTTGGATATCAATTGTTTATTTATTTTTGATCTGAAAAGTGATAAGTTCTTCTAAAAGACACACCAGTAGTTGAATTTGATTATTTGAAATACAATGGAAAGAATCATAAACTTGCAGGGGCGGCGGAGCTGAGCGAACGGGAAGTGGGGTGGAGGGGGGGTGGGAGTGGCTGATGGACTTAACCCCAATAATGTTAGGCAAGCATGTTTTTTTTCACGTTACAGGACCTCGTTGTCCCCCTCTCCCTCCCAATATTGTTATCATATGTCGCCTGATCTCATTATTTTGAACGCTCCGCCGCCCCTGACTTGCTGGTCCCATCTTCATCTCAACTTTCCTTGAAAGGATTGGATTCTAGAAAGAAAGTTTTTCTTCTGTACAAAAAAAAAAATCAAGATTATACTCCATTATGACACTTCGTTCTCTTTTAAACGGATACAAAGACAAGTAGTAATTTGTAGGCTACTTTAAAGAAGTGCGGAATAGAATTAAAGATGTCGTTATTATTTGGGGTTTCTCTTGGCGTATTTTTATCCTTCAAAAAATCAAATGTTTATTTAGAACGCATTGGTATAGCATTATTTTTCTGGTTATTATGAATATTCAAGTAACATTTGCCCTCACGTCATCCGTGAGCTATGGAAGAATGAAGTTTATTGATCTGTTGTGAATTATATATCTGTGAAATTAGCAAAAATGAGCGCCCTAAATTTTCGGTCTATTGCTTCTACAAGTCTTGATTTGAAGAAATGGTCACAATTTGAATCAAAGGTCACGGTCACTGTTTCACATTATCATTGGTCACAATTTGGCAAAATATTCAATTTGAACAAAGAGTCGAATTGTGAAGAAAAAAAACGTTCACGTTTTGAATAATAATTGGTCAGTTTAAAAAGATCTTAAAGTAATCTCTTTAAGCAAATTGTGCATGGAAATATATTTTTCCACAATTTGACGAAATGTTCAATTTGAAAAAAGTGTCATATTTTCAAAAATGGTTTGACCTACGTTTTGAATAAATAGTCAAACTTTTTAATCATTGATCACAGTTTAAAAGTGGTCACAGTTTAAAAGTGTGCACATTTAAGATTTAGAGCAAGTTTCAGAAGTAATAGGCTTGGGCCCTATATAGTCAACTTAATTTTTCTATATTTTTTAAAATTTATTTCAGTGTGGTTTATGAAAATCTTTATCCAAGCAGAAATCTGTTATAAATCTCCGTTCCAAATAACTTGTTTGTTTAACAATTATGTTGCACCTTTTTAAAAGTGTTATGTAAAACATGTTGGTTCCCACATTTTTCATTAGCTGTAAATATGTAACACATGCGGCGCAACAAGAACTATCGGCCTCGTGTAGGGCAATATTTTCCGGGGGAACAGAAGAATGAGAAGGGAGGGGAGGGGGTTGGCATTCCCACTTTTTAGCATAATTTTACAAATTTAGTACATTTTGGTGAAAATTTGCCTCTTGTCCGCCCACTTTTGAAATAAACGGCCTACTCCCCTCCCAACCTTCCTACACACCCACGCATACACACTTTCCATATGAGAATTACGGACCTGGGCCCGTGTTAGTTATTGTCACAACCCGCATACACGTATGTTGTCACTGGGACATTTGTCTTGTGTACGTCAGCCAACAAGAAAAACAAAACAAAAACAGATCAGAGGGAAGTAAAAAGCCTGGAAACGGGGTATATGACGAATAACTAGGCCCGTGTATTGTAAAATAAGTGTTAGCGACCCAATTAACCTGTCTGAGTTGAATGATTGACAACATTTTTAACCAATCACCGCATGAATTTGACCACTAACAAAATATGCGTAACTAAGTGGAGCAAACATCCTACGCGGTACTGGTACAGTACAGCTAGTTCGCGGCGTGCGCTCATGTACTTTATGCAATTTACTGCACAAAACAAATTTCTGAACACAGACTGAGTGACGGAAAAATGGTGAACAAAAATTGCGCTCACGGGCAAGCTGCGTACTTCGTAAATCTGATTTCTGTTACTTAGAACAGTTATAAGCGGAATTTTGTTTATCCCTTTTGCTAAAAACTCTAAAGATCCGGAGAAGTATCATAGATGGATCAAAGCTTGCGGCAGGTCTCGCGAACATCGAAATGTCAATGCATTGGTAATGCATGATTGCGGATTTGAGATTTGTTTGCCCCACCTAGTTACCGCGTTGCTATATAGTGGGTGTGGCTTATTTCGTAACTAAGAGATGTTAATTCTCAGGCACTCTCAGTGACATTGTTCAAGCCCGATAATTTGCAAATTTATTCTAGCTAGTGGAATGTACGTTTCCCACCGTGTTATGCCACTGTGCAGCACGTCATTTGAGATACCACTGTGCAGCACGTCATTTGAGATACCACTGTGCAGCACGTCATTTTAGATACCACTGTGGAGCACGTCTTTTGAGATACCACTGTGCAGCACGTCATTTGAGATACCACTGTGCAGCACGTCATTTGAGGTACCACTGTGCAGCACGTCATTTGAGATACCACTGTGTAGCACGTAATTTG
Organism: Chiridota heheva; assembly: GCA_020152595.1. Taxonomy (NCBI): domain Eukaryota; kingdom Metazoa; phylum Echinodermata; class Holothuroidea; order Apodida; family Chiridotidae; genus Chiridota; species Chiridota heheva. Next base: position 828,246 of record JAIGNY010001834.1, on the reverse strand, counting down.
AGATACCACTGTGCAGCACGTCATTTGAGATACCACTGTGCAGCACGTCATTTGAGATACCACTGTGCATCACGTCATTTGAGATACCACTGTGCATCACGTCATTTGAGATACCACTCTGCAGCAGTGATGCAAATACAAATTGGAACTTCTGAAGAAAAACAAGATGTTTCGATAATGCTTACAATCAAAATAGTAGCCTAGAGCATATGGTTGTGCAACAAGTGATGTTGTTATTTGTTTTTTTGTAATGATTTTGAAGCTTATAAGAGTGTTCTCAAACTCTCGAGATTCCTAACAGGGCCACAATTCTTTGGGGACATGCTCTCACCTTACCTTTTTTGGCGCAATAAAGTACATAGTTTGGGAACAAAAAATGCATTTTGAGCAAATCACCTCAAGGCAATGGCGGCGCTACGAGGGGGTCATGGGGAGCTTGCACGACCCCATGATAACACTTTGCCACACATCCTCATAAAGCAAAACAAATGTGTGTGGTGTATATAATTGACGTGTAACGTTCTTGTCCTATAAGCGGCTTACAACTTTCCCGCTCCTACCGTAAAATTTAACTGGGGCCAATGCCTGAAAGGAACAATATTTTTTGAGTATTCTTTGTTCTGGAACAAAATTTAATATTCGCATTGTATTTCCTACAACAATTGAACCATTACTATCACTTATCACGCAATTATGTTCTTAAACACAATCGTATACTCCAAGTTATTACTATTTGCATGGGTGTAGCTAGTTATTCGTCATATACCCCGTTCCAGGCTTTTTACTTCCCCCCATTGATCTGTTTTTTTGTTGTTGGTGGCTGACGTTCACTGATTGCTGTCGTTTCTGATTTACGGCCATGTTCCAGTGATAATATAGGCCACGTGTACGTGGGTTGTGACAATAAGTAGGGTGCCAGCCCACTGGTCCGAAGGCCCAATAGTCCGAAAGAAAAGGCCCACTAGTTCAAAGGTCTGATAGTCCGAATGTTCACTAGTCCGAAGGTGCGAAGGTTTACCAGTCCGAAGGTTCATTAGTCCGAAGGCCAATTAGTTCGAAGGCCCGATATTAAACCTTCGGACCAGTGGGTGGACACCATGGGCGGACACTCTTATCCCCCATCTCCCCAAAAGATACAAAGGGTAAAAGTAAGTTGCTAATAAAAGGTCCAGAAATTTTGTTAAAAGGTGAGGCAATTACTGTTTTTGGCTCTTCAGAAAACATCGTTCTATGATCCACTCCCCACCGTCCCCCACCCCAACCCCCAATCCAAATGGCTTGTTACATCCTAATATATATAATATAAATTTCGTTATGTTATGTTTCTCTTGAAAGCATACAAATGGAATTCTAATTAAATTCAACTGTTATGTATAATTAAGAGTGCAATTTTCGTCTTGCCTTGATGTACACCGCCAGTTGAACACGGGTCAGATCATTTTTTCTCCATTCCGTGAGTCTGATTTGATTCATAATTCACCAAAAACGTAGATACAACTTTTTGTTTTGATCCAATTTAGCTAATTTATCAACGTTTGATGGTGTGTGTGTGTGAATAATAATATTTTATTTGCTTTCTAAAACAATGTTTGTTTTCATTCATATCGAGAGATGCTTTGCAAGTCGAGAAATGCAGGCGTAAAGTGCCCGGGACCTCGTCTTTATGGTACTCGGTTGATTCTTAGGCTTTGTTCACATATAGCCAACCAGTCACTTCATTTGGCCACCACTTTTTCAAAATTTGTGGTACTGCATGGTAGACCAACCTGCAATGATAGTTTACACGAGGGTATGACGAGCAAGATTAAAACTTCATTGGCAATTTTGATTCAACTTTCAGAATTTCTTTTATTTCTCCAAAAGTTGATATCCCTATCATCTTTCAATAATAAAAAAAAGGCTAGACAAAAAAACCGGGTCTTTTAAAATGGATTTTTTTCTTTCTTGAAAGCAATGTTTTTGGACGACTTTGGCGGGTTACAATGTTTAAGTTCTTATAAATATGGTCATGCTTTGTTATGATAAACCTTTGTGAACGTATTGTACGTGTTGTCATTGTTGTTGTACATGTTTTAAGTATTGTAGAAAAACGAATCATATAGTCTCAAATCTTATTGTTGGTATTTTTTCTTGGTTGATTGATGATGAAAAAAATATGAAAAAATATATGTATGAAATTGAACTCTTTTGGTGTTTTTGTTTTTGGTTAGTCTACTAACGTGAAATGCAGGGGGATCCCACACGGTCCCTGCCCTCTGCATTCCCCCCCCCCCATGCGGCTCAGGTAACACTCTCTTCACCCAGAAACAACATTCTGACTCTTTCATGACTCACGAGGGTGACGAAGTGGGTGGAATAGTGCTGACAATGCAAAGATCACCCCTTCCCCTCACCACATACATATTTTCTGCTTGGATTCAGAGGAACTGGAAAGTCGATCTTGGACAGAAGCAGGAGAGATCCACTCCCCCTCCACACATGGCGGCGCTACTGCTACAAATATTTCGTGTTGTGTTTTAGAGTCTCGGCTGCATGTTACTAAATCTCTTGTCAGTCTGTCATTGAAGTGCATTAATGGTGATGGTGACAATAGAGGTATGTATGTAGCTATTGGATAAAAAAGATCAGTATGACCAAGATGAATGAAGTGTCCTTCTGAAGACTTGGTCTGATCTGTCAGACCCTGGGGAAGATATATATATATATATATATATATATATATATATATATATATATATATATATATATATATATATATATATATATATATATATATATATATATATATATATATATATATATATATATATATATATATATATATATATATATATATATATATATATATATATATATATATATATATATATATATATATATATATATATATATATATATATATATATATATATATATATATATATATATATATATATATATATATATATATATATATATATATATATATATATATATATATATATATATATATATATATATATATATATATATATATATATATATATATATATATATATATATATATATATATATATATATATATATATATATATATATATATATATATATATATATATATATATATATATATATATATATATATATATATATATATATATATATATATATATATATATATATATATATATATATATATATATATATATATATATATATATATATATATATATATATATAGATATTCAAGAATTATATATATATGCATTTCAAAATTTAGGTGGGGCCAGAGGATGTTTAAAAATCGACATGCATAGGTCAGTATGTGAAAGTTACAGGAAGACGTAAATGCTCAGGCTGAGTGGTTTTTTAATTCCTTTTGAGATGACGTATAGTAGGGCCATAATTCATAAAATGAGCGGCCTTCCCGCTAAAGATTTGTCAATCATTTCTTTTTTTAATAAAGAATACAAACATGTTTGAATTAGGCTTTAAAGAATGTTCATTTCTTGCCCCCCTCCCCTTCCCCTCCCTTGCCCTTTACTTTTAGGCGAGATCAAAAATAGATTATAAAATATTTGGAGATATTAAGGATGTATACTTATTGGTCACGGTCCACCCAGAATAAGACAGTAAGAAAATGAGAAGCTCTATGAAAGAACAAAAATGAAGCCACTGAGTATTATGATAGAGCGAAGATGGAAACTAATTTGGTATGAACTCCGAAGAGAATCCATCAAAAACAGTAGAATAGCTCTGATTTGGACACTAGATGAGAAAAAGAGAGAAAGGGGGGGGGGGGGACCATTGATAACATGGAGAAGAACTGTGGAGAAAGCTGTTTGCAAGCTGGAACCAGGCAAGGCCGCAGATGCATAAAATCGTAAAAATTGGAAACAGACACTAAAAGCCTCATTCTCCAATATTAGGAGATAAGAGGAGTAATAAGCTGATAAAAGTAAGAAAAAATCGTAACATTTCAAGGTCACCGAATCGTTACGCATCACCCTCCCCCTCCTTCTTTTTCTCCCACACTCCGTATATAACTTATGCACCGTACGTACATTGCGAACGTACATATACGGAGCTCTTTTCGGAAAATATAAATCTATAGAGGCCTACACGGAGTCAGGTAGCTCAGTTGGTAGACCGAGATGCTGGAGGTATGCTACCCGGTTCAACTCTTCAAACCTCGAACAGGTCTAACCAGTTTTTTCACAGCCTGACAGATACGCCGATCATCAAAGCGGAAGTACGTCGTTTGCAGCTCCTGCTCCTCATTTAGTGGCAATGGCTGAATGGCGTTCGCCGTCCTTCGGAGGGGACGTTAAGCCGTCCGTTCCGATGGTAGGACAGTCACACCCTACCTGGTTCTCTGAACACTTCTCGAAAAGAGTATGGTGAAAACCTGGTGTTAGTCCACTTCCGTCCTGGTTGCACGAGACTGGCATCTGCTATGCAGGCTATAGTTTGGCGTCTATGCTCCATATAGAAGTCTTGCAAAACACGTAAATCTAAAGAGCTTTTTCAATTTCAGAAGAAGAAAAAAACTGAAGGCGCTTCAATGTTTTCAAAGTAAGGTGTCATCAGATGCAAGGACGGAAATTGGCATGTTTAGACGCAATTCCGATTGAGCACCGAATTTGAAGTCCTCAATTATCCTCAATCGACCGGTGCCTTACAGGGTTGAGCCCTCAAACGAATAGCAACTTGGTGGTTAATGCACCCACACACACAACTCTGGGGCAGGGCTTTTTTTTTAAAGAGCTTTCAATAGTGGGCTAATTGATGATAAACATGGCGTCGCTAATGGTGTCCCCAACGCAGAAGCGGAAGTGAAATGTTCCTTCCATGTTATATGGAAATTGACCCACCAGTACCACAGTTGTTGAAAAAGTGGTGGGCCAAAAAAAAAAAAAGTGCAGGTGGGCCAACCATGTACATATTATTTTAATGCCTGCTCTTTGTGAAGGATAATAAATTGGGTCATGGATAACGCGGTGTAGGAACCAGGGACCATGGCCCTTAATAATATTACTGGGGGCCAAGTGCCATTTTGACCTCCCAATGATAGCAGCCTAATGGATTTATTTGGAAGAGTAAGATTCCCTCCAAATCTTTTCTTAGTCCAATAAGAAAATAATATTAAATATTCTGGATAGGCCTATGTTTGTAATTTTAACAATTTGTTCTTGTCGGACCGACTTTTGTCACCCTGACCCTTTCTTAACTCTCTACAGGCCTGATCATTTAAATATATTTACCTCCATGAGGATTTGACAAAGGCTTGAGATTATTTTTCTACACTGGAACATCAATTGCTCTCATGGCCGGAAATTTTCATGAAGTCGGAAAAAATGCAGATCTTTATTTGCATAATGGGAATTCAGTATGATGGACTTTTTTTGTTATCCTGCAGGCGATCTGTCTTAAAATTCGGTTGTACCAGCCATCTTGGTAAACAGGATCACAGCATTTCGTAAACCAATTTTTGATAGGACTTATTGGAGTTAGTAAAGGATTCCGACCTTTTGCTCAAACTTTTCGACGTTTTTCTCCAAATATCTGAATATTCCTTAAAACATCTAAATTTTCCTGAAAATATCAGACTTTTTCCTCCAGATATCTTCATTTTTCTCAAAATTTCAGTATCTAAATTTCCCCAAAAATTTCCGGTAACGAGGGGATGGGGAATAGGAGACTCCCCCCCCCCCTCCCCCTTCCCCACCACGAATGTCAAATATCTTCCTACACTGCTGAGATACTACCTTCTAAGACATACAGGTACAATGTAAAGTAGAAGACACGCATGTTACCAGCCTCTACCAGTTTATTCTAAAACAAGATTTCAGTTAAGATCCAGATCTATCTGTACAACTAACCAACGATCAAGGTGAACAATCATTTGGGCAGTTTGAATCCCCACTGCACTTGCTCAACGCTTATATTGACATGTATCTCAGCATACGTAAAGGTATAGGACAGGTTCAAAAAAATCTAGTCAACCCATGAACGACAAGAACATTAAATTATGAGTTGAATAGTCTTTGAATGTTGAAAATAGCATGTGCAGTTTTCACGTTATGAGTTTGATAATCAAAGTTTGATAATTTGTTAATTTATTGAAAAAATGTTATGTATAAACAAGAAAACGTCTCAAAATGCTTTTGTTTTTTTTACATTTCTTCCCTTAATTTCAGACATGGAAAATATTCAAACTGCCTTCTCCAGCTTGAAATTGGTTGGGGTAAGGTTAAGATCAATTCCTCTTCATTAGAGAAAAAAGACTATGTCCCGTTCATATATTACAAGAGTATAATACAAATATTTGCATATTTGCACAAAAATCTTCAAAACTGTAAAATGGCGAATTTGTAACTGATTTTGAACATTTTTTTGCTTGCTTCATGGCTTTTAGGAGATTTCATATCAATTAAGCTCATGTTGCCTCTACCTATCTACAATGTTTTAAGCGATCATCCTTCAAATGAGGAGAAGTTGACATTGGAAATGCTGAAAAATTAATTTTGTCATCCGAACCATATTGAACATGATTGTAGTTTACACTGTATACTATCTGAATATTTCTGGATATAGGGACCAACTTGATTTTTTTCCAAGATGGCCACCAAATCAAAAATGGCCGCCAAATTAAAAATGTGAAGTCAGCTAATAATAACTGTGTATCGTGACTACTAATGGCTATTTTATACCTTTCTATGGGATTTAAAATCCATGGTGAAACATGTTGGTGTAATCCTAAACATAATCTACACAACTTTTATTGTTTTTTTTCTTTGTAATATAGTGGCAATACGGCGGCCGTTTTCAAAATGGCTGCCATAGATACGTATTTATATATGGGAATGAACTGCTACGACACCTTTTCCTACCCCTATGTGATCTATTGGATAATGGGCGATTGATTTAATAGATAGCTTTTATAGGTATAGTAGTTATGTTTATTCTTTCTAATGTATAGTTGGATCAAAGCATCATTGGTTTAGCTGAAATTTGATTAATATTTTCTTCTCATTGTTAAGGATAAGTAGATAACATACTGTATATGATCTGATGATAAAAAGAAAATATATACATTATTTTACCTGGACGAAATTTAAGTTGAATACAACACAGGATAAAAGACCATGCAAATAAGGGGTGTGTTCCTTCCCTGAAGATAAAAGTTCCGAGCATAAATTATACATTTATACATTTGATACTTTAAGGAGCTCGAGCACCAAAAATTGAGGGCGCTCATTTTTGCAAATTTCACATATTGATAATCCGCAACAGATCAATAAACTTCATGCTTCCACAGCCAATGTAAGACAAAGGTTACTTGGCTATTCATATTAACCAGAAAATGCTATATAACGTTGCGTGCTAGATAAGCATTCGATTTTTGGATAAACGCTAGATAAACGCTTTCACGTTTCGGTGTTATTCTCTTTTCCTCAATTTCAGCCCAAGTTCAAGGTCAAGTTTTATGCTGCTTCATGCAATTTAATCTGCCCCAGACAGTACTACCTTAGATATAGTGAACTAGATCAAAACTGAAAGCCGTTGGTGGTACAAAAGCAAAACAGTTACAATGTCGAAATCATACAAATTTACATACCCAACGCTGCACTCAAAATCTGAAACAACTTCAGATACATCAGGAGAAATGATAGATTGGCGAAAATGTACTATATGCCAAGAAGTATCATCAGATATCCTGGAATGCCCAGCTAATTTGAAAAGGACCAACGTTGGTGTTGGATATACTCGTTGGCAGATAACCTTCAGCAATTCGATGACCTGGAATGTCTTGCAATGACTATTGACCTAAGCAGATTAGATGATGGTTTACATTTGCCTGCAACCTTTGCGTTTCGTAGAGCTAAATGGCACAAATCCTGGAAAGATAACTTCAATAACACCAAACTAAAACGGGCGGAAAAGACAGCTAAAAACACACAAGAATAGCAATGAAGGAGAAGAGCCAACTAAGAAAGTAACCCCGCACTGTAGTAGTGAATCAGCTGGTACATCACAGACTAAATGTTTCTTTTGTGGAGAAAAATCGCAAGATCTGCTAGGGCATCAACTTTTAAAATATATTAAAATGTCAGCCTTAGTTCTGCAGGATACTATTTTGTTAAGCCAAGCTTAGTGCTGGTGATATGATGTCACAAGATGCTATGTATCACTCCAACTGTTTGACAAATCTTTATTACAAAACAGAAATATGACAGTAAGGATAACATAGCTAAACAATTAAATGGTATTGCACTTAGAATTGTCAGACATTGAAGAGGTTTAGGCAGACAGCGTAGTGGTACCAGTATTCAGATTGGCGGATCTTGCCCAAATCTACACATCAAGACTTGAACAACTTGGACAAGATAACTTCACCCGTATACATTCTAAAACTTAAAGAAAGAATATTGGCCAATATCCCAGACATTCGTGCTTACGAACATGGTCGAGATGTACTACTTGCCTTTAAAGATGATGGGACTGGCTCTTTAAAAAGCTTGTGAGGGGGATTCTGATAGTGAAGCAATTGTTCTGGCTAAGGCCGCTCAGATTGTTCGTACAGATATGCAAAAGCACAAGACATCACAATTTGATGGTTCATTCACACATGATTGTCAACAAGAATTTTTCCCACAGTCCCTGGTTGCGTTAGTTGGAATAATTATAAGTGGTCCTAACATTGAAAACCAAAACTGCCAAGCAAGAGATATCCAAGTAAAGCTCACAGTGTCTCAACTTCTACGGTATAATGTACTAGTGATCCATCGTCAGGGATCACCAAATTCCCATCGCCAAAATATAGATCGTGAACCACCCCTACCTATCTATGTAGAACTTTTCATTCATGCCAAGACCCGTAAGCGTGGATTCATAGACAAAATACATGATATAGTTTGTCTGTACCATATGACAGTGTTATCTATTTCAAAAGATTAGGAAACAAGATATGTGCCAGGTTTGAAGCAGAGCATGTTGTGTGTCCAGGAAACCTTCGTTTTGGCCTTAGTGTGCTAGAAAATATTGATCACGACCAAAGTTCTACAACAGCACAGGGGGCATTTCATGGAACAGAAATATCACTCTTTCAGCACACATCCAAGGACGTTCATGAACCAAGGCATTACACACTTTCAGGAAGGTGATGCCAAGCAAAGAACATCACCCCACTCCCTGAAGAATACACCAGCATAGAGCCTGCATCATAACAAAAGAAAGAACCCACATTTCATGAGGCTGGTGTTTGTCCCCCTCCCACCCATTTAGAAATTGATGTAGCTGTTCAAGGTGCAGAAAGGTGAGTATCATGTTGTGACGTCAACTTTATTTATGGCTTTTAAATTTGAACTCAGCTTGAAGATGGTATTTTATTATGAAGCCTGCATCAGTGACTATATAAACTTGACAATCATAAATTGATCATTTTAAATTCTTTTCCGGCATTCCATCACTTTTGTTGACAGCAGTAATCAGTTATGTAATTTCCATCTTCCAGAAAATCAATTTTTGTTTTTGTTTTTCAATGTATTATTCATTGCTGAACACACTCCGTTGGTATATTTCAAGAGCGTCCCTGCAAATATCTCATAAACCATACTGTACTGCTCATTTATATCCTTTCCCAATCCAATGTACCCAAATCAAAGTCACCACTGTAGAAGATAATTAAAAAAACATACACAAATTCCATCAAAATTAACAAATTATTATATGAGATATGTTGATTACAAAAAGACAAAAACTACAAACATTGAGAAAAACCTGTACTCTCCTACACCTTTGTCAACTTTTTACTCAAACTACTTACAATCAATTTCCTTTCAAGAAACATTAAGGTTGTCATGTTTGTATGATTTCAGGTGGTTAAAACATGTGAAAGATGCTGTATCATCTACGGATGGGGACGAAAGAATATGGAGGTCTCATGGGCAGCATTTCATTCCAGCAAAGTAAAAAATGATCCTGAAACTCCGGTAGATATCAGCAGTCTTCTACCTTTATTTCCTGAAAAGGCAAACTCCATTGCAATGATACGGCATGACATGAATGTTGTTAAGAGGAATGGTGACTTCCTGAATCCTGGACAGGTTTCAGTTATTGTTTATAATCAACCTTTGTTTGCACTAGCAAAGTAGGTCCAATGGACGTGGCCAGATACATATGGAGAGGACAAGATGGTAGTTATTTTTGCAGGACTCCATATTGAAATGGCTGCTTTGAAGACACTCGGAGACTGGTTAGAAGATAGTGGGTGGACAAGCGCCCTCTTGAGGCTAATAAAACTACACCAGAAACAGCCGATTTTTTTTCCTAAGGCATCACATATAACTAGAACAAGACATTCACATCAGATAACTGCCAGCAGTCTCTAAACATTAATGCACAAAGCATACAGTGAGTACATTGTGCATTCGGGAGAGGATCAAGAACCAGAAACATTTGATGCTTGGCGCAGCAGGAGAATAGAAGAAAGCCTACAATTCCATTACTGGTTCACAACACTAGAATTTAAATTAAAAGTACAATGCTTTGTAAGATCACTTCGTGAATCAAATTTCATGCTTTACATTGAAGCTCTGGATAATCTGATGCCATGGGTTTTTTTTGCCCTTGATCACACTCACTACCAGACTACAGCTGCTGGCTTCCAGTTCACACAAGGGATATGATGAACCTTAAAGTTTAGCATCCTTCTGTTTCAGCAGAGTTTGACGATGGTAAATTTGTGGTTAAGAAAACTACACATGCATTTTCTTCAATTGCTATAGATCAAGCACATGAGCAAAACAACAGGATCATAAAGGAGGATGGTGGAGCAATAGGACACACAGAAAATACGTCACAGCTAACGTGTTGGATGGTAGCAGGGCCAGAAAAGGCACGTGTTATTGGAGAATTCGATGAGTCCATGGAGAAAATTTAAATGAAACAAGCAAAAGGACCAAACCTGAAACATCATGAGCAAGTGAAGGCAAGGGAGCTAATTTCACCAAGCACGTGAAAGCATTATGTCACACAATAGAAGAAATGGGTAACCCGTTTAAAGAAAATCTGGTGACCTGTTGGTTCTTGACACAAAGATGTTGCAAAACCTGAATTATTATAAAAAGTACAATAAAACTAGCTCTGTAAAGTCAATACAGGAACTTCTCAAAGATAAGAACAAGAAGATGTCGAAGATATGACAAGACTGTTCTGGTATTATAACATCATATTGCAAATGGAAGGAGACTGAATGCAATTCCATTTGTGCAGAAAATTGTTTCCTGGAACTGCATGTCAGACAGCTAGGTATTGGTCGCTTTTCATCTCTCTAAACTAGTACAGTATTATACTAACATTGTTTTTTGCAAATTAGCATTTCATAGAATATATTAGGCCGAAAAAGCACCCAACTCTTGTATAAAATAACAGCCATTTTGAATGTGCAGTCATATTGAAACTACACATAGTATCATATGTCCACTAATAAGCTGCTTTATAAACCGAACTGAAAATCTAGTACATGATCAAATGCAATTTGAATTCTTGTTTGTTAAAATAGCAGCAATAATTGCTGAAATGGCGTTCATTTTACAAATGGCGGCCATATTTGCTAAAATGGCGGCCATATTTGCTAAAATGGCGGCCATATTTGCTAAAATGGAGGCCATATTTGCTAAAATGGCGGCCATATTTTCTAAAATGGCGGCCATATTTGCTAAAATGGCGGCCATATTTGCTAAAATGGCGGCCATATTTGCTAAAATGGCGGCCATATTTGCTAAAATGGCGGCCATAGTTGCTAAAATGGCGGCCATAGTTGCTTAAATGGCGGCCATAGTTGTTAAAGTGGCAGCTATTTTAGATTAGGCAGCCATTTTGAAAGTGCTAACATTTTAGCTTTGAGGTAGAATATAGGTAAAAACTACACCAGAAGGCAATATTGATGGCATACAATTTGTTTTTTTTTTTTTTTAGCTAGTTACTAATGTCAAAACATTGGAGGGAAAAAAAGTTTCATAAACTGTTTTGCATCAAGTACACCCCATTTTGAATTTTCAGCCATATTGGTTACTGAAATCCTTTGTTTTTGTCCCCTGATAATCTGGTACATGAATCAAACTGAAATTTAGTACAGAAATTCACTTGTATCATGAATATAGGGATGTTCTTTTGTAACTTGAATTTATTTTTGCTAAAATGGCGGCCATTTTGTTAAATAATTGCCATCTTTAATTTGGCGGAAATTTTGAAATGGTTCAAAATTTAACTTTAAGGTAGAATAAAGACAAACAAATGTATCAGATGTAACATTGATGGGATACAGCTCTTTATTTTTTGTTTAGTACAGTTCACAATTTCAAAAGATCATTATTTCATTAGTCGGCAGTCATTTTCAATTTGGCGGCCATTTTAGAAAAAATCGCGTAGGTCAGAATTATTCAGCAGATTCAACTCTATAATGATATTAATTTTTACACTTTTCAGGAAAAGTGCACAATTTGTGTCAAAATTCTTCTATAATCTGCTGGACTATTATGTCAAAGCAAACCTTCGTTGAGGGAATATTCCCAATTTTCATTTCCATATTGCACTATTACAGAAATAAATCAGTGAAAAACAATGATGATATCTTATCCCGTTTAGAGTTTATTGCATTTCAAAGATTTCATCAGTGTGTTCTAAAGTGACCAGTGCAGTGCAATGTCATGTCATACTTCAAGACTATTTGATGTATTTCTTTGGAAATAAGCTACCCCTTTCTAAATTATTGAAATTTTTTTTGGGTCTAATTACCGAACTGTTGCTGTCTAGCATGCACTTTACAGGGACATGCTTCACTCTAAATAGATATAGAAATACAATGATCTTCAATTTGTAAGTATGACATCACACTGTATACTGCATTGGTCACTTATTAGTCACATCTTAATGACATTTTTGAAATGAAAGTATATTCCCTAAATGGCATAACTGATACTAACATGGTTTTTTCACCAATTTGTTCCTTTAACCACCTATCACATAAGTGAACATGAAAATTCATCTGAATATTCCTTTAATAATATAAATAATGTCTGTCTTTCTATGTTATTTATACAGGCAAATGATTAAATTAAATTCTTTTGCTTTAAGCTTAAATTAATATCTATCAATAATTTACAAAAGGAACTTTCTGAACTCTAAATCATGCTTTGCTAATAAAGTATCAATATCTATCTCATATAGGATTTGAAAACAAAAACCAACATTAAATATCAAAAGGAACTAAAAACTAATTGCACATTCTTTGCGAAAAACACACCTGCTGCTCAACCCAACATATAAAACATAAATATAATGATACGCTTTTGTATATACAGTAAATGAACTTTGCAAGCTTTAGGAGCACAGTAGCCACACTAAGTGCATCATCTATACATAACATTGTTATCAAAACCAATGCTTTAAAAACCGATGCTTTGAAAATCTTGATCCTTATTTCTGGGTTAATTTTGAAATATTAAAGAGAATATGAAGAAGTTATTAAAATTAACCAAATTATTCAAATTAACCATTATTATTCAAATTAACCAAATTAACCATTATTATTAAAATTAACCATTATTATTAAAATTAACCATTATTATTCAAATTAAACATTCTTATTCAAATTAACCATTATTATTCAAATTATTCAATTTAACCATTATTATTCAGATTAACCATTATTATTATTATTTAAATCAACAATTATTATTATTCAAATTAACTATTATTAATATTCAAATTGACAAAATTATTCAAATTAACCATTATTATTCAAATTAACCAAATTATTCAAATTAACCATTCTGAATTAAAATTAACCAAATAATTCAAATTGACAACATTCTCATTCAAATTAAGCATCATTATTCAAATTGACCAAATTATTCAAATTGACCATTATTATTCAAATTAACCGTTATTATTCAAATTAACCATTATCATTCAAATTAACCATTATTATTCAAATTGACCATTATCATTCAAATTAACCATTATTATTCAAATTGACCATTATTATTCAAATTAACTAATATTCAAATTAACCATTATTATCAGAAAACCATAAGGAATAAAATCATACCCATAAAATACTATCTGTTAAAATGGCTCTTTCAACTGGTGCAAAATTTAAAAAAAAATGTCACAAAATACATCAGTTTAAGAAAGTTAGTGTGTGACATCACTCTTCCTGTGTAGATACAACAAATTCTGCTACATATTTGAAACTTGAAACATCCTGAACGAAATAAGACTTCAAATTAATTACTTTATTCTCAGCTCTTTTTGTCGTTTTGTTTGTTAGGGAGTAGGTAGCATAGTTGGTAGAGTGCACAACTGAGATGCTGTGGAGGTAGCGGTTCCAGCCTCTGTCAGGTCTAACCCATTTTTCTACAGCAGTGCAAACAGATACACCGAACATCAAAGCAGAAGTACGTTATATCCTACTTCAACGATCAAGGTGCACGTTATACCCTACTTCAACGATCAAAGTGCATGTTATACCTTATCTCAACGACAGGCCTCCTAGTGACTCTTTTTTTAAATAAAGCTTTTTTTAAAGGTTGGAAAAGTTGAAATAAAGGTTTTTAAAGGTTTTGGATTTAAATAAAAAGGTTTATAAAGGTTAACTCATGGAATAAATTTTCATACAATGAGCATATTCTGGGGCAAAAGGCAGTTGATGGCGCCAAAAGTCCATTACTTACGTGAAGCTGGAAATTTTATTTTGGTCCTGCTACTTTTTAAATGTGTGTTGAGAACAGATATGCTATTAAATGGATGTGTATACTTACCAATGAAGCTAAAACCTTGGCACTCAAATCATTTACCTTACTTAACTTTGAAAATAAAAGTTTTTAAAGGTTTTAAAGGTTATTTTGAAAGGAATAAAGGTTCAATTTGTCAATAAAGATTTTTAAAGGTTTTAAAGGTTTTTAAAGGTTTACCGGGAGGCCTGCAAGTTGAACGATTAAAGTGCATGTTATACCCTATCTCAATGATCAAAGTGCATGCTATACCCTATCTCAACGATCAAACAAGAATGTTTCCAATAATATAATTGATTTTAAAGGAAAATATAAACATAATCTTGGCTTTGCAATTATGACATCATCACACTGAATATTGCACTGGTCACTTCTTTTCAAAACATGGGTAAGACCTTCAGTTGAAATGTAATAACTCCTATTATGGAATAAGTTATCAACATGGCTTTTTTCACCAAATTGTTTCTTTACCATTCCTCTATAATAAATATGAAAATGGCCATTCACAGGCATATTCCTTGTAACAACTGTAATGCAAATATTCACATGTAACTAACACTAACACTATCACTCATATAAACTACATTTTCTTTTGAAGAAATGCCCCAGTTTTTACAGCCTCTTCTATATAAAAAACAAGAAAATAAACACAAAATGACATCTAATAATTTAAGCAATGAGGCACAGGACCACCACAAGACATTCAATCAGGTATCAAGGTAAATTCATTTGGCCCAAATCTCCTTTTCAGCTCAAAAGTTTCATAACTTTAAAAACATTCAGTTTGTAAGAGAAGTTGCAAGTTCATGTCTTCTTATTTAAAAAACAAACAACAAATTAGCAAACAAACTAATATCCAATTTAAATCCAAATAGATATCTAGGGGTTAATCTGCCATGCAAACCAATACAACTTTACTTTAAATTTCTCATTATGTTTCTAAGTGCTTTTAAAGGATTGGTTCAATATATGGTCAAGCATATAAAAGAGGACTTCAAAAGAAACAAAATGGTGAAGAAAGCGTTCAAAAATCTTATTTTGTTCAGGAGATATTCAAGTTTAAATCTCTGTATTATCTGTGTAGAAATGAATGGTGTAGTAAGTCTACTATGGAAGGTTGGCGCCTTCACCATCACATTCTTAATAACTGTTAATGTATTAAAGAAACAATATTCAAATTATATTTCCTTTAACTTTCTTTAGGTGGTATATTATAAACACCCTTCATAGAAATCAGTTTTACTACTTTTTTGACATATCCCACGATTTTTGTGCCATATGATAGAATTCAAAGACTTTGAGGAATATAAGGCTATGACATTACAACTAGTCTGATTTCAGTCGTTTCTACACAAATGATACTAACCTTTAGACTTGAATATCTCCCTTAATGAAATACCATTTTCAAAGAGTTTCCTCACAGTTTTGTTTCTTTTAAAGTCCTCTTCCAACACAAAATTTTTCCATAGTGTGAAAAAGCCTGATATCTACAGACCCCAAAAATCATGGCATAGCTTTATCCTAGGGAGTACTCCTTACATAGAGTTGGAACAAACAATATGGTTCCAGCGGTTAGAGCCACGAGGAAATCGTGGGAAGAAAAAAATGTCATTAACATTTTGTATTTATTGTTTTAGATTTCTTGAGTAAGCAACAGTATATGTGGTAAATATGTGCTCTAAAAATGCCCCCTATGTGATGGTGCAATGAAAGTACATTAAATTGCAAAAGAGGGAAGCATATAAAGATGTATTCACTGCATTAATATTATTTCTGTCACTATTTTTCATGGGCAGTATTCAACACCATGATTCAGAACCATGGGAAATTTTGTATTTAATTCCAACCCCATCCTTACACACACTGTCAGCATACACTTAACCCTAATACACTTTTGAGTAAAAAATAATAAATATTAAACACAAGTCAGCACCATTGTTTCAGTAAAGTACAAAAAAATAGACAATGGCAATTAGTAGAAAAATAAAAGCTGCTCGGTACAGGTGCAGGGATATTGTGCCAGCTACTGGCGGTGGGGCTGTGATATTCATGATAGTCCGACAGATCTGTTTGGTCTTGAAGCAGTGTGGATCGTCACGTGGGATTCGGCCATACATCTGGATAAAATTAGACAATTTGTTAAAAGTATGTTCATGTATATTCATGTTTGTTTTCGCAATGTGATTGGATGAGAAGGGACACACCCCTAATTTGCATTATACATTATGCAGTAACAAACGTGAACATAAATCAATCATAGAATATTTTTTTTGGAAATTTTATGTAGTTATCTCACTTGATTTCAGTGGTGGCTGTACATTTTTCTTCAAAGAAAATTTTGGAACACATTTTTTCACCTTGATATATATATTGCTATATAAATCTTATAAAATTTCATATAATATATGAATATATATAAATATATATATACATATATGTATATATATATATACATATATATATATATATATATATATATATATATATATATATATATATATATATATATATATATATATAATATATATATATATATGTATATAAATATTCATTTTTGATCATCTAAGACACTTTTTCTATGAAAACATGCAACAATTTGTGCACTAGTGAACATATGCACAATACACGTGTCTTTAAACTTCAAAAATTTCTCTCCTACAATGTTTTCACCAAATTTGCAACAATTTCCTGCACAAATACTCAAGTGAACATAGAGATTTAGGTGACCAATTTAACACTGGCTGTAATAGTAAACTGTTTTGTTTTCACCAAGAAAGTAAACAATAGTAACACAAAGCTTACCTTATTATCATGTACAGATTAAACAATGGGAACAAAAAGTTTACCTCATTACCATAACATTAAGAAGTATTACCAAGTACACAGGTTAAACAATGGTAACACAAGTTTACCTTATTACCATGAAAAGGTTAACAATGGTAACACAAAGCTTACCTTACCATAACATTAAACAGAACTACCATGTACAGGTTAAACAATGGTAGCATGAAGTTTACCTTATTACCATATACAGGTTAAACAATGGTTAGATAAAGCTTGCCTTATTACCATGTACAGGAAGTTTACTTTATTACCATGTACAAGATACACAATGGTAACACAAAGCTTACCTTATTACCATGATTGTAATAAAGCATTTTTCGCCATATCTATTATATAGATTTTATGAAAAAAGACATTCAATCTCCTTCCCTGTCGTATTGATCACAATAAATACTTCTTGTGGAATCATTAATATTTGATATCTTCCAATGGAACATCAAAGCATTTTTCATCATATTTATCATATGGCATTCACATGTTTGCCCACAGAAATACTCCTCAAACATCATATGCAAGAGAACGCCTAGTGGAATCTTACAACAGAGATAATTCATGAAGAGCATCATAATGTAAATGGTATTACCATGTACAGGTTAAAGGGGCACTGTCATCTCAAGACAAATCACAATAATGTGAGTAAGTACATGGCATGTATTTACACGTCATTAACGTATTACAATGTACATGGTACATACTTACACGTCATCAATGTATTACAATGTACATGGTACATACTTACACGTCATCAATGTATTACAATGTACATGGCACATACTTACACATCATCAATGTATTACTATGTACATGGCACATACTTACACGTCATCAATGTATTACAATGTACATGGCACATACTTACACGTCATCAATGTATTGCAATGTACACGGCACATACTTACACGTCATCAATGTATTACAATGTACATGGCACATACTTACATGTCATCAATATAATAAAATGTACATGGCACATACTTACACGTCATCAACATATTACAATGTACAAGGCACATACTTACACGTCATCAATGTATTACAATGTACATGACACATACTTACACGTCATAAATGTATTACGATGTACATGGCACATCCTTATACGTCATCAATGTATTACAATGTACATGGCACATACTTACATGTCATCAATGTATTACAATGTACATGACACATACTTCTACATCATCAACGTATTACAATGTACATGGCACATACTTACATGACATCAACGCATTACAATGTACATGGCACATACTTACACGTCATCAACGTATTACAATGTACATGACACATTTACACATCATCAACGTATTACAATGTACATGGCACATACTTACACGTCATCAACGTATTACAATGTACATGGCACATACTTACACATCATCAATGTATTACAATGTACATGACACATACTTACACGTCATAAATGTATTACGATGCACATGGCACATCCTTATACGTCATCAATGTATTACAATGTACATGGCACATACTTACACGTCATTAATGTATTACAATGTACATGGCACATACTTACACGTCATAAATGCATTACAATGTACATGGCACATACTTACATGTCATCAATGTATTACAATGTACATGGCACATACTTACATGTCATCAACGTATTACAATGTACATGGCACATACTTACATGTCATCAATGTATTACAATGTACATGGCACATACTCACACGTCATCAATGTATTACAATGTACATGGCACACACTTACACATCATCAACGTATTACAATGTACATGGCACATACTTACACGTCATCAATGTATTACAATGTACAAGGCACACACTTACATGCTATCAATGTACATGGCACATACTTACACATCATCAACGTATTACAATGTACATGGCACATACTTACATGCCATTAACGTATTACAATGTACATGGCACATACTTACATGCCATTAACGTATTACAATGTACATGGCACATACTTACACATCATCAACGTATCACAATGTACATGGCACATACACATCATCAACGTATCACAATGTACATGGCACATACACGTCATCAACGTATTACAATGTACATGGCACATACTTACATGCCATCAATGTATTACAATGTACATGGCACATACTTACATGACATCAACGTATTACAATGTACATGGCACATACTTACATGTCATCAACGTATTACAATGTACATGGCACATACTCACACGTCATCAATGTATTACAATGTACATGGCACATACTTACACATCAACGTATTACAATGTACATGGCACATACACGTCATCAACGTATTACAATGTACATGGCACACACTTACACGTCATCAACGTATTACAATGTACATGGCACATACACGTCATCAACGTATTACAATGTACATGGCACATACTTACATGCCATCAATGTATTACAATGTACATGGCACATACTTACATGACATCAACGTATTACAATGTAAATGGCACATACTTACATGTCATCAACGTATTACAATGTACATGGCACATACTTACACGTCATTAATGTATTACAATGTACATGGCACATACTTACACGCCATCAATGTATTACAATGTACATGGCACATACTCACACGTCCACAACGTTTTACAATGTACATGGCACATACTTACACGTCATCAACGTATTACAATGTACATGACACATACTTACACATCATCAATGTATTACAATGTACATGGCACATACTTACATGTCATCAACGTATTACAATGTACATGGCACATACTTACATGACATCAATGTATTACAATGTACATGGCACATACTTACACATCAATGTATTACAATGTACATGGCACATACTTACACATCATCAATGTATTACAATGTACATGGCACATACTTACACATCATCAATGTATTACAATGTACATGGCACATACTTACACATCATCAATGTATTACAATGCACATGGCACATACTTACACGTCATCAATGTATTACAATGTACATGGCACATACTTACACGTCATCAACGTATTACAATGTACATGTCACATACTTACACGTCATCAACGTATTACAATGTACATGGCACATACTTACACATCATCAACGTATCACAATGTACATGGCACATATTTACACATCATCAACATATTACAATGTACATGGCACATACTTACACGTCATCAATGTATTACAATGTACATGGCACATACTTACACGTCATCAACGTATTACAATCGTTTAGAGATTCAGAGAAGTGTATATTATAGATCTACATTGTGTGTAGGAAGATTAGGTACATGCACGTACAGTACGTGTGGTAACATGACATGGCTGAGTTGAACAGAGCTGTACAAATTCGATGCTAGTTTAATCATTGAGCTATTAGCTGATAGTAGCTCAGTAAATAGCTCCATAGTTTAATCCAAATGAGGGGAAAAGACTAAGAACAAAATGTTGCCTTGCCAAATTGCCTGAAGCCCATCACCTTATTCACTCGGCTACATCAATGCTCCAACGTGAAGGTTACTGTATCATTGATATGGTGCGAAAGAGGCGCGTATAGCAATTGGTTGAAATTTTAACCAATCAAAAAATTAGAACTGAATGACCTTATGCCGAGATCGTACCTTTACACAATGGTAACAGAAAGTTTACCTCATTACCATAATGAGAAATCAACTGTGCTTTGAGGTTTTGATGGGAAAAAGCTGTTACGACAGTCAAATATCTTCAATATTGAGGTACTCTTATTGTTAGACAGAAAGAAAAGTAAATCCACATGAAATTTGTTTTAACAACCTATTTTCTTGCAAAAGCATATACCTCATTACCATAAAAATGCAGATTAAGTCTAAACCTCGCAATACATTTTGTGTCTTAAGCCCTGACAAAATATAAAATTTGTGGGAGTCTATAATGCTCACAACAGAAACCACAATCCAGCACAAGCAATTACACCAGGGATTTCCACACACTTCACCTCACTTTCCATGGTCATAATCTGACAGTAAACAAATTTCACTGCAGCTGCACTAACTTTCACACTCAACACAAGGACAACAGTATTCCCCTGTGGTCAATGTGTTTGGCTTGAAGTAATAATTTAACAAATAGGATGGTATTTAAGAGAGAAGGTTTTGTTTCTTTATTGATGAGTGATTTTAAGTGATGTTTTTGTTCAACCTTGTAAGGCTTTGAGGATTTTGGGCTGAAAATCTATTGCAACAGATATTCATCATGATGATTCTTCTCAAATTTGAAAATGTTTTTGCTTGCATCATTATGATGCTGACAAGTTGACCTCTGAGATTTTAAGGGGATATTAAAGATTGTTGCTATGAAATTAACAAAAAATTCATCATCCATATTTTGAAATGCAAATTTATTTCATATAAGTTAAACATTTTTACTGTGTACCCATTACATATTCAATGACAACAAAAGTGATTTTACCTCTTTAGCATAAAAATGCATAATTCTCTTGAAATTTGAAAATGTGGTTGCTTCCATCATCATAATGACTGCCTGACCTCTGCGAATCTTGACCACTCCTGTAAAGACATCAGGATTGTTGTAACATGCTGCCAATGTAGCAATGGCCATGACCTGTAGCAGAAATGATCATGAAATGAAAGGAAGAATAGATTAGGCCTAAAAAAAAAAAAAACTCTTTGTTTGTCCTTTCTTGTGGAAAATTAAGGAAGGGTGGGCGGTTTTTTTTTTTTTTTCTTCACATATCACTGACATGGAATATTTCCTGACCAAACTTTCGACCTACACTGGCTCACTCAGGGTTTTTAGTATTATAAAAATACCTATAAAACAAAATTAAAACACTTTACTTCATTTTCAGATTGTTGATTCCTTTCATTTTGCTCAATTCTTAAATCTCACTGATGCCCCTATTTTTCGGCGAGTTAGCGATGGCAGAAGAAGGCAAACAAAAAACTTGTTTTAGGCCTTATGACAGAATGGAGCAAATACAAAATTTAAACTACAATCTTGAACAATACTCTTGCGATACTTTCTCTTGATACTTGATACTCTAGGTGATAACCTGCAGCCATCTTGTAACTCACCGCATAACAAAGGGCCGAGGTGAGCGGCCTCAAAGCTGGCAAAGTTTGTCCTGCGCCGAGACGATCGATTCAAGAAATTCTTGGAGTCTGTTCCTCTCTGTCTGTAAAAGAGAGATCACAGCAGTGGTGGAAAATCTGAAAAGCTTTTCTCAGCACTAGCTATAAAAGGTTAAAAATGCCCAGCATACTGCCTATGAAATAGGCCAAGTACCTGCCCAAGTTCCTGTCATTTCCTCCATGGCCTATGTGATCCAAGACGGAAGTCTGGATATAAAGAGGTTTATGAAGGAAGGAATCATCCTCCCATAGATTAAACTATAATTCTTTCCATTAGAGCTCCTTGCTTCTTTCTCTGTCCCTACTCCGGGACCTGCTCCATTGTGGAGAGGACCGGGGGAGAGAAGTGAGCGAAATGCTGAACATCGGCGAAATGACCAGGGTGAAGTGCTGTTGAGCGGGAAGAATCTTTTCGTCTAGTAGCACTGATAAGTTATTTCTAACTTAGGGTTAACATACTTCATATACTCTATGGGCCGTTAACTCTGTAAAACTCATACAACAGCAGAGCTGTGGAGCCCTGGTGATCAAGGAGCAAGGTGGCAGATAAGATTGCTGGCTCTGAGCAAAGTTTGTTTAAACTTTACTGATCTAAACCAATGAGTAAAACCCGGCTGGTCAAAAAGACTAGCGTGGTTGAAAAAGTACCGACAACACTACGTTGTGGGTCTGACTGGTACCCTAAATTTGGTTAGCGAATTAAAAGGCAGGCCGTTAATATAAGTTGTATACAAAACGGGCTGCTAACCGTGTAAGGCTTTGTAGCTGCAAGACGGTTTTAGGTCGTAAGACCGCAGAACCGTCAACTGTTGGCTACGGCTCCGAAACTGTATTAAAACATGCACCGTAAGCAATACGAGCCGTTATGCAGAGCAGGTTCTAGCAACTAAGGTGGCTGCGACCTGACTGAAAAACCACTTTGTCAACGTGTCTGAAGAATGTAGCAGTTGCGGAACGGCGTAGCTCTAGGCTACTCCTATCAACAACGAAACTTGTATGGAGTTGATTGTATAAGGTGTTAACGTACGGCATATTGTTACAACCCTGGAACTGCGGAGCCGATGGCTACGGATGTGGAGAAAACTAATACTGTATGTCTGTGCGGGTAGTTAACTAACAGGCCATGAAGCCGCAAGCAGCGCTGAACTGCTTTATGAAGGTGTTAAAGTATAGTATAAACTATACGTGCTGTTGCTTTTAATAGCTAGCGTGATCGTAGGACTCTCTATCAAACGGCCACCTATGTCAAAAAAGTATCCTTTCTGGAGTTAATTTTGATAGGGGGTTTAAAGTACTATGTCAACTGTACGGGTCATTAACCCAACCACTGGGGTAGAAATCACGAAAGAGTTGATGTCCTGTGTATACTACACGGGCCGTTAATTCCATTAAACACCCTTCACCACGGAGCTGAGAAGCTAGTGGCTACGTGGGGGACTACTGCCGTACTCAGTACGCATCCCCGTTAGGTATCATAGTGCCGTCATGGATCTATGAAGGCGTCAACGTGCCAAGTATGTTCTACTAGCCATCCGCCAAGTTTGCCTCTGTTCACCACGGAGCAACAAAGCTAGTGGCTATGCAAGGGGGACTACCGCCGTACTGGTACGTGTCCCTAATGTAATAGCTATCAGTACAAAAGAACCGCCTGGATCTATGATAGCATTAACGTACTACATCTGCTACATGAGTCATTACCTCAGTATACTTCTATTCACCACGGGGCCACTAAGTAAGTGGCCACACGTGAGGGAGTATAGGAGCTGTTAAGTTTGTTTGTTTTACTACAGAGCTACAAAGCTGAAAAAATAACAGCCACAGAACTCTGTAGCTCCTGGCTACTGGTCGCTTACCATGCAACTGTGCTGCAGGTGTGTGCCATTAACTTTGTTTGTATCTATTCACCACGGAGCAGCGTAGAGGGTCGCTACATGTGGGGGAATACCGTCGAACGCTGTACGCGTCCTGGTAAGAATGATGACCTCGGAATTCTGTAGCACACAGCTATTGGTCGCATTACCCTGCAGGTGTGTTATTGGTGGGTAGACTTCCGGGTTTACCGTAGGTTGTACCTTATCCCGTATACGTCCTGTGAGGGCCGTAACGGCCCGTTCACTGGAGCCGTGTAAGGTTAGACTCCGATAGCGTATGGGCCCGTACGGGACCACACAATGGAGCCGTAAGGGCCTGTAGGGTGTGGAATCTAAGCTATGGACCCGCACGAGTCAGTACTGTGGACCCGCACGGGTCCGTTCTGTGGACCTGTACAGGTCCGTTCCGTAGACCTGTAAAGCCGTAGCCCAGACTCGTGAACTCATGTCTTGGACTGTAGGGGCCGATACGGAGCCGTTCAGAGGGCCCGTAAAGCTGTGGTACTCCCGGGGTTACCGTACATTGTACATAAAACCATGCCAATCTCTTTATAGTTTTAGCGGAAAGTCACGTTCAACGCAAAAATTATATCCAGGGTAGTTCGGACGGTTGTGGAACTACGTAACACGGAGAAAATAGCTCTTGTGATACTATGCCTCTGGTGGAGATAGTTTTCTTATCACCCAACCACCCAGCTTCCTAATCTAAAGAAGTGCATCTTGGGTGCGTAATGAACCGACACTCAGGGACCTGTCCTCCGTGTCCATGATGCTGGTGAAAATTTGTGCGGAAACGTGACGTTCAATGCGGAAAATCTTAGTAAGATAGCTCACACGGTCATGGAACTGCGTAGCTGACGGCCATGATAACAACAAGAAAATACCTCTCGTGATGCTATACTCCTTGTGAAGATTGTTACTTATCACCTGACCATGTAGCTTCATAGCTAGTGGATCTATTTCCGGGTTTGTCGTAACTTATCCAGCTAAAAAGCTATGGAGCCGTACGGACCCGTTCGCCGGAGCCGTACAAAACCCAAAGCTGTTGATTACAAAACTGTACGGACCTGTACAGAGCCGTTCAATGATCCGCACAGAGCCATATTATGGACCTGTATAGGGCCATGAAAGCAAGCCGTGGAGCCGATCACTGGAGCCGTACGGACCCATACGGACCTGTGAAAGTAATCCAATGACTTTACAATAAGCCGTAAAATTACTTGTAACTTACTTATAACCTCTTAGGGCCCCGCCTCTTTTGGGCCTACCACACCCTTTGTGGAACCGTGGTCCACAGCGGTGTACACAGGTTTTTTTTCTTTTCTTTTGAATATCACCGGAGCGTAACTTAAAAAAGCATTTACATCGCAGGACATCTTGGGCACGTAAAACATGACACTCAGAGACATGTCCTCCGTGTCCATGATACTGGTGAAAAATATTGCAGAACTGTAATGTTCAATGGGAAAATCTTACTAAGGCAGTTCACACGGTCACGGAACTGTGTAGCTAATGGCTACAGATACAAGAATACAATAGCTCTCGTGATGTTATACTTCTCGTGAAGATTGTCCCTTATCACCTGACCATGTAGCTTCGTAGCTACCAGGTCTATTTCCAGGTTTATCGTATGGTGTATGTTATCCCGTTACAAAACTCTGGAGCCATACAGACCCATCACCGGAGCTGTATGGACCCGTAAAGCCATTGGCCACAAAACCGTCCAACGGACCCATCACCGACCCGTGGAGCCAATCACCGAAGCCGTGCGGACCCATGAAAGTAATGTAATGGCTTAACAGCAAGCCGTGTAATTACTTAAACTCACTTATTACCTCTTGAGGTGCCGCCTTTTTGTGGCCCTACTGGTGCCTACACGGAACTGTGGTCCACAGCGGTGTACAAAGGAGTTACCCACTCAAAATATACGCCTCATCGACTCAGTAGCATCGAGAAGGGGGCGCTAATGGTTTATTCTAAGTTACGTCTAGGACGCCACTTAGCTGATTACTCAGATAACTTATGTCCGATAGACCGCACCAGTTTGTTTGTTTGATGAGGGTTAACAGCACCACGACAACGAGGGTCAAATTGTGCCTGAGGGGTCAGATCAATTTTAGAGGTAGGAAAGAAAATCAAACAATCTATCCTAAGTGTAGGCTTAATGGGAAGGTTCTGCGAGTCGGACCAAAGAAACCCCGGTCCCATGGCTACCTTGTCTTACTTCAGAAGACTCTAAAAGGATAGCAGAAAAAAGCCAAACAGCATAAAAACCTGCCTGGTAGAAGCTGTGAAGGAGAAAATTGTTAGAAAAGGTTACACTTTTTATAAAGAAAATTTTAGACCAGTTCCAGCGATGTTGTGATAACAACACGCTGAAAAGAAGTGAGGGTTAGTAGAGGTATTATGGAGGTCAGGGCTGGGCCGGTAACTATGTTTTTAAGGTCGGTTTGAAGTGCGTTAGAATCAGGTCATGTGACCAGATTGCATATTTATAGCATGGAAGGTAAGGTACAACTTTAAGTAAATTAAATTGGTTAACAGCTCCATGTTTTATTTCAAATGAGAAAAGAAAAAAAAAAATATTGCCTTGACGAGATTTGAACTCGTTACCTTTGGCACAAAAGCAAATCCAAAACACATTGCCTTATCCATTTGGCCACAGCATTGCTGATTAGAAATGGTTGCTATATTATAAATATAGTGCGTAATATGATCAATTATAGCCATTGGTTGAAATTTTAACTAATTAAAAAATTACAACTGAATGTCCTTATGCCAAGATCGCACCTTTAAGTTTTAATGTTTGTTTGATGAGGTCTTAACGGCACCACGACAACGAAGGTCAAATTGTGCCTGAGAGGTCAGATCATTTTAGAGGTAGTAAGGAAAGAGACAAATATTCATTACCCACTCCCATGATAGGAAAACAAATTTTGTGGCCGGTGCACCAAAGTAGGAAGGTGCATTGGCTCAGTGGTTAAGAAGTCTTGCTCGTATTCCAAAGGTACCGGATTTGATTCCTGCTGTGAGCGCTGCATTGTGTCCTTGAGAAAGACACTTTACTATATTTGCTTCAGTCCACTCAGCTGTAAAATCAGCATCAGTATTTCAGGAGAGTTAATCTGTAATGGAATGGTGTCCCATCTAGGGGAGTCATGTAGTCTCATCGGTTTGTGCCATTACATGCAATTGAAACCGGAATAAGCACCAGCTCTATGAGGCTAATGGCTCCGATGGATTTACCACCAAAGTTAGCAATAGACACTCAAGATTTATCTGCCAACATAATCATGTCATAATAAGTCAGAGATATTGTCAACAACAGAAGTTTTTATTGGAAAATTTAAGAATAATTTCATTGGCTGACTAAATAGAGTGTCTTTTTATTGTTTGAATGTTTACAGTAGGTATTAAACAGAACATGATATTGTTGCAGCACCCTTTCCAAACTGTCTGCCAGTATAACATAGTTATGCTAATTGATTTGTTTGTCTGTTTGATGAGGGCTTAACGGCACCACGACAACGAAGGTCAAATTGTGCCTGAGAGGTCAGATTATTCTAGAGGTAAGAAGAAAAGGAAATAGGGGGAGAATAAGAGAAATTCAAGAACAAAAAGTCAGAAAGCTGTGATCGAGAGGGGAGGTGCATGGTTCAAACAAAAACAAAGTAGAGAGGGGGTGGAAGAGGAGAATTAAATATGGTTGTAGAGGGAAGCATGATGAAGGAAGGAGATAATTTTGTCCGGAGGATTTTTCTAGAAGAACTCAACATTTGGGTTGTGGGGAGCAAGGGAAGCTCTGGGAAGGTTGTACACGGGGCAAGCAAGGAGAACATGATGGATTGTGAGGGTGCAGTGGCAATTTTTGCAGAGGGGTTAGGGGGAGCCAATAAGGAGGTGGGAGTGAGTGAGGTGGGTGTGACCAATTCTAAGACGGGTAATATAAACGATGTCGATACGAGAGAGGTTGTTGATGGTGGATTTGATCGGAATTGTGGGCTGGATGACATGGAGTTTCTTATCAATTTGGGAGTTCCATGAGGTTTGCCAGCGGTCACGAACAAGGGAAGCGATAAGCAGTTTAATGTATGCTAATTGAACAGCTTATTTTACTTAAATTTTATATTCTGGCAGTCATTTGTGCATGGGATGTAAGATGTTATTGCATATTCTGAATTTTTCTTTGGCCAAAATTGTACATATATTTTACAGAAAATTAATTTACTTTTTACGTAAGTTTTGCTTCAAACCTTTTTCAAGGTTAATCACAGTTACCTTACAAGATTCTCCTTTACTACTTTACTGACATACAAAAAATGTAATATAATACATAAATAAAGACATTGAGAAATGTGAGGATGTCATGCTGTCACTAGTTTGATTTTAGTCATTTCTACGCAAAAGAGTTTTGAATGTTTCTTCATCATTTTGTTTCTTTTGAAGTCCTATTTCATACAAGATGGAGCTTGCTTGACAACTCAACTAATCTTTTAAAGTCATCTATGTATACTGTACCTCTGGTATAGCACAAAAGTTAAATATGCTTTGGTTTCTCAGGCATCCCATGTACTTCAACACTGCAGGTACATGGTTCAGCGCATTTGTTATTAATTCATTCAGGCAAGCAACAGCACTGCTACGATTCTCTGGCTTTTGGAAATCTCTTAATTTGTTTGCGTATTTACTCCAGGTCTGAAAACAGAAACAAAGTTGATAAAATTTTTGTTTGATTAGGCATCACAAAGAATAATAAAAGCGAAAATGATCACATCACACCAACTCTTAAGAAAAATTGCTCTGGCTCTCTGTTGAGTACTACAATCCCTGACAAAATGAATGACACAAAACACTTGAGATTCACATCTTATTCAATTCGTGTTCATTTACATAACTTTACAAGCGCATGCCACCCACAACACCCCCTTCCCCGCTCCCTGCACCTTTTTTGACGTTAGCTGCAAAAATGTTAATATTGAGAATATTGAAGAAGGCCACAGTTTTGTGTAATATACTTTGTCAGGGATTGTAGCTGTATCTCGTTCAAAATTCTCCTGCTCATTAGATATCGCTCTATCGATGGCCTAGCTCCAGAATACCTTTCCAATCTTAATTTCACATTACCACCCTAGTTGAAGCTTGCATTCTGCCTCATCTTTCAAGCTCACCCAGCATTCAACAAATTCTCACTTTGGCGATTCCTCTTTTTCAACCTGTACTCGCAAACTTTGGAACTGTATCCCCCTTCATATCAAAAGAGTAACTACGGTTAACTCTTTCAAACAAAAGTTAAAGATTCACCTCTTCAAATATTATTTTTAACTGTTGATGTGTAACTTTTTTTAATTTTGTGTAATATCAGCATATTATGTAAGTTATATATTGTACACCGCCTTCAGCAGATAATTTATTCTTGATTTTGACATTCAATAAGTTTAACCATTACTATTAATACAATCCTGTTGCTGCTGATAACACACCTTGCACTCACATTTCTACCAACCACTTCATAGCCCACCCAGTTTTTATCTCCCACTTTCTACCTTCTCTTCCAACTACAGTAAATCAATTCCTCCATCTCCACATCATGCCATCTTCTACCCAATATTCTTCCCTTATACTCCCACCACCTCATCCTACCCCACCTACATAATCTACCAACCAATCAGCCTTAACCTTAATCCTCCTACTCATGCATCCACCTGCCCACCATCGTCCACTTTCTCTCCCCACCCAAAAACAAGCATCCTGTCCAAACCACTGTGCTCTATCAATTCATCAACAATCCCAAAACACTCACAATCCTTACTTATGCCTCTACTCACCTACCCACCCAGATCTACTCACCTATCCACCCAATCTACTCACCTAGCCACCCTCTAATCATCTGCCCATCATCTACTCATCTATCCAGTCTACTCACCTACCCACCCAGATCTACTCACCTACCCACCCAGATCTACTCACCTATCCACCCTCTAATCATCTGCCCATCATCTACTCATCTATCCAGTCTACTCACCTACCCACCCAGATCTACTCACCTATCCACCTTCTACTCACCTAGCCACCCTCTATTCACCTAGCCACCCTCTACTCAACTACCCACAGTCTACACACCTACTCACCCAGATCTACTCACCTATCCACCCTCTACTCACCTAGCCACCCTCTAATCATCTGCCCATCATCTACTCATCTATCCAGTCTACTCACCTACCCACCCAATCTACTCACCTAGCCACACTCTATTCACCTAGCCACCCTCTACTCAACTACCCACAGTCTACACACCTACTCACCCAGATCTACTCACCTATCCACCCTCTACTCACCTAGCCACCCTCTAATCATCTGCCCATCATCTACTCATCTATCCAGTCTACTCACCTACCCACCCAGATCTACTCACCTAGCCTTACTCTATTCACCTAGCCACCCTCTACTCAACTACCCAGTCTACACACCTACCCACCCAGATCTACTCACCTATCCACCTTCTACTCACCTAGCCACCCTCTATTCACATCTAGCCACCCACCTCCCATCCAATCTACTCAACTACCCACAGTCTATTCACACCTACTCAACCAGATCTACTCACCTATCCACCCTCTACTCACCTAGCCACCCTCTAATCATCTGCCCATCATCTACTCATCTATCCAGTCTACTCACCTACCCACCCAGATCTACTCACCTACCCACCCAGATCTACTCACCTAGCCTTACTCTATTCACCTAGCCACCCTCTACTCAACTACCCACAGTCTACACACCTACCCACCCAGATCTACTCACCTATCCACCCTCTACTCACCTAGCTACCCTCTAATCACCTACCCACCATCTACTCACCTACTCACCTTTTTCCACCTTCTCATCTACCAACTATACTCTTAACCACCTTACCCCTGCTCATCAACACAAACCTTCACTATATCCTTCACTCAATCCCTTCGCCAACTCTGTTAGGGAGAGGATAACAAAAACAAAGTTACCTCTTCTGGCCAAAACTCTCGGCAATCAATACTGTCCTCCAAGTAATCACGAATGATGTTCGTCTTCTGTAAAAAGAGTCCCATGGAATTTGAAAGCTCGGTCTCCAATCCTACAATCTTATCTTCGAGACAGGATGAAGAGAAGAGCCTTGACAAGCCAATGCCGACAAGTCCAGCGACATAATGGCAATACTGAGAAAAGACAATTTCGAAAGGGTCATTCCATGTCAATTCAACAAGGGCACAACACCCACCATCTCAGATTAACACAGGGCCTCCTAGTGACTCTTTAAAAAAAAAAAAGGTTTTTTTAAAGGTTGGAAAAGTTGAAATAAAGGTTTTTGAAGGTTTTTGATTTAAATAAAAAGGTTTATAAAGGTTAACTCATGGAATAAATTTTCATACAATGAGCATATTCTGGGGCAAAAGGCAGTTGGTGGCGCCAAAAGTCCATTACTTATGTGAAGTTGGAAATTTCATTTTGGTCCTGCTACTTTTTAAATGTGTGTTGAAAACAGATATGCTATTAAATGGATGTGTATACTTACCAATAAGGCTAAAACCTTGGCACTCGAATCATTTACCTTACTTAACTTTGGAATTAAAGGTTTTTAAAGGTTTTAAAAGTTATTTTAAAAGGAATAAAGGTTAATTTGTCAATAAAGGTCTTTAAAGGTTTTTTAAAGGTTTACCGGGAGCCCTGCTTACATGATTTTTGCTTCAAAAATCATGTATCTAGCACACCCTCAAACGTTTAGCTTCATATCTTTTGTGGTTTTTGACATATGGCCCTTCAAAATAAATTTTTGGCCTATTTTCGTAAAAACAGTGGCTATTTTGAATTTTTAGCAATTACAAAATTGCATAAATTTTTAGCCTATTTATGCCATGGCTTTAAACGTTTGTGCCAGGCTATTTTTGGGGGTGTAGAATTAAAAAATGGCACTTAAAAACTGCCAGGGTTGGCCATAGTCTTTCAATAAAAAAAAATAAAAAAAGGCTAAATTCAAGGACAAAGTTCACCATGAGAAGCACAATGGATCAGTCTAAGACTTGGTAAGCAAATAGTATACACTATTATCTCAAACATAATTAAAAAATGGTGCCAGCATTTTGTTTAGTTTTTATTTTATACCCACTTTAATCACGAGGCTGAAATTTGTTATATGTTGTGACCTTGAAAATTAAACTTTTGAATTATTTCAGAAATCTGGATTTTAAGCACTTTTTTGTTCCTATAAAACTAAACAAATATCTAATATTGTTAAAATTTTACTAATACCTTTAAACCACCACATATATCACCTGCAAAATGTGTCAATTTTGAAACACAGTGTTACATTAACATACTATACTTCTGTACTTAATCAACTTTACAATGTAATCTTTATCTTCATCATCTAGATTGTACTGTCTACCAGTTGCTGTTAGCAGTGGTTTTAACACATAAAATATTCATAATTGGCACCCCACATAAGTCATCTCTATCTGGCCATTTGTATGACCTGGCTGGATAGTGGGGATGTAAAATATGATGTGAACATCTTGAAGTTCTTTGTTCACTTCAGTAATCATCCCAATCCAATATACTTTATCATAACAGCATAAAACAATGACAGCAATGTTAACATTGACAGCAGTGACTGTGTCATTGGTTACCCGCTTTGCCATGATGCATGCCTTGACTTTGGCTTGAAATGGTGAAAGCTGTGAGTACCAGGAACAGTTCTAGCATTACAATACTGTACCTCTCCTTCATGGTCTCTCTTCTGAAGGTCATTTTTTCTTTGGATATAAAAATAAATTGTATGGCTGTGATTTTTTAGGGGCAAAATTTAAGCATCTGTTCAGGGGTGAGTATTTGGTTATTCAGGGGGCTCTGTAAACTTGCTCGTGCTGCCAGTCGTTTTACTGTACCCCCTAATCCATCACAGGCTGACTTCCCAAGACTTGTTGCAAAGAATGACCACTCACAACCAACTTTAAAATCAGACTTGTGGTACTGTAGCACATATTGAGCAAATTCTTGAAATTTTTGTACTGGCCAGCACACTAAATATAGTGAACCTTGTGAATGTCATTAGAAATATTTTCCTTTACAAAAATGCATTGTTTTCCTCACCATTATTTGTTATGCTCCTTAAAGTTTCAAACAGTCAGACCCTGATATATAAGCAGGTCGGGTCAGACTTTTCCTCTTTATTTTCTTTATTCTGAAAACCACAAGCAATTAGGATCAAATTTCCCTTATCAATGACTCCATTGTACTATTTCTTCATTTGGTCCTGGGTTGTTGTGGAATTTGGTGTTAAGTATTAAACTAGCAATAGATGAAGTCCTTATTGTGTGGTTGAGTGGTTATTTTTATTAAAATAAGTGGTCTTATTATTTGCTACATTAATTTTGTGGCTATTATTTGCTGGAACAAATTTTTAAGAAGAAGGACAAGTCATGACAACCTCACATACCATATCAACATCATGTGCCAAATCATAAGAAATGAAACACATGGACTTTTCAAACAACTTCTCATTTTCTTTGTGATAAATGACCACTGGATGGATTGTACATTGTGTATTGTTCCAGTGAAACCCTTTGACTTCATCTTGAACCACAAAGCTGTAATTTTCAGCAAAATCACCCTAAACAATGACTTCATCATCTTGTAAATTTTCCTTCTTCTCCTTCAGAAATTTAAACTGTGCCATTGCTATGCAGGAATGTGTAGTGAGTTTGTCCAGCTTATCCACAAGTACAGTGAGAAAGTCATTAACTGATTCAGTTTTGAGTTATCAAATCTGTTCTATCAGTGCTTGTCCATTGTTGGAAGCTAATAGTTTGGTCGATTTTATCTGAAATCTCTTCACTATTAATATGCTCATCAAGAAACTTAAACAGAGGATCAGTGCCTGGGCAGTCTTGACAGCGATGAACCATGCATTGCTTATTTTATCTACTACAGTACACACCATCATCTCAGTCAGCTTATGACAATCCTTGTCTAATCCTACAGCACTGAGCATCAAGAAAACATTCTGATGTACTGTATGGTGCAAACACAAACAGAATGTGCACCAGAGGAAAGAACTAAAACACACAACTTTGGTCTCAATGAACAAAACTTTAAGACCCCCAGCTTTGCTATTTCACAGGGGCAGCCTGCCCGCCCCTCCATTGGTCCGCCCTGCCCACAGGGGGTCTACCCTGCCCCCAGGGGGCCCACCCTGCCCCTTATAAGAAAAAAATATTTTTTTGTTGGTTTAGATTTTATTTTATTTATTTTTTTAGATTTATTTTTTTGTTTAAATTAATAATCTTAATTAACCTCATAAATAAAATACCTTACATGGATACAGAACACAGAATGATAGCATAGTAAGCAATTGTACTGTTTGGCTCATGAATGGTCCTTATCAATCAGAATAGTTTCATTCTGAGGTATGATAATAGCTGAAATAAATCCCAGAGCTTCTTCACCATGGGATTGAGCCTCAAGGGAATCCATGCCAAAAAGACACAGTGCTTCGCGTGTGTATTAATGTGCCCCTCAATAAGTCTAGCTCCCTTCCCCATTTTTAAATCAAGCTAGAGGTCTGTCTTTTAAATTACATTGAAGCAATCTCTTCTGCACATGTACATTTTTGGAAACACTCACAAAATCTTTCTTTCCAGGCATAAGTCTACTAAACTCATTATCGCAATAAAATTCAATACAAAAACAACACAAAATAATGAATATATATATACATTTCAGATAAGTGGTTTAGAGGTAAGTGAAATATAATCAGATTTAAAATCACTTGGCTTTAACAGATAATAAGAATGCACAATATGTGTACAAAAATGCTATCAATTTAGATTAATGAAATAATTTAATAGTTAGAATTTTAAAGGTCGCAACGTTATAACAAATTTCAGCCTCATGATTAAAGTGGGTATAAAATAAAAAGTAAACAAAATTGATGTCACCATTTTCAATTATGTTAGAGATAATAGTGTAGATTATTTACATACCAAGTCTTAGACTGATCCATTGTGCTTCTCATGGTGAACTTTGTCCTTGAATTAAAACCCTTTTTTTAAATCGAAAAACTGAAAAATTGGGTTCAAGTGAAAATTTCAACATTATGGCTCACCCTGGGAGATTTCTAAGTGTTATTTTTGAATTCTAAACCTCTAAAAATAGCCTGGTACTAAGTTTTAGAGCCATGGCATGTACCGGCAAAATGTTATATGTAATTTTGTTCTCTATAAAAATTCAAAATGGCCACCATTTTCATGAAAATAGGCCAAAAATGGGCCCCTGAGAGTAGTCATATTTCAAAACCATAAAAGATATGAAGCTAAACTTTTGGGGATGTTCTAGATAATGTACATGATTTGCATAAAATGTGCCAAATCTCAAGCAAATCTGAGATGGTGGATGTCATTTCACTTTTTTTCTGTTGATTTAAAATGGAATGACCCGACAGCCGGTTCATGAAGAAAAAAAAACAATCGCAATTTCCACAGCATTATGGGCACATGTGTGTTATCCTGAAAGGTAAAAGGCCAATACAAACCAATTTTAGTCAAATGCAATTTGTTAGGCTTCATCGACCAATCAACTGCTGGGGGAATTTTCCCTTTGTTGACTGACCAATCAACTGCAATTACTGGAGGAAATATTCCCATAAATTTTTATTTTGATATGTATGATAGAGGACTATTAACAAAACATGTTGATAATTTATTCCAGTTAAGAGTTATTACATTTCAACTGAAGGTCTCACCCATGTTTTAAGAAGAAGAAATGACCAATGTGTGTGTGTGAGGGGGGAAGGGGAAGGGAGGGAGGGGAGGGGGAGGGGAGGGGAGGGGGGAGGGGGTTGAGATTTTTTATGATTTGGCCCCTGCATGAAAGTCTAGCTATAATGTGTAATGTCATAATTGCAAATCCAAGGTATTATTTTTCTTTCATTTAGAGTGTCAGGTACATGAGCAGATAGGCAAAGCATGTCCTTGCATGTTATACCCTCTCTCAATAATTAAACAAAAAGTCTTGGATCTGCAATCATGACATCACATTGTACTCTGCAATGTCTCTTTTCAACACACTGATGAGATCTGTCAAATGTAATAAGTCGGAATAAGTTATCATCATGGTTTTTCCATTCATTTGCTTCTTTAACAGTCCTCTATCATACACAGTACATGAAGAAACAAATTTCCAAGGACCCATTTCCACTCAGAATATTAGCATGGACCTTCAAACTCACCAAGTCCCAATCCTTAAGCGTTTCAACTTC
This sequence comes from Chiridota heheva, assembly GCA_020152595.1. Lineage (NCBI taxonomy): Eukaryota > Metazoa > Echinodermata > Holothuroidea > Apodida > Chiridotidae > Chiridota > Chiridota heheva. The sequence continues at coordinate 791,355 of JAIGNY010001834.1, read as the reverse complement.
TCGTTGGAGGAACTCGCTCATGCCCTTACCCATGGCCATACAAATGTCAGATATGATGTCACGATAATGTTTAGCCAGTCCTCTGTACTCCTCGGATATCTATAAAAGAGGGAACATGAAGCCAATGTTGGGTTTATAGAAGATTGCTCAAAAATATTGTCAAATTATACTCATATACCCTTCATAGATGCGGGAGGGGGAGGGGGAGGGAATATTTCAAATATTTACTTTCTGGAACCATAGTAAGTCTTTAATAACAATTATGTGAGTATACAGTAACAACAATAACAAAACCAAAGAAAATTGCATTTCTACCTTCTTTTATGTATGCCTTTTCTATACCCTGTCATTTTCTTTCTCCCCTATTCCTTTCTTTTTGTTTCCTCCTCTGGGACCATTGGTGCTGTGGTCTTGCTTTATTTTAAACCTCTAATGAGGGGGGGTGGGGGAGGGGGGTTCAGTCTAATGAGGAGGGGGGGGGGTTACTTAGTGGAAATAGTTGTACAGGGAAAGGTCATCAAAAAAAGTTTTAAATTTCTCCTCCTAGTTTATCAATTGCCTCATTTTGAACAATTATTCCCGTATAGAAATTGGTGAAACTTTTTAGTTGGTATAAAATGGGTCTTTTTGGCTTTTCAGTGCATTTGGCCTCTTCCAAAAAAGTCTTCGGATCCCCCAGTGGCCAATCTCTTTCATATTATTCTTTTTATTGTCTTGATTACAGTTTGGTTTTATTAAGGTCAATTTAAAAAAAATTCCAAACTGATTTGGCTTTGAGTGCTTGGGACAATCTACCAGACTACCAAGCCTAGTATCAACTAGTGTAAGATTCCAAGCCTAGTATCAACTAGTGTAAGATACCAAGCCTAGTATCAACTAGTGTAAGATACCAAGCCTAGTATCAACTAGTGTAAGATACCAAGCCTAGTATCAACTAGTGTAAGATACAAAGCCTAGTATCAACTAGTGTAAGATACCAAGCCTAGTATCAACTAGTGTTAGATACCAAGCCTAGTATCAACTAGTGTAAGATACCAAGCCTAGTATCAACTAGTGTAAGATACCAAGCCTAGTATCAACTAGTGTAAGATACCAAGCGAAGTATCAACTAGTGTAAGATACCAAGCCTAGTATAAACTAGTGTAAGATACCAAGCCTAGTATCAACTAGTGTAAGATACCAAGCCTAGTATTAGCTAGTGTTAGATACCAAGCCTAGTATCAACTAGTGTAAGATACCAAGCTTAGTATCAACTAGTGTAAAATACCAAGCCTAGTATCAACTAGTATCCAAGCCTTGTATCAAGTGTAAGATACCATATCAACTCAACTAGTGTAAGATACCAAGCCTAGTATCAAGATACCCAAGTCTAGTATCAACTAGTGTAATACCAAGATACAAGCTAGTATCAACTAGATACCAAGCCTAGTATCAACTAGTGTAAGATAAGTGTAAGATACCAAGCCTAGTATCAACTAATGTAAGATGCCAAGCCTAGTATTAACTAGTGTAAGATACCAAGCCTAGTATCAACTAGTGTAAGATACCAAGCCTAGTATCAACTAGTGTAAGATACCAAGCCTAGTATCAACTAGTGTAAGATACCAAGCCTAGTATCAACTAGTGTAAGATACCAAGCATAGTATCAACTAGTGTAAGATACCAAGCCTAGTATTAGCTAGTGTTAGATACCAAGCCTAGTATCAACTAGTGTAAGATACCAAGCTTAGTATCAACTAGTGTAAAATACCAATCCTAGTATCAACTTGTGTAAGATACCAAGTCTAGTATCAACTAGTGTAAGATACCAAGCTTAGTATCAACTAGTGTAAGATACCAAGCCTAGTATCAAGTAATGTAAGATGCCAAGCCTAGTATCAACTAGTGTAAGATACCAAGCCTAGTATCAACTAGTGTAAGATACCAAGCCTAGTATCAACTAATGTAAGATGCCAAGCCTAGTATCAACTAGTGTAAGATACTTACCACTGGGAAATCCTCTAGCACCATTTTGTCCTTCTCCTGACTTTTTAAGTACTTCCAGTCTGGAATCTCAAGTTTTTGATAAAATGTCTTCAACAGGAGAACTTTTTCCTCAATGGGGATCGTCATGTCATCCTCCACGGTATCCAGGGATCTGAGCACCAGGTAGAAGATGCACACAGCATGTCTGTGGGATTGATTGATTTATTGAATGATTAATGAGACTAATTGCCATGTCAATAACAAAGGTTTTATAGCCATATTAACAGCAAAGGTGTTACAGCCATGTCAACAGCAAAGGTTTTATTGCCATGTCAACAGCAAAGATTTTATAACCATGTCAACAGCAAAGGTATTATGGCTATGTCAACAGCAAAGGTATTATAGCCATACCAACAGCAAAGGTTTTATGGCCATGTCAACAGCAAAGGTTTTATGGCCATGTCAAGAGCAAAGGTTTTATAACCATGTTAACAGCAAAGGTTTTATTGCCAAGTCAACAGCAAAGGTTTTATTGCTGTCAACAGTAAGGTTTTATTGCCATGTCAACAGCAAAGGTTTTATTGCCAAGTCAAGAGCAAAGGTTTTGTCATGTCAACAGCAAAGGTTTTATAGCCATGTCAACATTGAACATCATTTTGGTGCCAGAGAGGTAAAAATATTTCAAAGAACAATCTGGAAAGATTAATTGATTGATTGACATAATTACTAAGAAATTTTGGCATGTAAACTGCAAAGGTCAGTATCAGAGCTAGAGGTTGGATTACATCGTAACAAACTTACAAGAACAAAAGAAATTAGTTAAAATTATTGATTGATTAATGAAACTTGTGGTCATAGCAACTGTGCATGTCTCAGAGTGCCAGAGAGATCATTTGATTATTCAACTTCAAAGAACGAACAATGCAATTTAAGAGATTGCTTCAATAATGAGATTCAGTGCCATGCCATCGAGATATGTCATATAGTACACAACACAATCGATTGACATCATATGAGTGATATCATAGTTCAATACTCCTTAGAAGTATATCTCCTGTCTGTGAGATGAGGGGTTTAGTGGTTCACAGCTATTTTGGTCCATACTATTGAACTGCTGTGGTTATGTGATATTTGGTGACGAGTGAACAGACAATTACAATGACGTGGTCGTCGCATGCATATTCGGTTATGATAGTAAAGGCAATGTCCACGGCCTTTGATAACCAGTTGTGGTACAGTGGCGTGTCTACCCGACCCAGGCTTGAACCCAGTTCCTTGTGGTCTGTAGACAGGTATGATAACCGCTACACCACAGTAGGTAGATAATGTGATATTTACAATTCCCTTGTTTTTTGTTTTCCGTTTCTGCTATTGCTTTTGTACATGTTTTTACTTCTCTGCACAGCTATGAAGATTATAAGAGCTACAGTACTTAAAATCATTTATCTTCTGGTGTGGCTATTGTTCACATTTGCACTTTATACACAATTCTTTATGTACTATAATGTACTATTTGTGTAGATTTCACAGATTACAACATGTTTGGTTATGTCAGGAGGCATACATTTTAACAAACTCTATCTGAATTTTTTGGGAGAAATTGTCAATTCAATCAGTGATAAAGGATACACTCCATATAATACATAAACACATTTGTTTTGTATCTGCATATTGTGGATGCATTTGGTGCTTTTTTGTGATATTGGGAGCTATTTTAATACTAGCTGTACATTATTATAATTTATCAAAGTGAGTTGTGTGACCTTACTGTTTGAAATAAGACTTTTTCTTATACTTTACCCAGTATCCAATATCTTTCGCTCGTATGCAAAAGGTACCAGGGTTTAATACCCACCAGGAGCACTGCATTGTGTACTTTAGCAAGGCACTTTACTCTACTTGCTCCAGTCCAGTCAGCTGTAAATGAGTACCAGCACTGCTAGGGAGTTAACCTGCGATGAAATGGCGTCCCATCTAGGGAGAGTCATGTACTCTCATCCGCTTGCACCATGGAAACCGGGAATAAGCACCAGCCTATGAGCCTAATGGCTCGGATGGATTTAGCTTTTTTAGCAAATGTGTGTGTTAAAACTTGATATCATATCATGCCATAAAAGTCATTTTTTCAAAATACTTTTTTGCCCTCTATCATACAAGTCTGACCCTAAACTGACCCTAAACATTAATCAATTTCTGACTCATCGTAAATTACCTCAGGTCTCCCTCTAGAGCTTGGATGACCACAGCAAATGACCGGCTGGTGAGATTTAAGTATTCATAGCACTTCTTGGCACTGGGCTTCATGGATTCCTGAAAAATTGAAAAGAGAGTATGTCAACCTTTGACACAGTAGGCTACATTTAGAAGTTTCTATTACAGTATCTGAGGTCTAAAAAAGTGCTGTGTGGATAATTTACAGTATGTTTGGGTTGAAGACAAAGTTCGACAGACCAAACGTATCAACTAGTCAATGATCTCTGCAATACTATAGTCCGAGAGAAAACTTATGTTGCCCTAAGAAATTTTGCATATACATGTAAAACATATTTGTCACTCGTCTGGCTGCCCAAAGCAACCATAAAACATACATGTACCAGCAGACATTTTTCGATTTTCTAGACAGTCGTTATGTAATTCTTTTAAATTAATTGCCTCTTCCTAGATTATTAGATTCACTTTTTGTTAGAAAGATCAGTTCTGTGGTCATGCAAGTTTATCTTATATGAAAGAGGGATTTTGATAGAAACATAATGGTGAAGAAACTACTTCAATATCTTATTCCGTATAGCTCAGGGGTCAAGCGAGTCCATCTTACATGTATATCAAAGAGGACTTCAGAAGAAACAATATGGTAAAGATAGCGTTCAACCAGAACATCAATGATGTTGAAGCTCAACAAAATTTTGGTGTGGTGTAAACATGCCAGTGGTGTGTGGTGGTTATTTTAGTAATTGAAACAGGTTTTCTTATTTTAATCCTCTTCACAAAGTCACAAGTTTAGCAGCATGTTGATTCTCAGATAAGTGGGGTGCTGCCAGGCATGAATTTTGGGGTGGGATGGGGTGGGATGAAGGCAGCAGTCTAACAGTCAGGCATTATGCAAAATGTTAAATTTTGCCCTTTTCTGCGAGCAAATATTTTTTTAAATGAAATTAATGAGTCCTGATTTTCACTTCATAACGATGTCTGGAAAATTATGCTTCTAAGCACAACATATGGTGAGAAAAAACATTTTGTAACTATATTAAACTTTTGAACATTTACACATTCATGTTCAAAAAATGTGAAGTACCCTCCTTCTTAGTACATTCAACAAACAAGAAGATCAAAGCAAATATTTTTTCAACATCCAGCCCAAAGAAATTGTGACAATTAGCAATAAATTACTTCCAAGCGATGTCTGAAAAATTATGCTTCTAACAAAGGTTATCAGCCTGTTTGTATAAATTATAACGTGTGATCCAATGGGTGGTGCCATCATGTCTTAGGTCGATTACTGACATTTTGCAGGGGGTGAAGGTCAATTCCACCACAACATATGGTGAGAAAATAAATTTGGTAAACATTTCCAAATTTTGGGCATTTACACATTAATGTTCATAAAACACACTTATGTTCATAAAACACACTTATGTTCATAAAACACACTTATGTTCATAAAACACACTTATGTTCATAAAACACACTTATGTTCATAAAACACACTTATGTTCATAAAACACACTTATGTTCATAAAACACACTTATGTTCATAAAATGTAATACTTCCATATGTGAGGTATACAGTATATACATGTGCTACCTGAGCAGTTGCCTTTTTTTCAAATTTTTGTTGGTGGAGGTATCAAAAATCCAATCTCTCATACTGCTGGTCTCAAAAAAATTGCATAATTTCATACTGCAGGTATCGAAAATCACCTATTTTTGTACTGCATGTATCAAAATCATAAACTGTTGTACTGCAGTTACCAAAAAAATCTCTCATACTGCAGTCCAATTTTGAAATTCTGGACAGCACATACACTGTACCTACCACTTTAGTATGGAAGTGCCCCACCCTTCCCCCCCCCCCCACTCCAGGCTTACTCCCAGGGTACAAACTACACAGATCAGTTCAACCAATCTTGTACCCCCCACAAAGCTCGATAAACTAGAGCAAAACAATGGGGCAAGGACATATAAAAGAAAACTAGTATCAGGTCCGAAACATGACCATTCTGGAATACCAAAACTATTTTGGAATGCACTCTCCAGGAAAACATAAACCACCTGGCCTAGCCCAATGTATTCATAAGTCATATAATGTAGTTTGGAGGCTCCAGATATGAGCTCAATGACCTACAGTAGATAACCAAACAGTGAATTAATCATAAGTTTTTACTAGAAAGATTATGCAGACTTTCCTATGCCTTTGCACTATGTCCCCTCCATTAATTTTGTTGGGGGACGAAAACGTTTATGTTCTCTTAAAAATGAAGCTTTATAAAAAAACTATACATATGGCTGGCTACACCACTGTCTAGGTTCTTCTCAGGGGTGCAGGGCTCCCAATTGCAGTTTAAAAATGCATTATTACCCATTTAAAAATTATGCATTGAACAGAAGAACATGGATAAAAAAATAGGGCTACACACAAAAAGTATTTGATGTGGATGGGGCAAGTAACACGACCATTCCTCCCCTGGATTAAAAATAAAAATAAAAATGATTTTAAAAAATAAAAATAATAATATTAATGATAATAATAATAATACAGTAATAACAATAATTATAATAATAATAATAATAATAATAATAATAATAATAATAATAATAATAATATTGATAATAATAATAATAATAAAGCTCTGTCTTATCTGTGTAAAAAAGGCTGATGTGGTAAATCTACTATGGAAGGTTGGCACCCTTCATATCCTCACTTTCTTATGAATTAATGTATTTCATAGAAAATTTATTTTTACTATTTGAATTATTTTTCCTCAAATTTTCTTCTGGTGGTAATTATAATTACTCTAGGTTCTGTTTTTCAACTTTCAAAATGGCAGGGAAAAACAAAGAATAAAATATATAAAGACTGAGAAATCTGAGGAGGTCATGTCACAACTAGTCTGATTTCAAATACACAACTTTAAACTTAAATGTCACCTTTATGGAATAAGAATTTTGAATAATTTCTTCACCACTCTTTCATACAAGAACATGTTTTTCTCATGAACTTTATGTTCTAAACACAATATATTTTTATAAGAAATATATAAAATAAATTGTCTTGGATTTGCAAGTTTAATGACATCATTCTGTACACTGCACTGGTGACTTTTTAACAAACTGGTAAAATCTTAAAATGTAATAATTCTAAAATGAATAAAATATGATTTTTCCACCAATATCAAATTTTTACAAACAAATTGCTCCCTGAATTACTAAATACATACTAAGATAAATTTTCTTACCGTGTCCAACTTAGGAATGTTATGGGTTCCTACACCAAACTTGAACCTCAGAAGTGCCAGCGCCTCTTGGGGATGAGTGACAGACTTCAAGAGGTCCATTTTTGTTGATTATTCTAGAAAAGAAGAAAAGATAATCATTGAAATGACATTGCACATTAGCTTGCAAGTCAAATGTAAAGGCTCACAAAAAACTTGAGTACCACAGATTTAGTTTCTCTTCTTCAGAGGGGCACTCCACCCTGCCCCTTTTGCACTAAGCACTTTAAATATAAAACTAACTTATATGTTGATTAGTTCCCCAATATCAAACTTACTTATATGTTGATTACAGTTCCCCAATATAAAACTTACTTATATATTGATTACAGTTTCCCAATATCAAACTTATGTATATGTTGATTACAGTTCCCAATATAAAAATTACCAATATGTTGATTACAGTTCCCAATATCAAACTTACCAATATGTTGATTACAGTTCTCAATATAAAACTTACCAATATATGTTGATTACAGTTCTAATATAAAACTTACCTAAATGTTGATTACAGTTCCCAATATAAAACTTACTTATATGTTGATTACAGTTCTCCAATATAAAACTTACTTATATGTTGATTACAGTTCCCCAATATAAAACTTACTTATATGTTGATTACAGTTCCCAATATAAAACTTACTTATATGTTGATTACAGTTCCCGATATAAAACTTACTTATATTGTTAATGTTGATTAGTTTCCCCAATATAAAACTTACTTATATGTTGATTACAGTTCCCAATATAAAACCTACTTATATAGTTAATATCAAACATTACAGTTCCCAATATAAAAATATAAAACATACTTTATGTTGATTACAGTTCCCAATATAAAACTTACTTATATGTTGATTACAGTTCCCAATATAAAACTTACTTATATGTTGATTACAGTTCCCAATATAAGACTTACTTATATGTTGATTACAGTTCCTGAATATGAAAAGAAGCAGGGACACTACTTGTTGTATTGTTTACTCCCCTATTTACATTTCAAGTGCTCCCAAATGTGCCCTCAAAGCATTTTAAATGTCCATTTTGGTCAGTGACATCCGACGACAACGATGAGTGAACACACAATTACAATGATGGGGTTGTCGCCTGCGTAATCGGTTATGATAGTAACAATGCTATCACGAAACAATATGACCCGGACAAGATTACAGGTATGATGTACAGACAGACATAACATCGACAACCAAGTCAATGTCCACGGCCTTTGATAACCAGTTGTGGTGCACTGGCGTGTCTACCCAACCCAGGCTTGAACCCAGGGCCTCGTGGTTTGTAGACATGTATGATAACCGCTGCACCACAGTAGGTAGACACCCTGCACCTCGATGCCTTATAAATGTCCATTTTGGTCAGTGACACCCTGCACCTCGATGCCTTATAAATGTCCATTTTGGTCAGTGACACCCTGCACCTCAATGCCTTATAAATGTCCTTTTTGGTCAGTGACACCCTGCACCTCAATGCCTTATAAATGTCCATTTTGGTCAGTGACACCCTGCACATTAATGCCTTATAAATGTCCATTTTGGTCAGTGACACCCTGCACCTCGATGCCTGATAAATGTCCATTTTGGTCAGTGACACCCTGCACCTCAATGCCTTATAAATGTCCATTTTGGTCAGTGACACCCTGCACCTCGATGCCTTATAAATGTCCATTTTGGTCAGTGACACCCTGCACATTGATGCCTGATAAATGTCCATTTTGGTCAGTGACACCCTGCACATTGATGCCTTATAAATGTCCATTTTGGTCAGTGACACCCTGCACATTGATGCCTGATAAATGTCCATTTTGGTCAGTGACACCCTGCACATTGATGCCTGATAAATGTCCATTTTGGTCAGTGACACCCTGCACCTCGATGCCTGATAAATGTCCATTTTGGTCAGTGACACCCTGCACATTGATGCCTGATAAATGTCCATTTTGGTCAGTGACACCCTGCACCTCGATGCCTGATAAATGTCCATTTTGGTCAGTGACACCCTGCACATTGATGCCTGATAAATGTCCATTTTGGTCAGTGACACCCTGCACATTGATGCCTTATAAATGTCCATTTTGGTCAGTGACACCCTGCACCTCGATGCCTGATAAATGTCCATTTTGGTCAGTGACACCCTGCACATTGATGCCTGATAAATGTCCATTTTGGTCAGTGACACCCTGCACCTCGATGCCTGATAAATGTCCATTTTGGTCAGTGACACCCTGCACATTGATGCCTGATAAATGTCCATTTTGGTCAGTGACACCCTGCACCTCGATGCCTGATAAATGTCCATTTTGGTCAGTGACACCCTGCACATTGATGCCTGATAAATGTCCATTTTGGTCAGTGACACCCTGCACATTGATGCCTGATAAATGTCCATTTTGGTCAGTGACACCCTGCACATTGATGCCTGATAAATGTCCATTTTGGTCAGTGACACCCTGCACATTGATGCCTGATAAATGTCCATTTTGGTCAGTGACACCCTGCACCTCGATGCCTGATAAATGTCCATTTTGGTCAGTGACACCCTGCACATTGATGCCTGATAAATGTCCATTTTGGTCAGTGACACCCTGCACATTGATGCCTGATAAATGTCCATTATGGTCAGTGACACCCTGCACATTGATGCCTGATAAATGTCCATTTTGGTCAGTGACACCCTGCACATTGATGCCTGATAAATGTCCATTTTGGTCAGTGACACCCTGCACCTCGATGCCTGATAAATGTCCATTTTGGTCAGTGACACTCTGCACATTGATGCCTGATAAATGTCCATTTTGGTCAGTGACACCCTGCACATTGATGCCTGATAAATGTCCATTTTGGTCAGTGACACCCTGCACATTGATGCCTGATAAATGTCCATTTTGGTCAGTGACACCCTGCACATTGATGCCTGATAAATGTCCATTTTGGTCAGTGACACCCTGCACCTCGATGCCTGATAAATGTCCATTTTGGTCAGTGACACCCTGCACCTCGATGCCTTATAAATGTCCATTTTGGTCAGTGACACCCTGCACCTCGATGCCTTATAAATGTCCATTTTGGTCAGTGACACCCTGCACCATCAAGCTAGGGGGTTTGTCGCCATCACCATTCAATTGTTCAAGTTAATCATGATCACAGCCAGCCCAATATCTAACATCTATTGGCTCTTTTACCGAACACAGAACCAACACATCGGTGCTACAACAGCTGAACAGCAAGCTACAAGTACTAGACACCATCAAGAGGAAATAGCTGCAATATCATTATCACATTATACAGTCTAACAATAGCCTGAAGAAGTATACTATAGGGTTTAATTGAAGGATGCAGATCCAGAGGTAGAAAACAGCATGGCACGACAACATAAAAAAATGGCTGGGTTTTGCAACAATTAGCAATAAATCACTTCATAGCGAATTCTGAAAAATTAAGCTAATAACAAAAGTTATAAGCCTCTTTGTATTAATTATAATATGTATTTAAAAGGGTGGTGCCATCATGTCTTGATCGATAACTGATGATTTTGTGAGGGCAAAGGTCATTTCCACCACAACATATGGTGAGAACACACATTTTGTAATCATTACCAAATTTAATACATTTACACATTAATGTTCATAAAATGCTAAGTACCCTCCTTCATTGCATATTTTATTACATTAAAACAAATAAGAAGAAGAAAGCATTACCAATCAAAGTATTAAAGAATATATACACCTACTTGTTGTTGTCCTAAAACTAGCCTTTGAACATTTTATAAACTATAATATTTGAAAATAATACCAATACTTTAAACCTTATTACTGAATTAACTTTCCAAATGGCTGACGAGAGTATAAACAATATATTATGTCATGAGATATGTCATGATTCAACATGAATATCATATCATATCCCATGGCAGTTCCCTGAGAATGGCGAACCATAACCCTGACTGAAGTAACAGATTTCCAATTTATCCATAAAATTGAGATCAATCTTGCCTTTTATTGTATGTTAAATCAGAGATTTGTTATTTGAATAACAAATCCCTGGTAAAAAGTGTTACAAGAAACACAGCACATTTCCCATCCCTCCCCCACACCCACCCCGTTAACAATCGATGTGGAGGCCTTGGCCCTGGGAATACCCAAATTTTTCGAGATATAAGGGACCCCAAATGTTAGTTTTTTCCGGGCCTTGTTATTATCTTGGTGACCCTAGTAGGTCATTAATGCCATTTCAATGTGAAAAAATAAAACTGATTTTTGGATTAAAAGTGTGTGTTCCCTTTCCACTCCCAACACACACTTTCAATCCAAAAATCAGAAGGGAGGGGGGGGAGTGGAATAATTAGCATGAGAAAAATGGTCAGAGAAGGTCCTAGACTCCCCATCCCAAGACAATTGTTCAAATTTAGCCAACTTCTAGTTAATTTTGTTTCCTAAAAGCAAAAAAGATATAAATACAGTAAAAAGAAATTATCCTAATTTCTGAAAATTCCTCCATAAAAGTGAGGTCCTCACCCCTCCCCCTCCCTATGGCTATGCCACAAGAGGGGAGAAGTCAACAGTGGTGGGGAATCAGGCTTTGATACAAAAATGTACAATACAAAAGATATACTGTACATTCTGAAGAAAAAATGGGTGTAGAGGGGAGGGGATCCTTCATTGCTCCAGAAATCCCACCTATGATCAGAAGGGTAGGCCCTTATTTTTATCTTCATAATTCGTAATATTTGAGGCAAAACATAATTTCACACTTAAAGAGACCTAAATCAAATTTTAAAAATTCATAATGCTTTGTACCGAAATAAAGGATTAAAAGTTAAAATACCAGGTGGTATGTCTTAATGAAGTTTGTATGGGAAGCTGTCTTCGCCTTACGAACCACATGGCTGTTTTTTACTGCTGATACAAAATAATGTTACGACATAAATGATTTAGTCTGAAAATATGATAAAGTTTTTGTCATGGATGATTTATATTCATGATATATGGTGATTGGTGTCACCTAAATATATTTTTGAAAAGTTAAAAATGAAATTTAAAAACATTAGCATTAAATTCCTGAATCAAAACTTCTAAAGAGGGACGAGTGGTCCAGCTTTTTTCAGCATACTGTAGCTTAGTACACATGGTGTACTGTAATGTAATACAGGGTACTTGCGGAGTAATTTTCACAAAAATATCTACAGCGATGCTTCCCGTGCTCAGTAAATTTCCTTATACTTCTCACTTTACAAAATGCTAGATGTCCGCTCCCCCTCCCGGTTTTGGTATTGTTGTCTTTTTTTTTCATGGCTTTCTTCCATTTTGAATGTTTACATAAAAAAGTCATGCATGCAGTTAAACATGTCTTTCAACAACTTAGCACCGGGTAGCCGAGGAGTTTGAGGAAAGCTGTCACCAGGTTATAAACCTGTCACCAGGTTTATAAACCCGTCACCAGGTTATAAACCCGTCACCAGGTTATAAACCCGTCACCAGGTTATAAACCCGTCACCAGGTTATAAACCCGTCACCAGGTTATAAACCCGTCACCAGGTTATAAACCCGTCACCAGGTTATAAACCCGTCACCAGGTTATAAACCCGTCACCAGGTCATAAACCCGTCACCAGGTCATAAACCCGTCACCAGGTCATAAACCCGTCACCAGGTTATAACCTGTCACCAGGTTATAAACCCGTCACCAGGTTATAAACCCGTCACCAGGTTATAAAACCCGTCACCAGGTTATAAACCCGTCACCAGGTTATAAACCCGTCACCAGAATATAAACCCGTCACCAGGTTATAAACCCGTCACGACTCACCAGGTCATAAACCCGTCACCAGGTTATAAACCCGTCACCAGGTTATAAACCCGTCACCAGGTTATAAACCCGTCACCAGGTTATAAACCCGTCACCAGGTTATAAACCCGTCACCAGGTTATAAACCCGTCACCAGGTTATAAACCCGTCACCAGGTTATAAACCCGTCACCAGGTTATAAACCCGTCACCAGGTTATAAACCCGTCACCAGGTTATAAACCCGTCACCAGGTTATTATTATTCACAACTTCTACAGCGCCAAATCCAAAAAAGGCTCTTGGCGCTTTACAAAAGACAAAACATGAAAGACACAATAAAAGCTTAAATACAGTAAAACGATACAAGGGCCGAAACAGTATAAAAACCTTAATGACCGATACAAGGGCCTAAACAGTATAAAAAGGTATATACAAACTATAAAAGCAGTAAAAAGCGAGGTAAAAAGGTATAAAACTGGTAATGTACAAAAAGTAAAACTTACAAGTAAAAAACAATCAAAAGTACTGAAAATAGCTATGAGTCAAAAGCAGCCACAAACAAGTGAGTTTTGAGGAATTTCTTGAAAGTTTTGACATCAGGGGCACATTATATGAAAACGGGCAAATTGTTCCAGAGAGTAGCAGCAGAGTAACTAAAAATTATATCTGAGTAACGGGCAGTGTTGGTTTTGGGAACAACAAGTAAATATCTATTTCGTGATCTAAGATTACGAGGTGGATTATAAAGGGTAAGTTCATCAGCCAGGTAGGCAGGGGCGAGACCATTTAGAGATTTATAAGCAAAGAGCAGTATTTTGAAAGTAGGTCTGTAACATACAGGAGCCAGTGGAGTTGTCTAAGAATGGGTGTAATGTGGTCATGCCGGGAGTTCTAGTAATTAAACGGGCTGCACAATTTTGAACCCGTTGGAGTTTCTGTAATGTGGTAATATTTACACCATACAAAAGAGAATTACAATAATCTAATCTAGAAGTTATAAAAGCATGAACTAAAATACGGCAAGCATCATCAGTTATAAAATTTCTTATCTTACTAATAGAACGTATATGAAAATAGCATGTCTTGATCACTGATTGCACGTACTGGTGCATTGTTAAATTGATATCCAAAAGTACACCCAGATTCCTAACTAAAGACACTGGATGCAAAGAACAATTACCAAGTTGAATGTCAAAATTGTTAGAACAGGTGGAGAATAGATGGGATTTGGAAGAGAAAACAATTAGTTCAGTTTTATCATCATTAACTTTCAATTTATTGTTTACCATCCAAATGCGCAAGTCATCAAGGCAAGCTTCTAACTTCATCTTAATACTTTCCCAATTTTCAGACCTCCGAAAAGTAATATAAAGCTGGGTGTCGTCAGCATAACAATGAAAATCTATTTTATGCCGTCTCAACAATTCACCAATGGGGCGTGTGTACATGCAATAAACCACTGGACCTAAAACAGATCCTTGAGGAACCCCACACTTTAAAGGCTTCCCCTCAGATTTTACTTCATTTATATTAACACATTGTACCCTGTCACTCATGTATGATTTAAGCCAATTTAAAGAGTTAGATGTGATGCCAAAAGAATATTGAAGTCGACGAAAAAGAATCTGATGATCGATTACATCAAAAGCTGCCGACATATCTAGCATTATTAGTACACACTGTGATTTTCCATCCAAAGCCTGAGCAATATCATTGTGAACTTTGAGTAGCGCACTTTCAGTTGAGTGTAACTTGCGATAGGCAGATTGGAGCGCATCGTGAAGATGATTCGTGTCCAAATGCTTATGGAGGCGACTGGCAACGACTTTTTCTAATACCTTTGAAATGAATGGTAAATTAGAGACCGGGCGATAATTCATCATGTCATTCTTCTCTGAGCCAGATTTCTTCAGAATAGGAGTAACATTTGACCGCTTGAAAATGCTTGGAACTATTCCTTCCTCCAAAGAACGATTAACGATAGATGTTATGAGAGTGAGGAGAGGGTTGAGGCTTTTCTTCAGTAACCACGTGGGTATGGGATCAAGACTACATGATTTGCTTGGGGACTCGGTGATGATGCTTTTTATCTCATCAACACAAGTAGGAGTAAATGCCGTTAGGGGCGGTTTTGAATTCCACATCTCCCACAAAAGCATCCACATTGACTGTTTCCGAATCAGATGCTTGCGAATGTTATTCACTTTACGTAAAAAGAAATCTCGAAATCCTCAACCAAAGTGTTAAGCGATGTGTAACTTGGTAGGACTTTGTCGTCACTTTGACCTATGAGGTGTCTGGTTAGTTTGAAAAGCTGAGACTGGTTTCCAGCGCAATCAGATATCTTATTGCAATAGTATTGTTGTTTTTCCCGAATTAAAAGCTTGTTTACTTTGTGACACTGCTGCCTGTAGATTTGGTGGTGCACCATTAATTTGGTTTTCCTTCGCCACGCCCTCTCTAACTTTCTACGCTCACATTTAGCTTCCCTTAAAGCATCAGTATACCATGGTGACGCTGGTCTTAAGATAATGCTTTTAGTTTTCTCAGGGGCGTGCTTATCAAGGATCGTGCGTAGTTCTGTGTCGTAGGTATTCACGAGTTCATCATTATAAACCCGTCACCAGGTTATAAACCCGTCACCAGGTTATAAACCCGTCACCAGGTTATAAACCCGTCACCAGGTTATAAACCCGTCACCAGGTTATAAACCCGTCACCAGGTTATAAACCCGTCACCAGGTTATAAACCCGTCACCAGGTTATAAACCACCCAGAAGTAGTAACATGTGAAGGGGGATGCAGGCGGAATATTATTGAACGAGATATTTTGGGGTTTTTCTGACACAGTTCTAATGATATTGTGGTAAAAAGTAGAATTTATACTGATGTGATGTGATGTGGTAACAATTTGCTATACATTAGCTTGGCGGCCATTAACTGGGGTAACAGCTCCCTGCTCGGAAGGAATGTACCACTGGTTTATGGAACTTTTTTCATTTTTACTGGTTTATGGAAGTTTTTACAGTCTTAGTGGTTTATGGAAGTATTTTCATTCTTTATTATTTGCAAAGTTAGAAGATGGAAGTAGAACATACGTTTTTAAAACAAGGAAATAGCATTTGTTTCCAGTTTTACAGCTTTTATATTTTTTGTTTTCTTTTATTTTCTAGCATGATGGAGAAGTTTCAACAAAATTTTCTTTATCTTTGGAAACTTGTTTTTTCTTTCCTTTAAACAATTTTTTTGGACCAGGACTTAATATTCGAATATAAATATCTAAGATCCGATTAAGTTGATGTTGTTAATTTTGTTGTATGTTCTCCCATACTTTTTTTAAGTGCGCTTTGTACATATTTTCCCGTAATCTTAAAGTCCTAACAAGTTACCGATCGCTGCAATAAACATTGTGCAGCTTTTTCTGTCTCGTCTAAGGAATTGGGTCTTTTGAGGTTTGAAAACAGTTTTGCTAACCTTTTTAACTTGACATGCTTTTGAAATATTTCATAGATCAATTATATGGCAAAAATTGTTTGCTTAAATTGTTGGTTATACATGTATCTATTTCACCAAGATTGAATTTACATACACAAATATAGGCTAGAAAATGTTGGAATTAAAAATAACAGATAAGGAAAAAAAGTACAAGCAATATTGCACTAGTGACTACAAATAATCTGCACATTGAAAAGGAAAACACTTAACTGAAAGGAGAGTAAAAACTTTATTTCCATAGGGGATCGTTATAATTTTGGTTTAAGCTCGTTTTATAATTCGAAATCAAAATCAGTTACAACTTGTCATTATTGAATTCTTTAATGAATTTAATTATTTTGATGTGATGTTCTAATCCATGTGAATATTCCTATGTGATGTTCACATACTATTAATGTAGGCCCTAATAATACTTCAATATGATGTTTCAAAATCCCATTGTGCTTCAATATTGTTAAACGTTTTTACTCAATTTAGACCTTCACTGATTACTTAACTGATTTTTTTATATTTTTATGTTATAACGAGACTATGTTATAAACGACACTAATTTGAATTGTTTGCAGTGGTGATGGCTTGTCAAACTGAACGAAATATATCCCAATTTTGTTATTATCAAAATCGCCGACTGTAAAGCGCCGCCGGTAAAGCCGCCTGTAAAATCGCCGGTTAAACTCGACAGTGTCAAACTGCTACTACTAGTAGTGTACTAGCATTGGTACTGTGGGACTTGGAGATAATTTTAAATGTTCAGTTATTCCAATATTTCTGGTATTTCAGGGCAAAATTTAAAGTGAACCTACTGTACGTTGCTTCCTAGAAGAATTGGTGGATCCTTAACCAAACTGTATCTAGGCCGATATCTTAGACTTCTACGCTGAGGCTAAAGAAGAGAGGAACTCGCTGTCAGACCCGAATAGTGTATACTTTGTAGAGGTGGTTACACGAACATTTTTTTTCTCAACTAAAACAGAATATTGAAGAATATTTGCTTGAAACTCAGGTAAAGGTAGCTTCCTTTTAAAAAATCTGATCTATAAATATACTCACGAATTACACTGTGTGGTTGTTCATGACCAATTCAGCAATAGAAAACCGGAAAGATTAAATTTTACTGGTACCACTTCAGTTCACGTACCATAACCTGATCATCTTCATTTTTTTACTTCAAACTGTCACGTGACTTCAGCTTCAATAACGCTCCGGTAGTAAGGTAGTATTATGTTTTCACTTCAATCTTTAGACATTTGTAAAAGTTCGAATTATTTACAACTGATGAAATTTAGAAGTTTGACATTTTGTGACATATATATATATATATATATATATATATATATATATATATATATATATATATATATATATATATATATATATATATATATATATATATATATATATATATATATATATATATATATATATATATATATATATATATATATATATATATATATATATATATATATATATATATATATATATATATATATATATATATATATATATATATATATATATATATATATATATATATATATATATATATATATATATATATATATATATATATATATATATATATATATATATATATATATATATATATATATATATATATATATATATATATATATATATATATATATATATATATATATATATATATATATATATATATATATATATATATATATATATATATATATATATATATATATATATATATATATATATATATATATATATATATATATATATATATATATATATATATATATATATAAAAGATAAGTTCCGCGCATTGGCCATTACAAACAAAACAAAATAGGAAAAAATGACAATGTTCTAGCCAACAGATTATTTTAATAACCAAATATTTCGAAAACTCCTGTTTCCTTCTTCAGTGGTATGAAGTTAAATGACGCTAGAAGATAACAGCAAAGATAGCTTGCACGTTAGCACATTTCAAAGAGCGCCAAAAATCGTACGCGTAAAATAGTAGGCGCAAAAAGGGAAAAGCGCGCAGAAAAGACAAAAAACGGCGCCAAAATGCGCTGAGGCACAAAAACAAGAGAAGGACTAATGAGACGAAGTGGAAGTGGAAACATTTTCCCTAAAAACAGAAAAAGGAGAAAGATAAGACAGGTCTTTATTAAGTCCATGGATATGGCTCTTAGTTTTAATCATAAATTGCAATTCAAACAACTTTCTGTCTTCCGTGCTTCTAAAGTTCCCCCTGATGAGAACCACCTTCAAATGTTCCAACTTATGTCTAGGCAAATTAAAATGCCCTGCCACGGGATAACCCTCACTGTCACCATCAAAATCGCGAATAGACTGCTTGTGGTTATTGAACCTCAATCGGAAAGAGGTTCCAGTCTCACCAATGTAAGAAATTTCCGGACATTTCGAACACATCACGCAGTAAACCACGTTAGAAGAATCACAGGAAAAAGTTCCCGGTTTGATCACGTGATTCCTCGGGAGCGATACCGTCTCATCCGTGACTATGTGCATGCAGATTTGACAACGCGGCTTCCTGCAGGGTTTGTCGCCTCGCCCAGGCATCCTGCGCGATATGTTGGAACGTACCAACAAATTCCTAAGACTCGGCGGCTGCTTTAGTGCCACAACCGGTGGTGCAGAGAAAATTCCTCCAACCTCTGGGGCGTGTTTCAATATCCCCCATGACGATTTAATACACTTCAAGAGAGGCTGTATCTGTGTACTGTGCGAAACTACGAGGGGAATGCGTGCGGTCTTAGTCTTGATCCTATACTCTAAAAGCTCACTGCGATTGACAGGAATAACCTTGTCCATGAATTTCCTTAACAGTTTCAAGGGATAGCCCCTTTTAAGAAAGTGCCCCGACATAACGTTAAGTTGGATCTTGAGATCAAGAGGTCAGAACAAATTCTCTAAGACGAAGAAACTGGCTATAAATGATAGATTCCTTAGTGTGTTGGGGATGATTGCTATTATAAACTAGGTAAGCATGACTATCAGTGGGCTTGGTGTATAAGGAGGTAACCAATAAACCCTCACGGATTTTGACCAGAACATCCAAAAAGGTAATTCATCCCGGAAAAATCATAAGTAAATTTAATGGACGGGTGATACGTATTCGCGAAACCAATAAATTCCCGCAACGAAACCTCGCCATGCTGCCAAATCATAAAGATATCGTCGATATAACGGACATAAAAGGAAAGAGAGAGTGTGGACCCTTGTAATATCTTACCCTCAAGGTCGGCCATAAACAAATTAGCATAACAAGGAGCCATCTTAGTACCCACAGCGGTGCCCTTGATCTGGTGATAAAACTTATCATTAAATTCAAGGCAGTTATGAGGAAGAATAAATTGGATGAGTCTACTGATATCACGAACGACATTATCATCGAACGAACCAGATTGCCTGAGATGCTTAATACATGCCTCCACCCCATCCGTATGAGGGATATTCGTATAGAGTGAAGACATATATATATATATATACATAAGAAAATAGAAGACAAGATATGTCGAATCTGTCAAAAAAGATTGATTAAAATATATAATTTTGATATTTTGTATTTCAATAAATCATTGTTGACGGAATTCGACATACCTTGTTTCTATTTTCTTCTGAATATTTACAGGTCAACACGTGGTATTTATATATATATATATATATATATATATATATATATATATATATATATATATATATATATATATATATATATATATATATATATATATATATATATATATATATATATATATATATATATATATATATATATATATATATATATATATATATATATATATATATATATATATATATATATATATATAATATATATATATATATATATATATATATATATATATATATATATATATATAATTATATATATATATATATATATATATATATATATATATATATATATAGATATATATAGATATAGATATAGATATATATATATATATATATATAGATATATATATATATATATATATATAAATATATATATATATATATATATATATATATATATATATATATATAGATATATATATATATATATATATATATATATATAGATATATATATATATATATATAGATATAAATATATATATATATATATATATATATATATATATATATATATATATGTGTGTATATATGTATATATATATATATATATATATATATATATATATATATATATATATATTTATATATATATATATATATATATATATATATATATATATATATTTATATATATATATATATATATATATATATATATATATATATATATATATATATTTTATATATATATATATATATATATATATATATATTTATATATATATATATATATATATATATATATATATATATATATATATATATATATATATATATATATATATATATATATATATATATATAAATATATAAATATATAAATATATATATAAAAAAATAAAAATTGGGGGTGGTGGGGAGGGGGCACCTTTTCCAGCTAGCATGCCCATTGTGGATGGCATATGGGCTGCATATGGGACAAAAATATGGGTCCCATCTGGGTTACCTCCCCTTCTGTGCCCCTTCGGATTCTGCAACCAAGAATCACATTGGGACCCATATGGGCCAGCCCAGATTTTCATATGGGAAACATCTGGGCACCTGGTGGGCATCATGTAGTATGCCCATATGGGTAGCATATAGTGCACCAATAGTACACGGGCTGACTTTTCCCCAATGTTGCCCACATGGGTCGTCCCTCATGCAGTCCACATGGGTTTTCCCAGGTTTTCCCCATACGGTAGCCTACACATATGGGCAAGCCAAAGTAGATCTCATGTGGGTTAGCCCATGTAAGCCCTGTATTTGATCCATATGGGCTGGCCCATGCATGCCTAAATGGCTAAGTTCTTCTTCATATGGGAATGTTTTACCTTAAAACGCGCATAAGGAATAAATTCGTGGAACTAGTTGTGATGTGTTTCGGAAATCTATAACTAAACTTGGGAGGACTTGTATTGTACCATTATTATGCGGGTTGTTTTTAAGAACGAAGTCTGAAAAGTAAATTAAAGAATATGATAAACAGATATTAATTCATACAAAAAGTTCAATAGATAGCATAGTTCTTAATTTTTGGTGTGATAATTATGCAACCTAACGTTGCGGCGTTATTCCTCGCTCTTGCTCTTTTTCGTTCCTGATTGTTGTCGATAATATTTCAGCCAAATAATGTTTTAATTTCTGATGAATACAATCATATAATAAGAAATATTTCTCAGTGTAACAAAATGTAAAAAAAACCGAAAAAACTCTGCTTTTGGTTTTCTGCTTCTGTTAGTTAGTATGATCATGGAGAGTTCGATTTGCTGTGATAGCTGTAGGCCCTTACATGTGGATTGATTTCCAGGAGTCTGGTGTGACATGTAGTTTTGATGAGGCTTCGGTTGATAGTTTTGTATTTGTCTGTTCAAAGTGTACAAGATTGAAGGCTTTGGAGTTGAGACTTTCCGGTTGTAGTTGTATCATTGAAAAGGTTGATGATGGTGTGCAGACTTGAGTTTTGTGGCTTAGATGTGGGTAGTCAGACATGTGAGTTTTTTGGGTAAGGAATAGTGGTTCTGTTTAGGTAGATATTCTTGGATCAAGTTCTGTTGACAGGCCTGATGTAGGGTTATCTGTTGTTGATGATTGTGCAGGTACCATTGGTCGTGAGGTTGTTGATTCATCTAGTACGCTGCCTGTGGATTCTGTTAGGGATAAGGTGTTATGGATAGGGATTTACTTGTTAGGGATGTTGACACGAGTTTTGAGGAGTAGATTGTAGTAGAAGGATTAGGGTGTGTCTTCCAGGAGCTAAGGTTGATGATATATGTTAGTTCTTGTGTTGAGACTGTAAGGGTGAAGATACCGTCGTAGTTTTAATTGGTACAAATGATATTTTAAGGAGAAATGTTGATTCTTTTAGGCGTAGTGTCATAGATTTGTTGTTCAAGTTGAAATACACAGGTTGTAGGGTTTTAGTTGATGACCTGTTGCCGCGTAGGGGTAGTTCCATGATTGATAAGATGTTGTTGATTAATAGTTGGCTAGAGAGTATTTGTCTCTGTTTAGTTCGGTTTTGTAAATTTCTGGCAGAAGTTTGAATCTCGGGTTGATTGGTACATGAGAGATGGTTTGCATTTAACCAGGAAAGGTGCTCGTGTTTTGCTAGGGGTATCAATAGGGCAATTAAGGATCTGAGTCCTTTAAACAGTTAAACTAATCACGGGTGATGAGAGTTTAAACCCACGTAACTGTCAGGCATTTTCTGGGAATAGGGATTGTTCTAGTGATAGATTTAAGGTTATTTTTTCAAATGTACCTAGCATTTTGAATAAACGTGATGAGCTTCTGGCTGAAGTTTCAATTAGTAGACCTGATATAATTGGTATTACTGAGAGATGGATTTATAGTGAAATTAGTGATTCAGAGAAAACATATTCCAGGTTACCCAGTTTTCAGGCAAGACAGATTAGATACTATCAATTGTAGAGGAGGTGGTGTTGTATTGTTTGTGAATGATAGTTTTAATTGCATAGATAGGACTGCTCAGTTTTCTGTTGGTTTTTCAAATTGCCTATGGTGTGAGCTTATTGTTGATGGCGATGTTGGTAGTTCAGTGGTTGTTGGTGTTGTATATAGATCACCAAATTCTAGTCCTGAGAACAATCAGAAATTGCTTGACTGCTGCAGGAAAGTTGCTTCTAGGAGGGTTATTGTTTGTGGGGATTTTAATTTTCCAGACATTGATTGGAATCTTTGTACTAGCAATGTTTGTACCAGCGATGTCTTGTTTCCCATGCACGCGTGGTAGTAATTGTCTTGATTTGATTTTCAGTAGTGAAGATAGTATGGTTAGAAATGTGCTAAGTAGCGGTAAGGTATGGTGTAGTGATCATGATCTCATTAGTTTTGATCTGTAGTGTTTCACAAAGGCTTCTCCAGCTAATAAACTGGTTTTAGATTTTAAGAATGCTGGCTTTGCTGCACTTCAGGATAAATTGTCATTCGATTGGACTTCTTTGCTCCGTGACTAAGATACTTCCAAAGCATGGGATGTTTTCAGAACTATAGTTTTGGATGGTGTAAATAGGTTTGTCCCATTAAAGAAAGTCTGTAGGCGTAATCGGCCAGTGTTAATGTCTCGGGAGGTTTTGCAGGCTGTTTGGAAAAAGAAGAAGTTGTGGCGTTGTTATAAACACAGTGGGTGTCCTGCGGAGCTTTCTAGGTATAAGGATCGTGAAAGTTCACACAGGGTTTGATAAGAGATACTAAAGTGCTTCTTGAAATACGTTTGTCCAAAGGGGTTAAGATTAATCCTAAGTCGTTTCATTCTTATGTTCGCTCGAAGCAAAAAAAAAAGGAGGTTGTTGGTCCCCTTCAAGGTAATGATGGTGTGACTATTAATAGTAGCAAGGATATGGCTGAGGTTTTGAAGGACTTCTTTGTGTCTATTTTTACTAAGGAGTTCCCTGCTGATGATATTGTGAATTATCTTAGTGTGCACTCTCTAGTATGCCTAGGCTATTTCCCAAAACGCTGCCGTTGGTGATGGCTGGCCGTCCTCGTACGGAAATAATGTCAACCCATACTGACGGATGTGTATAATAACTAGGATATTCCCATCACAGATACCCATATCAATTGAATGGCTGCAAGACACTTAAAACTTCCCAGGAATTTGTTTACAGTTAGAACTTATAGATATAACCAATTTCAACAAAATACATCAAATAAACCTCTTTGGTAACTTCCTGGGGTAATTTGACTTCCTCTACAATAATATCTGGGCTAAACCGAATGTAAAGTTTAGTACGCTACACCATAAACCTAGGCTTGTGTCCCGAGTCACTCATACTTTTCTTACCGTAAATCAGGGAGGAAAACGATTACTGATTAGAAAAATATTAATGGCTACCCCCCCCCCCCTCTCCAATATTTTGCAGACCTGCAATTAACTTGATGCCATATTTTCGGCTTTCGTCATTGCAAATACAAAATATATATATTCTATATATATATATATATATATATTGAAAATATTGGTCAAATTTGGCAACATTTCCGAGAATAAAGAACATTTTCAAAAATTAAAGGAAACTTCTTCAAAGTTGAAAATGATTTTTGAAAATTGAAAACAACTTCTTATAGATTAAGAAAAATTCCTCAAAATAAACGAAATTGCATGAAAATTTTACAAAAATTGAAGAGAACTTCTCGAAAAAGGAAGAAATTTTCCCCAAATTGAAGGAAATTGCGCGAAAATCGAAGCATATTTCACGAGAGAAAAAAAAAAAACCCAAAAACAACCGTTACTCGAAAATGAAGCAAATTTTCCCCAAATGAATTTCACGAAAAATGAAAGAAATTGATAGAAAATTTCCGAAATTGAACGGAATTGCACGAAAATTGAAGCAAATTTTATGTAATTAAAATGAAGAAAATTTTACAAACATTTAAGAAAATTTCCCGAAAATTAAAGAAAGCTTCTCCAATATAAAAACTTTTCCCCAAAATGAAGGAATTTCACTGAAATTGTTGGCACATTTTACGAGAATGAAAGAAATTGATAGGAAATTCCTGGAAATTTACGAAAATGTTTTTTTCATTTCGGGCAGTTTATTTTTTCGATCTCCAATTTTCGGAAAATACCCTTTTTATTCACTTTGCTTCTTCTATTTTCGGGAATTTTTTTCAATTTTTCGAACATTTTTTTTCAATTTTCAGAAAATATCCTTCAAT
This sequence comes from Chiridota heheva, assembly GCA_020152595.1. NCBI lineage: Eukaryota > Metazoa > Echinodermata > Holothuroidea > Apodida > Chiridotidae > Chiridota > Chiridota heheva. Next base: position 765,797 of record JAIGNY010001834.1, on the reverse strand, counting down.
TTTCGGGAAATTTTTCTTTATTTCCGGGCAATTTTGTTTAATTTACGATAAATTTTCTTCAATTTTTGGGAAATTTCCTTCATTTTTAGGCAATGTTTTCAATTTTTAGGATATTTCCTCTAATGATCGGGAAAATTGGCCAAATTCAAAAACATTTCTTCAATCTCCGGCAAATTTTCTTCAACATCTTGGGAAATGTTGCCAACTTTTAGCAAAATTCCCAGAAATGTGAAATCCTCTTGGGGGGAAGAATCTGCCTCCGCTGTCCGCCTTGAATGAAAGATTCGCGCCCTTACATCAGTGATGTTCGGTTTTCCACATTAAAATCGTGCATCTCAAGACCACCGAAAATTAACGCATCACTGCCCCATACACTGTAGGTACAGGGTTTATTTCAGGAATGGTTTAAGCGAACACAGCGCGTACATTATTTAAGAAATACTGAGTGAGGGCGCTGCGAGTAGCAATGTTGTGGATGTCGGGGCACAATACTGGCATGCTGCTCTTCCCAACCAACCTATCAGTTGGCCCCACTGCATGACTAGTGAAAATTCCTTAAAAAAAAAAACTCTACCTGTCTCACTCGAATTGGGTTTAAGTGAGATCATTTTAGACCCACAAACGGGTTCAAATTAATCTGCCCCTGTATCCATGCCACTTCATATGCCATATAATTATGATGTTGGGATGGGAATATAACGATATAGCGCAATATCGTTATGTCATACTGATGAAATAACTCACTGATCTTCCGCCCGTATTGCATCGTACCCTAGCTTACTGCTTTTACGTACCCTGGTGCTAAGGATCCAAGCGCGTAGCCAGAGGGGGGGCCTGGGGGGCCTAGGCCCCCCCCCTTCGCAAAAAAAAAAAAAAAAAAAAAAAAAAAGGTTTTCGCTCACTACGGAAATACCTTTAAAAGAAGGAATCTTCTTCCCAAGTAACAAACTCGAGATCTAATCTAAACACCAGTAATGAACTATATAGAGACTGGACATAAAAAACTAACAACATCGAAACCTATTACGCATACGTTTCTTCACGAACATGTATGACGTGATACAGACTGACAGTAGGCTTTTGGTGTAGTCGTCGCGTATATCCTACTAACGTATGCTGTGCTCTGTGAGTGGACCACTACTACGCTCTGCAGCAAAAAATAATTTCAAATTACACAATCGGAATCAACAGGAAGGTAAGATTTTTAATCATTATATGAACTTATGTCTTATTCATGAGAGAAATGCGCTCTTCAGAGATGCAATAACGTGCAAAACTGGTGAACTTTCTGCACGCTCGAAGAACTTCAATGAAAGTGTCCAATCACATTCACTGTGCCTACCAATCACATTAACGGATGTGTATTGTACCGTGAATTCCAGCAGAGTTGTGCGGGGAGTACATTAAGTGACAACTCCGACTCGCCGACAATAATAATTCGTATTACAATGATAAAGCATGCATTTTCAATGCAATCTTTTGTATTTTCCTTACCCCTTCCCAATGTGGGTGAAATTTGGTTCCTCAGGGGCGTCGGACGCTTATAAAAATTTGAGGCCAGAGAGCCAGTAGTTATTGACGGCCTGCAGGCGCGGATCCAGAGGGGGCGCACCCGGCGCACGCTCAGGAAGAATATTCTGTATAAAGAACGCATTTATTCAGGGCCTTTTTAGAAATCTGAAGTGGGGGCCATTTATCAAAAGGGATCTTTCCAGTTTCCATCTCTTTCATGTAGAAGTTTTAGAAAAGCAACAAAAATTGATATCGGCTCAAAAATATGTTGAGCGGGGAAGGGGGGGGGGGGGAGGAGGGGAACAACTTTACATTGACCAACATCTAATTATGGAGAAACAGTAATTTTGGTGCCTTTGTAATAGTAATAAAAAGGACCTTTACTAAGGGGTCAAAATACTTTAGTGGGGCCGCTGGGGGGCGCGGCCCACACTTAGTAGGCCTACGTTAAAACGACCCTGATGTTTTATAGAAAGGATTTTCTGTTAATTGGCTTTTAATAATTGTGATTTCTCACAAAACAATCACAATGCTAATTTGGACGTATTTTCTATGTATTTACTTGTCCCGTCCATCAGTCCATGTACACTGTCCTCACTCTGTGGTCAAGTGCATTCAGTAAATCACATAGAGGATGCACAGGCGATATGGGATATTCAGATCCCGTTTTAAAAACAATATTTTAGTACCTTTACGATTCCCCCATGGCTGACAATAAGCTCATTTAAAAGAAAAAAAATGATTTGAATGGTACAAAGAACCATACAGGTTACCACACAATGTGTTCTAACAATAGGCTTTAGATACCTATTACTTTTCAAATTTCTTACAAAACAATGTTTTTTCTCTTTATGGTCATTTTGTACGTGTTTAATTTGACTTTTAGAATAAGCAGAGGGCGCTGTGGGTAACAATTGTATTCCCCTTAAGGGCATAATTTGGCATGTTATGTTATTCTTTGTTCATTGGAAATTGTTATTGCAAACTTTTATTTTTAGCATACCATGCTTACCATCCACTAATTTTGAGAGACATAAACCGGTGTACAAGTCACTTCCTTTGTTATTGAGTTTTGTTTTGTATTTCTAAGGAAAAATGCTAAAACAAGGGGACTTAAATCGATCATTTCGTCATTGGAGAGGGTAAAGGAACCTCCATCAGGGGAAACTGACTAAAATTGAAGAAAATATTGTCACTTTCTCCTATTTTGGGGGGCAGTTCCTGCAAGTCTAGGGGGCGTTTTTCAAAAATTTCCTCCATATACGTTACACGCCAACCCATAGTGGTGCGTACGTAGCGCAGTTACAATAGGGCAAACTTCACCAAGGGCTGATGGTCTGGGCCCCCCCGTTAAAAAAATCCTGGCTACGCGCCTGTAAGGATCCACCCTTGGATACTATTTTATGCTTGGATGATGAACACGTATGATACACATGCAAAAACATGAAAGGGTGAAAATAGAGATAAAGCAGTAGTTTTAATGAATAGGCTTTTAACTTGTTGTTTTTTGAATATCAAACTATGTCATTTGCAATTTAATTTTATCAAAATATAAGAATTGGAAATTGCAGACATTAATTCATGGGCCAGATATAGTGGATATAAATTCGACCAAACTCTGTGAATTTTACTTGTAAACAATTTGGATTAGAACTGTACTGTCCTGTTCCTTACTTCTACTTAATTATTGGAAATTTTGTGGGTGGTCACTAAGACACATATCGATTAGGCACCACAAATTCATCTGGTGTTTGATACATATTCTCCGAAAAACGATCAATGGGCTGACCGGCATCATTTATCTCTTACAAAACTAGATAGGTTGCTGAGATCATCATGTGACGGCGGTTTCTTGTTTACAGTTCCAGACCTCATTATTGCATAACAGTATGATGATGATGCATCATATCGATTTTGGGGAACATCGATTTGACCCATTTGGGGGAATCAAGGATGTATGAAGTGCTTTATAATTCTTGACGGTCATTCACCACGCTGATTGGTCCGCTGAAAATTCATTTTAGGAGAAAGGCAATAAAAAAGATAATAAACAAAAAATGAAACCTGAATCTAAATTTCATACACTGTAGTATTAATGCTAACTTTAAAATCAATTATACGCTTTCTTTTTTGTAAAAGAAAATTTTACAGGACGCCACTCGTTGCTAAACTTTTCTCAATGTTATAAAATATAAAACAATCAACAATTGGGTTATGGTCGGACTTTTGCAAACTATAATCAACTGTTGTCAAGTTGTTAGGCGAACTTAAGCTACGGTAAACAATTTTACGAGGAGAATCTGGTAAGAATTTTCGCGTTTGACTGTAGACTTATCTTTGTTTTAAAAGTGAAATGTAATTCGTTGCTCATTGGTATGATATTTTTCTCGATGAGTTAATCTTTCTCTTGTTTGGCAGGATGTTTCTTACAAGTTACAGCTCGTGAATGACCCAGCGCTCACGTTAGGCTGCACTTTGCTAGGACCATAGGCCCAGTAGGCCATTATTATACTCTGACCTTGGTATACGTATTAGGCCCTACATGACTGAATACTCGGTCAGACCATGGAGATACTCCCAAATAGTATCTCCATGGTCAGACATCATCCTATGCATATAACGGTGGAAACCGCTACATTGACTCATCATTCTCGAGGTCGGTTCGACGTAACCGTGTACGGACTCAGTACGGTTTTGCCAAGTTGAAGGGGAAACCTTTTCATTTACAGTCAATGGGATATTTTTTATGAATACTTGTGTCGCCTCAGTCAGTGAAAATTAATGGTACTCATATATATATTGGAAACTATTATCTAATAGGCCTATATAAGATTTGTTAAGAAAAATATGTTTTGTCGATTTTTTTTTAGCAAAATGACAAAAAATATGTTTTTTTCCTATTGACTGCAATGATAACTGACTTTGTATTTCCCTTTGACTAAAGTTTGAGATCGTCAAAAAAGCATTGTTACGTTGCCGTGCACCACAACATTCCCAGATGTTCGACCTTTACAATAGTCGCATCGCAGAATATTTGAGACGCACTCCTGTTTTGTGAACATTTTCAAGCAATTTGTTCTTTTTTACCTCATTCATTTTAACTTCCAAAAGTTAAGCTACATAGGCCTAACTAAAAAAGCTTCTAGTATGTAACTCTTAGTCTTAAAAGCTTGAGCACATAAAAATGCATTCAATAACTATGAATTTAATCTGTAAAAAGTAGAAACTTTCACCTACATGTACCTCAGTTGCTACCTTCTCACAATCGTGTGCACTGAAGTAAATGTACCTAATTATTTTAAATTTTATCCAACATCAGCCATGCCAGCGTAATGTTGAACGCGAGAATAAACAACAAATCGTACATATAAAACAAATGCACACATCTATTGAATTTACTGATTGAAGATAGTTTTAGTATTCAATCATGGCATATAGGCTAATTAATGAAATAAATGACACAGTATACATTCGTGTTTTTTTTGTTGTTGGTGGCAATCAAATTAATGAATGGAGATGATACTTTCATGAACTGTTGGGCAACTAGAAGCGTCAAAATTTTAATTGAAGCCAATAAAATTTACCTCAAGTTTAGGCCTACTGCCATACATTATCAATTAAAATTGTAGTGAAAATTATTATGAGGTGTACTGAAAACTAATTAAAGATGCACAATAAAGGAGATTCCCATATAGTTCATTGTTGTTGATATCCAGTGACTTAAATAAAGTAATAACATTTGGGCCTGTCAAAGTTAACCAACCTTAATAGGCCTAATGTTAGTTACAAAAAATTACATAGGGCATATACAGTACCATGTCCAGAGTAAGTTTCCCGAATAAAGAATCAGAGTTATTGCAGAATATAACCCACAGCTCTTATTTTCCCTTTTTTGCTCCAGTGTAATAGTCATCCTCTTTAATGGTTCCGAAGACTTTTTTTGAAGGATATTCCCCTTTGATGCAAGTTGGGTGCCACAAAAAAATAATTAAGACCTAGGTCCTATCACCTGAACCCAGTTGGAACAATGAAGCAGGAGTGCAGTTTTATTTTTTTCCAAGCTACATGTAATTGGTGATTTGCCGCATTCAAGATCTGCAGGTCAAGTACCACAAGCCTAATAGATATTGAAAACTCTGAATCAGTGGTTTGTACTGTATTTTGGTAGACAGAAAATGGAAGTACGAACTCTTAATGATTGATCCAAGAGAAAAATATGATACTCTGAGTTTCTCAAAACCGATGTGTGTGAGGGTGTTATACTAATATTTTGATTTTGTTGTTGTTATGGGGTTTTAGTTCTGATATGCAGCTGCATGGGCTTCAATGTAAAAATTCATTATAAATCCCCTCGATACCCCCTTGCTTTGCCTCTACAGCTCTGCCGACTAAGATGAATTTTTTTTCTGGTGTACACTCCCTGGATTGGCTCCGCGGATGATGCATAAATGGTGCATAATCAAATAAGAAATTGATATTGGAATTGTGCCCCCTCTTAAACGTGGTTTTGAGCTAGTGCAATGGAGCAGGAGCTGGCACTAGATGCAGGGCCGTAGTTATCATTATTATCCTCTTGTTTCAAGCCTGCCCTCTTTGTCATCACAGACGTCTATTATTTGTACATGTATTTAATTTGACTGACGTTTGCTTTTGCTTGTGTTCGTGATTACTGTATGTACATTTACTATTGACCAGTTTTGCAGTGGCACATACATGTACACCACTGGTTGCTACATCATGTACTGTACATGTAATACTAAACTGACATTATTGAATAATAAAGTAGTAAATTAAGCCCATTTTGAAGAAAGGAATTTATCCTGTTATTAGCAAAAAAGTTGGAACATTGAAAGCTGATCCATAACAGTAATATTTGAGAAAGTACTGTTCCATTGAACATGCATGCATTGGCAAAAAATTAAAATTTTGACTCCTGATAATACTAGTGACTTGAACAGCATGATTTTGGTCCATCTTCCAATGCTTGCTGATTCCATGAAGTTGCTAAGGCAAGGGACATTAGCTACAGAAAAGGTTGTTCCTTAAGGCTGTGATAACACAGGAAAAAAAGAATGTTTATATAAAAGTGTCGGTTGTGGGAAAATACCACTTGAGATTGAAGTTACGTTTACAGTAATTGATGTGCGGGAGGGGGTGTAAGTAAAATAGGGAGAAGCAGGAATTTAAATGTTGTGAATAATCTACTAGGCCATAACTAGTTTGGAATTTGTCAGAAGTATGGCAGGTCCCCGTCATATTTCACATAAATCATAAATGGATCAAACTTTCATCAGCCTTAACTCAAAAACTAAAAGTGCTTCTTTTCAAATAAAAAAAACTTGATCTGTTAATACCCTGTCAATCAATAATACCCTGTCGATCAATAATACCCTGTCGATCAATAATACCCTGTCGATCAATAATACCCTGTCGATCAATAATACCCTGTCGATCAATAATACCCTGTCGATCAATACTACCCTGTCGATCAATAATACCCTGTCGATCAATAATACCTGTCGATCAATAATACCCTGTCGATCAATAATATCCTGTCGATCAATAATACCCTGTCGATCAATAATACCTGTCGATCAATAATACCTGTCGATCAATAATACCTGTCGATCAATAATACCCTGCCGATCAATAATACCCTGCCGATCAATAATACCTGTTGATCAATAATACCCCTGTCAATCAATGATACCCTGTTGATCAATAATACCCTGTTAATCAATAATACCTGTCAATCAATAATACCTGTCAATCAATAATACCCTGTCAATCAATAATACCCTGTCAATCAATAATATTCTGTCAATCAATAATGCCTTGTCAATCAATAATACCCTGTCAATCAATAATACCTGTCAATCAATATCATACATATTTCCATAGACCTTCATAAAACTGCAGTGTAATGACAATTCATTACAAGGGGTATTTCTCATCAAACAGGGGTCCAAATTTAAAGTTTTTGCTACAGTTCGATGGATTAGTACTTTCTCAAATAATATTGTCCCGGATCAGATTTCACTGTTCCAACTATTTGGCAATAGCTGGACAAATTTCTTTGTTCATGGGCGTAATTTGCAAAGTTCTATTTTTGATAAAGTAACTTTATTGGTTAATAATTTGTGGAATTTGGAAATATGTAACATTCTGTCAGTTATTAGCATCCAGTTGCCTACAGTCGCACACATGCACCCAGCATTGCATATATGTGTATTCATGTTTACTTGTGCTGACAATTGCAGGCAAGCTGGGGAACAAAATTCCTATTCAAACTTTGTGAGAAAAATATAAAAATATTTTTAAGATAATCTAGTTTGACAGCATGGATTTTGTTTTAGAGCAGAAATCAAGTTATTAATCAATGATGCCACAATGCAGCACATTCTGGTGAAAAGAACACTGTCCCACCAAAATAGTGATGCTTGAAAATTCACTGTTCTAGCATAAAAGAACTGTTCTCGGAACAGTGGGAAATTGGACCCCTGTATCAACAATTTCAGGATTTTCAAGAGTGCTTATTTGCTGTAACATGTATATTCCATGATGCAGGTTTAACTTTTTATCCTGTTTTCTCTTAAACAGACCCGGAAATTAAATGCCCACAACTTTTGTCCATGTGCAGTACATTATGAACCCACAACTTGTCACAGCGCAGCCGGCTGCAGCACCTGTCCAGCAAGGAACCAATCCCCGCTTCAGCACTCAGGGTGGATTAACCACGGCATGGATTCAAATCATAAGCGGTATTCTATCAGTTGTCATGAGTGTGCTAGCGATAGGATTCTCAACCGCTACTGGTCGCACTGCAGTTGGAATCTGGACTGGTGTTTTGGTAATGATAAGATTTTTATTATATGATATCTAGCGGTCGCATCAAAAAGTTGTCCAATTTGGGGGTATGCCTGCCTATTGATGCATGCAACATCTCTCCTACGCTGATTGAAAAAACCCACAACGTAAAATCGCCTTTCAAGCACTAGAATTTGATCTTGTTTTGTTACCACAAGCCGGTAATTGCCACAAGACAGTGGTAACTGTATAACTTGGTAACTGTATCGTGTAATTTATTGAGCGGGTAAGCAAGTAATACTGTGAGGTGCTGTGGCTCAGTGGTTAAGGAGTCATGCTCGTATTTGAGAGGTACGGAGTTCGATTCCCATCGTGAGCGCTGCATTGTGTCCTTAAGCAGGACACTTTACTTGCTTCAGACCACTCAGCTGTAAAATGAGTACCAGCACTGCTTGGGATGATTTAATCTGCGATGGACTGGCATCCCGTCCAGGGGGAGTCATGTGCTCTCATCCGCTTGTGCCATGGGAACGGGGTATAAGCACCGGCTCAATGAGCCTAATGGCTCGCTTGGATGGATTTAGCTTTTAAGCAATGCAAATTGGAAGCGGAGGTATGCGATATGATCACCCGAACAGTTTTCTTTTAATGATTGGGTGTTTAGGACACAATTTTTAATGTGGCCATAAGATCGTAATGTAGAATTGTATTTGAAGAAATTGAGCTTTATTTTTTTTTATTGAGCACATACTGTAATAATTGTTCTGGTTGAGGGGGGTGGAGTGGGGGTGGCACTCGATCTTTATGTAGAGGATTTTTTTTATTGCTACATGTATGTATAAGCAATTATGCTAAATTGCAAATTAATTGGAATTCAAATCATGAAAATAGCAAAATATGTTATCAACTCATGTTTTTAAATATCAAAATTTGTAATCTGCAAATAAGCAGACATCTTGACATCATGTTAATCTAGAAATTGATTTTTGAGTCATCTAACTTTAGTTTTAGATGTAGGCTAAGTGATTGTAATAAATACTACTCCCATCACTCTAACACACAGTATTTTAAAGGTAAAAGATACAGTATCTCTCTATTTCCAAGAAAGATGATTTGTTTTCCTCTCTCTCTCTCTTCTCTCCTTATCTACTGTACCCCCTCCCCTTCTCTCTACCTTCCTTACTTCTCTATCCAATTTCTATCTATTCTCCTTCCTGTCTTTTACTCTTGCACCATAAAACACCCTCCCTCTTGGTACATATGACTCTGACTGTCACAGTGCCTTTGAACATCAACAAACTAAGGTAAAAGGAAGATGCTTAGAATTACATGAGCAAGAGACCTCCCTGGTCTAGTGGTGTGGTTAAACCTTCGGTTTGGTGAGGTAGCATCCCAGGTTTAATTTCAGGTGGATCTTCATGCAACCAGTGCACCACAAGTAGTTATTTAAGGCTGTGGACCTTGACATGGTTGTTGATGTTATGTTTGTCCGTACGTCGTACATGTGTTCTCATTCGGGTCATATTAAGCGTTTCAAGATTGCATTGTTACTATCATAACTGATTACGCATGTGATGACCCCATCATTGTAATGGTGTATGTTATGAACTTACCATTTTATGTCTCATTCTTATGCTACACTCTATAAGTGTTTTGATATTGAGCTCTCTGATTTATGTGTCAACTGCTGTTTACTTCCTGGAGGTCAGATACCATACCACTTGATCACAACAAAGTTTGAGCAAATGTTTTATACTGTTTCTGCTACTTTTTAGTCTACTTGTATCACTAGGAACATTATGAGCATAACAGACAGAAGTATCATTACAGTGTATTCATTGTCTGTATTACATGAGCATTTTACATGAGCCCCTTCTTAAACTTACATTTTGATTTTGCATAACTAAACAAAAATCATCCAGATTTGATCACCCATACTGTAACTTAACAGTGCATGTGCTGCTTAAATTGTTCTTATTTGTGAATAGTGAAACCAAAAAAATCATATAACCTAGTCCTTTATACTTTAACTCCAGATCTAGATTTTAGTGGTTTCTACACAAGTGGTACCTTTTTTTTATCTTATTGTTGTATTGTTTGGGGTTGATATCAACATGTTGATACCAAACTTTAACAATTACATGTCTGATACCAAACTTTAAAATTAAATATCTCCTTAACGGATTAAGATTTTGAGTTCTTTCTTCGCCATATTGTTTGAAGTCTTCTTTTATACGAGCTGTCTTCCTATTCATGGAAAAAACATTAAATTTTGATCATCAATAATGTTAACATTGCTTCTTTCATTTTACAGTTTTTTGTAGTGACTGGCATTGTGGGACTTTTTGCTTCAAAGCAAAATAGGGGTATGGTGAGTATTCATATTATTCAGGCATGTGAGACTTCAGCTATCTAGTATTTAGCTGATTTCAGCTATTTTCCAAGCTAATTTCACCTATTTTTTGCATAATTGACAATACTTAGCTATTTTGATGAGAAAATTGATCAATTTCAGAATGTGAGACTTCTGCTATTTAGTTGATTGCAGCTATTTTCCAAGTTAATTTCACCTATTTTCTGCATAATTGACAATACAGTACTTAGCTATTTTGATGAGAAAATTGATCAATTTCAGAATGTGAGGTTTTAGCTATTTAGTTGATTGCAGCTATTTTCCAAGCTAATTTCACCTATTTTCTGCATAATTGACAAACCTCAGCTATTTTGATGAGAAAATTGATCATTTTCAGCATGTGAAACTTGGATAGTTACAAAACTTATATTTATACGAAATACTTATCCAAGTAAGATTCATAAACAATAAGATTTGATAACTTTAGGCGGCAAAACAGGTCAATGAGTATTTGAGAAATTCACCAAAACGATGCCCTCTTTTGGGTGTAGTTCTTCTTGAAATGAATGTTACAGTAGATACGTTCAATATTTATAAAACACAGGATTAAAGATATAATGTAACTGGTTTATTGTCTTGATGCCGATATTTTGATATTTTCTTTTATGGAATAAGATATTAGTTTTAGCAAGAACACCCTACAGAAATTTTAGCTTGCAGCACACTTGCGACTACTAACATTTTTAGCTTGCGCCAGCGTGCTGCAAGTTTTGCTCAAGCATGCTGCAAGCTTGCCCAAGCATGCTTGCTGCAAGGTAGTATTTGGAACACTAGCTTGCGCAAGCTTGCAGAAAGTTTTGCTAGCTTGTGCAAGCTTGCAGATAGTCTTTGCTAGCTTGCGGAAGCTAACTTGTTCCAAATACTAGCTTGCAAGCTTGCAGCATGCTTGCTGCAAGCTTACAGTACGCTTGCTGCAAGCTGGCAGCACACTTGCGCAAACTAAAAATTGTTAGCTTGTCGCAAGCGTGCTGCAAGCGTGCTGCAAGCGTGCTGCAAGCTAATATTTCTGTAAGGGCAATAACGGAACAACCTTTGACGGAACCGTTTTGATGATTTTTAGCATATATTAAATAATGAAAGTTTGGCTTTTGAAAATGGGTTTACAAAGTTTGGATGAATACTTTGATGTAACCTAACTTTAAATAATAAAAAAATGCTGCTCTTTTCAATGTGTGATTACACAGAGAAGTTTTATATATGTAGTCCATGCCACTTCCTGTGACATTTCCTGGTCAATACATCTTTTAGTCTTATATATGTAGCCCATGCCACTTCCTGTGACATTTCCTGGTCAATACATTTTTTTAAATTTTTTCAGTGATTTTTCTTGTTGCCTCGATTGCAAGCAAAGTCTTGGAATGGGACTATTTTAGTCATGAAAATATAAAGTTGCAAACTTGCAATGTTGTGTGTTTTAATTGGTAAATGTGACACATCTCAGTCAGTGTACAGGGTGGCAGGGCTTGAGGGGAAAGTACGTAGCCCATTTGTGTCAGTAAAAATTTCTTTCTCCTCCCATGGAAAACGTATGTGTGTTTTACCTCCAATTCTCTGTTGAACCCATTATAACCACTCAAGTTTCAAAATGCATTTGAAGGCACAATAAGCATTTTGCTCTTTGTTTCTTTGTATTAATACCATTCCCTTCCACAATGACCTTTCTGGACTTTCACTGAATGTTAATTAATGTAGGTGTCCAAAGTCTACATCGGGCTGGACTGTCAGGCCTCTTTTGAAAGAAAAATATGAAGTTGAGTTTTTATTATTTGTTTAATTGTAAAAATTAAAATGAAAGTTTGGCCTTGCAATATTTTCTGGCAAACATATTTGTTTTTTATGTTAATAATTTTATGATAGTAATTCCCATGCCCCACTGTTGACAATATATAAACAATCATGGAATCTGATTTCTTCAAAACTTTTTGAATCCTTAATTTCGGGCAGTAGCCATGACATTTCGCAAAAGGGGAGGGGGGGGGCACAAGCACTTTAAGAGGGGGCACTTGGACAGATTCTCCATATACCCTTGTGTTTTACTTTTTGTAATATTTTATGCAAGGGGGCACAAAACATACACAGCAATGGAGGCGTGGCTCGATACGCAAGATTCTTTCTAACCTGCATCATTTTCTTTCTTCCCAGATTATTGCGTACCTTATCATGTGTATTCTGACTGCTTTTGTGTCTGCGTGTTGCATGATCAGCTATGCATGTTCCGCAGCCTTTGAAGCTGAATATTATATCGCGGGCAGGTGGTTTGCCTCAAGCTATGTGAGTTACAGTACCTGCTTGTTGCTTAAAGTAAAATTCCCTTGAATTTTCATTTGATAGAATAGAGGACTATTAAATAAACAAATTAGTGTGTTGATATCTTTTTCCATTTTGGAGTTATTACAATTTGAAGATTTCATCAGTGTGACCATGTAGTGTAAAATTTGATGTCATGCCTAAAGGCAGTTCCCAGACAATTCTTATATGTATTTCTATAAAACAGAAACAAAAATGTTTTTTTTTTTTCTTAGCGTGTAAGGTTCATGAGCCGATGGTCAAAGCATGTTCTTATAAAGTGTATGTTATACCTTATCCCAATAATCAAGAAAGAATAACAAATTGTAATTTGTAAAGATGTACACAAAAAATTGTAATGGATTTGTTTGATGAGATCACACTGTATACTGTGAGGTCACTTTTTAATACACTTGCACAATCTTTGAAATGCAATAAGTCCTAAACAGAAAAAGATCTGAACACCCAAATTGTCTCTTTAATTGTCCTCTATCATGTAACTTCAAGGAAATATTCCTTTAAGCATGCTCATCTTGTGTGATTGACGATCGTGTTCATATTCGTAAAATGAGAACTTAGGCTATAATGAAATATATGTCAGTTTCTAAGTTTACTTTCCCAACATCTTAGGTCGGTCAGAAAAAAATAGAATGTTTTGTAATCTTTTTTGATTGATTGATTGATTGATTGATTGATTGATTGATTGACTAATTTCTTTCTTTCTTTCTTTTCTTTGTTTGTTTTGTTTGTTTGTTTGTTTGTTTGTTTGTTTATTTCTTTCTTTATTTATTTATTTATTTATTTATTTATTTGTTTATTTATTTATTTATTTATTTACTTATTTATTTTTATTCTTTATTTATTACTATTATTTTTTTTAAATTTATATATTTCTATTTTGTAGTGAAAGGACCTAAACTTGATCACTAAAAACTTGGACTCAGATAGGATAGACATGACTACGATAACTGCAGGACCGGCGTACATTCTTGAGTCTGAGCAGTGTTCACATTAGTGAGAGGATCCAGACTTGCTGGACTCAACTTCATCACTGGTCATGTATTAATTAATCTTCTGTCTGTTTTTGTTTTCAGGGTGCTCGTTTGGCCATTGACCTTCTGCTGTTGACAGTTTCCATCACAGAATTCATTGCTGCCATTGTTGGATCTGCTTACTGTTGCATATCTGGCCCATGCCAGTCATCACCACCACCCCCGCCAGTGGTATGTTTTTTTTCTTCTCTATTTACTTTAATACAAATTTTTGGACTATATTGGCCCATTAGGTGTTCATGTAGTTTTTCAAGAATTTAAATCAGAGCTTTTGCACTTGATTTACTACTTTTCCTATCAATAATTCATTACCATTTCCGTCAAGCACTTCCCAGAAATAAATTGGTTAAACCTTTGCAAGTGCTGACCAGGCAAGGACACAAGATTGGGGATATATAATAGACAATAGATAAACAAGTGTAAGACCTTGGAAGTACTACCACAGAAGTGTAGTTGATAGTTTTAGATAGAAAGGCCTTGGAACCGTATAACAGTGACATTGGAAGTCTATCAACAAGTCACGTAACACCCTTAATAGGTTTCCTAAGAGTGGAGGGGGGGGGGGGGGGAGCTTAATTAAAGGAATAGCCAAAGGGGAACTCCTTGTGCATTTTTATATCTTAGCTAGCACATTAGCCAGTGGGAGAAATTGCTCTCCAGAGTTTTGACAAGAATGTTGTGAACATTTCTATTTAGTTAAAACAATTAGGTAACTTAACTTAGATTGACCATATATTAGTTCAAATTTGAGCCCCACAGGGACCAACTGTAAGTGCTGTAGAGCTGTAACCGTTTAGCGTGTACACGCTACACACTCGCAAATCTTGTAAACGTATACTAAATACTTCATTGCGAGTAATCGTTTTTCTTACATCATAGTGTCCTGCCGTTGAAAATCAATATTCATGGTTCAAATCACACACACACATTCAGTTGACAAAATTCCAATCAATGACTTTTTACAAACTCTAACCCGATTAGCATAATCCTTTTTAAATGTGCGAATCACAAATGCGCAGTAATCACCAATGAATGGGGATATTATGCACTTTGATTTCGCCGAAATCTGAGTAGGCTAAGTTGTAAAATGCACCGCGAATGTGCAGAGTAAACAGTGAAACTAACAATAGGCCTAACGTTAGGGCCATACATAAGGCTTCAAATCCCACGCAATCAAGGCCCATTTTACAAGCTGTTAAATTGACCAAAAAACACTTGAAAAATACTTGAATCGTGACAATCAGTACATTTACATGTGATATGACCTGCGGGCCGCCTATTAAGAATAGCCGACCTATATACATGGCTTGCTTTGTTCAACTGTTTGAGCTAGCTAGGGCCCTGATATAAACTAGTTTATCAGGTCCTGATCTGACCAGTTTATCAATTGTAAACAAAAAAATGAAAAGTTGGAAAAACAACGTGGAGATTAATGAACTATGTAAAAATTGGAAAAACAATATGGAGATTAATGAAGTATGTAGATAGTTGGAAAAACAACATGGAGATTTAATGAACTATGTTCTCCTGTACAACTAGTTAGTGAATACTCTCTTCACAGTCACCTATGCTTTCTCTCCAAGTGTAAATATAACTTGTGTCATGAGGCAATAATAGTGTTTTTTTTTACTTAGAGAGGGTGTATGTCTTTTATTGTGAATCCATGTGAAAGACCAATTCATTCGCTAATAATGATTTTTGAAACTTTTGATTACATTATAGGGATGGATCATACAATTTTGTAACAAAAATGGTGCAAAAGTCACCAAAAATTAACAAATTTGGCATATTTTACAAATGGTCTAAAAATTATAACTAGGTATGAGCAATAATCGATTAGATTTGGACAATTTCACTTGTCTACATTATTATACATATATAAATATATATCTATATCTATCTATCTATATAAATCTATATATATATATATATATAGATATATATGTATATATATATATATATATATATATATATATATGTACAGTATATGTCTCTCTCTCTCTCTCTCTCTATATATATATATATATATATACATATATATATATATATATATATATATATGTATGTATATATATATATATTATATATATATATATATTTATATATATATATTTATATAGATAGATAGATAGATAGATAAAGGTACAAATTTATTTACCAAGCAAGTTATGTCAATTTTTAAAATATACATTGTTTGGAATTTTTTTAACAAAAAGTGAAATTTGTGATTTTGTACACAAAATTTAAGGGGAAAAAAAAAGTATAGACCCCCCTCCATCCTTCCCAATAAAAAAAATAAATGATTTTAATAAAAAACAATATCATGAAAGATCTTTTCGAGATTTTTGCACGGAAACCATTCACACTCCTATAGGATTTTGGTAAGGTCCCAATTTTATTTTTAGAAAAAGGTTATTTTTTTAAATGGCAATATTATCGCTGCGTGGTAGAGTAAGGGTTAAGCTTTAATTAATTTCTTTTGAAAACTTTTGAAAGTTGTGAAACAACTTTGTCATCATTTATGTATACTGTGTAAAATGAAGGTTGATGATAAATGCTTTTTCTTGCAGATCACCTACTGTATAACCAAATTTCGGCAGGCAGCCATCTTGTGCCTGCTTGTGTGTATACACAGGTATATGCCTTAAATGTAGGTTCATTGGTTTGTAATTGGCCACTTCCCGTCGTTGTTATTTTAGCGTTTCATTTGCATTCCATTTATGCAATATCATCTTTCTTTGTTTTAGCCAATGCTGGATTTTGTGCATGCTAGCTTGTATACACAGGTATATGCATTGAATGTGGGTTCATTTGTTATCTCTTTGTTATAAGCTGCTTCTATTCTTTGTGTGTTATTTACATGTTATTTTTGCAAGATCATGTTAGCCAATGCAGCAGGTATTAAGTTATGCAAAACTGTATTCCTGCACATTTGCTTTGCATTCTTGCTGATTTCATTGGTGTTTACCAATCAATGTTAATTGTTTTCTTCATTTTTGGTAATATCTTTTAAAGCTTATTACATTTTGCTTTGCACTTTCTCATCTTTGCATATTTTGGCTTCACATTGGGTAGTTTTGTTGTACATGTGTGACTCCCACAACCCATACCCTAATCCCCATTGTGGGATCTGCCCTCAAGACTCCCCCTCCTTCACACATGCTCACCTATACAAACATTACAACAAGCTTTGAGACACAGTAGACAGCGCTCTTTTAAAGACCCACAGATAATCAGTGGCAGTGCCAGGATTTTGTTCATGGGGGAGGAGAGAAAGAGAGGGGTAATTTTGTCTCATGGGGGCAGAAAGCGTATAAATCGGACAAAAGTAATTTTACCAAATTTTCTGTGGGGAAAGTGGGGTCATAGTTCTCTCATGGGAGGGGGGGAGTGCTCTCAAGCAGACAACACCAGTTGAAACAGTAGTAAAGCAGTTTTAGGCCTGAACTACCCAAATAAACCTTCTTTTCGAAAAAAATGGCACACATTCAAAAACACAACAGGCTTGTAAGGTCTTCTAAAATTCTAAAGCATTTGAGGATCCTTTTGAAAATTGCATCAGATACCCCACATGATAAATCTGGATATTTGCACATATTTTAAATTATTATTATTTTTTCTTTCTTTCTTTTAAATTTCGGTGAAATTCTTTGTCAATTAATGGAAATTTTGTTGATTTTTGTCAAAAAAATTCAGGTAATTGTCGGTACTTTCTTTAAAATTTCAGTGAATTGTTTGACAAGTTTGAGCGAAATGCCGTTAATTAATTGTTGGGCAATTTTCGGGAAATTTCGTTTATTTAAGGGCACTCTTCTTGAAATTTTGGTGAAGTGTTTGACCATTTTAGGGATATTTCATTCAATTTGGGGAAATTTTCTCCATATCTAAGCAATAATCTTAGTTTGTCAGGAATTATTTTCTATTTTCTGTAAATTTGTTGACAAAAATTCATTAGAATTTCAAATAAATTTATCAAATTTTTATTCAATTTTACCTTCATTTTCAGAAAATCTTGTTCATTTTCGACCATGTTTAAAATTCTGGTAACAATCTAAAGAAAATTTTGTTCATTTTGACAATTTTCTTCAATTTTTTTAATTTCCTTCATTTCTAGGCAATTGTATTCGATTTTTAGGAAATTATTGTCAAATTTGACCAAAATTTCATTGAATAAATTTACCAAAATTTCTTCCAATTTACCAATTGTTTCAATTTTATTTGAATAATTTCTCAATTTTACCTTCCAACCGGCAAGGTGACATCCTCTCAGGCCTATTAAATTTTTGCTAAAGCAAAGCTTTGACTGAATTTGTTTTGATTTTATCGGGGCAAAATAGCTTCCACAGTCACTTCCTAATGCCACATGTAACCAACAGTTAAACAACTTGGAAGTACACATTGACTTCAGCATTTATAGTTTTCAAAATTAGGTAATCTAAGACACAACTTCTCTGATTAAGGAGATAAGCCACACTCATCATAGCAATTAGCAATGCAGTAACTAGGTGGGGAAAACAAATCTTAAATCCGCATTCATGCATGACCAATAAGTGGACATTTGAATCTTCATGTTGCCTGCCGCAAGCCTTGATCGATTTATGGCACTTCTCTGCATCTTTCAAGTTTTTAGTTTTAGCAAAAGGAATAAACAAAATTCTGTTTGCTAACCGTTCAGGATAAGGGGAATCAGATTCACAAAATCCCCTAAATGCAATTTGTGTTCACCTTTTTGTCGTCACTCAGTCTGTGTGTGCAGAAATTTGTTTTGTACTGTATATTGCATTGACTGCATGAGCGCGCGCCGCTAGCTGCACTGTACCAGTACCGCGTAGGATTTTTGCCCCAGTTATGCAGATTTTATTGCCAGGCAAATTCATGCGGTGGTTGAATAAGCTGTCAATAATCTAATTCAGTGAGGTTAATTATGTTCTGTTGACATTTTGAAAGACATAACTCCAAATTAATCCCTAGCATCACCATCTCTTTCCTTTCGTTTGATTTCTTATAGTTTCCAATGCATGAAATATTCTTGTTTTTCACACTAGGTGCAATACAATAAGTTTCAAGGACCAGCTGTGCACACCGTGCCTCAGGCTACCACGACTTACACAACTACCACTCACTACCCACCCCAGTCTGCTCCATATGGATACTCACCACAGGCAACAGCTCCAGGTAATTGTCTGGTTTTTATTTAGAATATTCCCATGAATTTTCATTTATACGATAAAGCACCACAAAGGAAACAATTGATGAGAAATTTTGTTGTTGTATCTTTACCCTTTAGGTGTTATTATATTTGAAAGATTTCACTATGTGTAAAAAGTGACCTTGTAGTGTAAAGTGTGATATTGTAATTGCAGACATGTTTATGTATTCATTTGAAGTTAATATCCTCTTTCTAAATTACTGGAAGCATTTATGTTTAATTATTAAACGGGGTGTAGCATGAACTTGTCAAAATATGCTTTGCTTATCTGCCCATGTACCTTAAGGATATTACCGTATTTTTGCTAATAAACGCCCCCTCTAATAAACGCCCCCGTCATTTTTATGCTTTCAGGATGTAAGAACGTACGTTTAACTTACCGAATGTGACTTGAAAAGGCTGTAAATCGAACGTAACCAAGCAGAAAATATGCAAAAATATATTCCATTAATAATCCATGCACAATAATGCTAAAAACACAAAAATCGCTTGAAGAAACTAATACCATGGGCCTAAAAGGAATTGCCATTCTTTTGTAAGTTACATTTTTTTCTTCATACTTTACCCTCGAATAAACCCCCCCCCCTTCCTCCCTCCTGTTGTTTTCCAAATGCAATGCCCCGGGGGCATTTATGAGAGAAAATACGGTAGTTCAGTGGTCAAGCATGTTTATCTTATATAAAAGAGGACTTCAAAAAAAAGAAAATGATGAAGAAAGCATTCAAAAATCTTATTCCGTTAAGGAGATATTTAAGCTTAAAGTTTGGTATCATTTATGTAGAAACGACTGAAATCAGGCTGATGTCACAGCCTCAGATTCCTCAAAGTCTTTATGTATTTTAAAGAAAGTTGATTTAATTTTTTCACTATTTAAATTATTTTTCCTCAAACTTTCTTCAGGTGGTTTATTAAAAATACCCTTCGTAGATTCAGTTTTACTACTTAATTGACATATCCCATGGTTTTTAAGCCACAAAATTGCTGGACAAAATATGATAGAATAAATTAAGACTTTGAGGAATCTGAGAACTGGTCTGATTTCAATCGCTTGTACACAAATGATACCAAACTTAAACTTAGATATCTCCATAACGAAATTAGATTTTTGAATGCTTTCTTCACCATTTTGTTTCTTTTAAAGTCCTCTTTCATATAAGATAAACATGCTTGACCACTGAACTAATACTTTAGTATGTTCAATCAAAAAATCACGCACAAATGATATGATTGTATAAATAGGGTGATTCCATGTCAGATCGCCTATGAACGATTTGTTAGATTTCGCTCAAATTTTGGATTCTTACATTTCACTTACAGAAGTAATAGACCGAAAAGTGAGGGTGCTCATTTTTTTTTTATTTTAAAGGTAGTTCATTCCACAGTTTGAATTATGTGACGGACTGCAGAATGGTCCTAGCAGACCCCTGAGGTCTCCCAGGGATCTGCTAGGTGGGGCAAACAATTTGGTAAAGAGGGAATGTAGCATCTTTACCATTCGTTCGTCCGTTCATCTATACATTCATCCGTCCATCCATTCTTCCACATCCATTGTCCGTCGGGGCAAACAAACCTCAAATCCGCAATTATGCATGACCTATGCATTGTCATGCAGATGTTTATGTGGCCTGCTGCAAAGCTTTGATCCATTTATGACACTTCTTGCAGATCTTTAAGACTTTTTAGCAAAAGGAATAAACAAAATCCTGTTTGCTAACCATTCTGGGTAATGGAAATTGGATTTACAAAGTCCGTGGGCCCATGCATTGTTCAACTACTGAGGAACAATAGATTTTAGTCCTTGAAAAGGAATTCCATTCATCTTTATGAAGAAAACAAAAAAAAATTATATAAAGGAAAATCATGCTTTGAAAAAACTTGGAACAAATGCATTCCAGATTTGAATAGCAAGTAAAATGTTTGTTCTGGGATGGAAAAAAAGTTGAATAATAGAACTGACGACTGAAAGGAATTTATAATGAAGTGTCTTTAATATGAATAGGGAAAAAACTGTATGTCTTCGCTTGAATAGAGTGGAAACATAAAAGACTTCTGATAAACTTAGAAATAATCGACAATGAATTTTCATTTTGATTTGGTAGATTGATCAGTTTTACATGGTTTATAGGAGAAAAAAGTTGAGCATGTTTTTAATGGGAGTGTTAGATTTAATTTGATTTTTTTTGGAGGAGGGGGGGTAGGGAGGGAGGGAGCTGTGCTGCATTGGAGTAAGTGAAGGCTGTAGTGAAGGTTACATTGAAGGTTGGAATGATTAGTTGGTTAAGAGCATATTTGGTAGATTATAGGATGGCAAAAGGTGGGTTGGGGTAGTAGGTGAAACAAGGATGGAAGGTGAATGGGGCATGTTGGGAAATGGTGGATGGTAGGTGAATGGAGGATGGCAGGTTAATGGAGGATGGCAGGTTAATAGAGGATGGCAGGTTAATGGAGGATGGCAGGTTAATGGAGGATGGCAGGTTAATGGAGGATGGCAGGTTAATGGAGGATGGCAGGTTAATGGTGGATGGCAGGTTAATGGTGGATGGTAGGTGAATGGAGGATGGTAGGTAAATGGAGGATGGTAGGTGAATGGAGGATGGTAGGTGAATGGAGGATGGCAGGTGAATGGAGGATGGTAGGTGAATGGAGGATGGCAGCTTAATGGAGGATGGTAGGTGAATGGAGGATGGTAGGTTAATGAAGGATGGCAGGTTGATGGAGGATGGCAGGTTAATGGAGGATGGCAGGTTAATGGAGGATGGCAGGTGATGGGGATGGCAGGTGATGGGGGGATGGCAGATGAATGGGACATCTTGGGTTGATAGTTCTAAGTGAGTGGATGGGAGAAAAGAATGTCGGGTGGAAGATGGGATAATGATTGGTACTGTGGATATAGGAATTGGGATGAAGGTGGGATGGCATGGGGCACATGATGAGATGAAATTTGGGACAGGGAGAGATGGCATGTGGGACAGGGTGACATGTGGACAGGGTGACATGTGGGACAGGTTGACATGTGGAACAGGTTGACATGTGGAACAGGTTGACATGTGGAACAGGTTGACATGTGGAACATGGGACGGTGGCATGTGGGACAGGGTGGCATGTGGGACAGGTTGACATGTGGAACAGGGTGCCAAAGAATTTGGGATAGGATGTCATGGCTTCTAGGACAGGGAGGGTTGGCGTGTGGGACGGTGGCATGGCATGTGAAAGAAGGTGGTGTCATGGCATTTATGACAGGCTGAGATGTCATGTGGGATGGCATGGGGAGAGGGTGGGATAACATGTGGGACAGGGTGGCATGGCATCTGGGATAGGATGGCATGTAATAGAAGGCATCTGGATTTCAGGTGGGATGGCATGAGGGACAGGGTTGGGTAGCATGAGGGACAGGGTTGGGTAGCATGAGGGACAGGGTTGGGTAGCATGTGGGACAGGGTTGGGTAGCATGTGGGACAGGGTTGGGTAGCATGTGGGACGGTTGGGTAGCATGTGGGACGGTTGGGTAGCATGTGGGACAGGGTTGGGTAGCATGTGGGACAGGGTCGGGTAGCATGTGGGACAGGGTCGGGTAGCATGTGGGACAGGGTCAGGTAGCATGTGGGACAGGGTCAGGTAGCATGTGGGACAGGGTCGGGTAGCATGTGGGACAGGGTCGGGTAGCATGTGGGACAGGGTCGGGTAGCATGTGGGACAGGGTTGGGTAGCATGTGGGATAGCATGAAATGGCCTGTGGGACAGGGTGGGATTTTTTATTTCATTTTGTTTTTCATTTTGCAGAATCATGAATATATATATATATTTTTTGTTTTTAAACTTCAAACCTTTTCATTTCAGCATACAACTATTCCAGTGCACCACCAGCTTATCAGGTCAATTAAGAGCCAAAAGGTCCAAGATGGCAGTTATGGCTGAGGACCTGATGCAATGTCTTTCATGCATTCAACACATATGGGAAAAAGGGTGTCTATGGTCAAATTCTAGTGTAGCAGTACACTTTGGGCAAAAGGAGTTTCTTGGTTATTCTTTTATTAAAATAAGTTAACATTTTAAGATTTTGGATGATTTCATGAATTTTGATCAAATAATTATAACCTCAAATATTCTTGTTAAATTTTGATGTTGGAAAATAAAATTCAGTCCATGAATAAAAAAATAATTTAAGTTAATACACTATGAAATGCATGGTTAACTTGCTCCATTTAACTCAGTGTACTGCTATTCCACAATTTTTCCCTATGCCTTTTTACTGTGTAATGTCTTTCATTCAGTTTGTGTTGTGTGTTTCTTGTCTGAAATGTTCAGGCCAAAATCAAATATATGTTAATTTTTAAGTTTTAAAAAAACCTTTTAAGAAACGGTGTGTAGTTAATCCCTGACAGAAAATTAACAACTGGAAACTTGCATGTATTTTATTTTGGCCTCAGTAATCTTTTTTGTCCTTTGTTGGCTCGCAGGTTTCACCGTTTGTAAATATGGTTGGTTAATGTACAGTACTCTTTTCTTTTAATTTAGAGCTTTGCAGTGGAATTTTTTTTACCTTTTTATTTTTTTTCATTTTGAGCCTCAGTAAGTATTGGAAACCATATTTGTATTATAGGATGCAGACCCTATGAATCATGTAGTAATAATAAGGCCTAAAAAAAGTGGTTTGTTTGCCCTACTCTGCCACCTTTAGCTTACCAAAAAATAGGGGCAGCATTTAAAAAAAAACAAGTTTTTTTGTAATTGTCAAAAACCTCTACACTGTAAAACAGAGTGGCAATCACTTTTGCTTTGCCACATTACATATTAATATCCTACGTGTAAGAAACTGTTTTGACAAACATGAGCCACGTGATACAAATTGTTTGATTAAGTGATTGCTCTGTCCCCTATGCTGCTGGATGTGCTTCGATTTCAATCGACGAGAAAAGATGTCGGTCATTAGCGTGACGACGGTCATCAGCATGATGACTGTCATCAGCATGATAACAGTCACCAGCGTGATAACGGTCATCAGCGTGATACAGTCATCAGCATGACGACGGTCATTAGCATGATGATGGTCATCAGCGTGATGATGGTCACCAGCATGATGACAGTCATTAGCATGACAAGTCATCAGCATGATAAATCATCAGCATGATAAGTCATCAGCATGATGACGGTCATCAGCATGATGACGGTCATTAGCATGACAAGTCATCAGCATGATAAGTTATCAGCATGATAAGTCATCAGCATGATGTCTTTATAGACCAGAATAAGCGGGCATGACGACGGTCATCAGCATGACGACGGTCATCAGCATGATGACGGTCATCAGCGTGATAGCGGTCATCAGCATGATAACGGTCATCAGCATAATAAGTCTTTATAGACCAGAATGACGGGGTCATCAGCATGGCGTTCTTGATGACGGTCATCAGCGTGATAGCGATCATCAGCATGATAACGGTCAATAATAAGTCTTTAACTACTTGTTGATGGTATCCCCAATTGCAAAACAAAGTCCAAATTGGAAAATAAAAAAACCTTGTTTTCTGCCTGCCCCTCCCTTACAATTTTCCAGAAGGGCAAACAAACCATTTTAGGCATAATATGCATAGATTTATAAAGTGCTTTCTGCAAGGCAAGACAAATTAAGTTAAGAATAAATGGGTTTTCAAGAAACCCAGTTTATAAGAATTGATACTTGCGAATCAAAGAATGTTGATCATTCCAAAATAAAGGTGCAGCAGAGATAAGAGCTCTTTGCCATAAGAGGAGCTTAATCAACTTGCAATATTCCTTTAGCTGGGCCAGATGTAATTCCCACCCATATCTAAGCAAGATCTAAATCCCAGATATAGGCCAGTTATAAATCACAGATCAAATACAGATTTGGGTTTGATACAAATTCCAGATCTGTGCCAGATATCAATTCTGGGCAGATAATTGAACACCGAGATCTGGAAATCCTAGATCAATTTTTATCTAAACCAGATCAAGTTTGATATGACACAAATTTATATCAAGTTATATCTGCCCATTTCTTTTCCAGACCTGGGAATTAACCTCTCCAAGTTAGTTGATTGACAGCTTTTCCAACCAATCACTGCATGAATTTGCCTAGCAACAAAATCTGCATAACCACATGGGGCAAAAATCCTATGCGGTACTGAGTTTTTTTTCCCCACCTATTTACCAAGTTGCTATGGTGGGCGTGGCCTATTTCTGTACTCAGAGAGGTTAAATGTATCAAATTCAGATCTGCATTTATATCTGCCACAGATCTGGGATTTATATCTCGGCCAGCAGATCTGGATTTTGTTAGGGAGGAACTAGGAGTTATGCATGGAAGATACCTTAATATTACCGACCTGTTCTATTTGTCTGCTTTAGTATTGATAACTTGCTTGGAGGTGGTATTTCATACAACGTTTGTAAAGATAGATTACCAGATTTGCATATATTGCAGGTCAGGTTAGTCATGCAATAATGACTTATATAAGCTGTATATGTAATGGGTGCAATTTTGTGATATATTTGAAACAATTGTAGCTTACAATTTGTTGCCATACTTCCCCACATTCCATTGAAAACATGCAAATGTTATTTGATATAATTAGAAAATACTATGCAATATTGAAGTGAGTTTGTGCTAGGGCATTGTTACCATCAAATGGAAAAAGGCTGAAAAATTTTGTTGGTAAAATAGATCAATTGTTTTATGTATTTACCCTTTTAAATATGGCATGAAATTATTTTATAAAACAGCCAGAGGGGGTGGGGGCAATTTATAATTAAAGTGGTAGGGGTGTGCAGCCCACCAACTGAAAAACATACCTGCAGTATGACATATTTTTTGGTAACTGCAGTATGAAATTTATACAATTTTGATACCCGCAGTATGAAAGAAGTCAATTTGATACCTGCAGTATGAGTATTCAACAAAAATATTGTAAAAATGGACAAGCAGTACAAAATTAACACAGTAAAACCTCATTTTTTGGGACCTGCACCACGAAAATGATGAAAAATGAAAAAAATGAAAATTAAAGAACCTTTTTTTTTTTTTTTTTTTTTTACTAAAATATTTAATTCAATTTTAATTTTTTTAAAGTAAAAAAAGACAACTGCACTAGAAAAATGGTGCAAAAAAGGCACCTGCTCGCGCGGCACATATTTATATACTGTACCACACAAATGAAAGTGCCTCTTTCCCCCTTTAGGATAAAACGATGTACATGAATGCCAGTATTGTATTCACAAAATTGTATGCAGTTTTATTTTCCTAAGCCTTTTTTTTTGTATATACTTGATATAAAATTTGATGTTTTCAAGAAAAGTGAAGTGCGCGAGAGACAAAGCCTATTTTTGTGTGAAGTTTAATTTATTGACTTTGTATTTTATTTCTTAGTGAAGAATCAAAACAGAAATACAACATTGAATATTTACCTTGAAAAGTAATGTATGCTGACTTTTGATTATCTACTTTAGTGTATTATCTACTTTTGTGTTTGATTATCTACTTTTTTATGTGTTTGATTATCTACTTCAACTCACAACTCCATTCTTATTTCCACAGCCTGCAACATTTGATCCATAGTATGGCACCTTCTCCTGGCCCCTTTTTCCTCCTTGAGCATTTATCCACCTGGGCCTCCCACTCATCACAAAACTAAACCCACCTTACCTCTTCATCAATCTCCACAACCAAATCAAAGACCAACTCTCAAACTATACCTCCATCTATACTGATGGCTCCAAGGAAGGCGACAAGACAGCTGCTGCTGCCGTCATCGAAGACATCACCCTCGGTAGCAGGCTTCCCGACTACTCGTCCCATCTTTTAAGCCGAGGCAAAGGCCATCTTCCTTGCCCTTAACTTTATTGAGTACTCTTCGCTCAGCCACTTGCCATCTTCTCAGACTCAAAGGCTGTCCTTACTTTTTTACTTAATCTTAAATGGTAAAACTCTACATCTCACCTCCCCTGGAGGTAACTCCTTTCGCCCACCCTCTGCAGGAAAAGTATTATTTTCTTCTGGATACCCAGCCATGTTGGCATCCCTGGCAATGACAGGGCTGATGCAGCCGCTAAACTTGCCCTCAACCACCCCCTAGCCCATTTCCAAAACCCTTTCTGACATCAAACCATTTATTGTTTCCCTTGTTCGTGACTGCTGGCAAACTTTATGGGACTCCCAAATTGATAACAAACTCCACGTTATCCAGCACACCATTCCGATCAAACCCACCATCAACAACCTCTCGTTTCGACAATGCTCATATTACCCGTCTTAGAATAGGTCACACCCACCTCACTCATCCCACCTCCTTATTGGCTCCCCCCATTGCACCCTCACAGTCCATCACGTTCTCCTTCCTTGCCCCCCTGTACAACCTTCTCAGAGCTTCCCTCGCTCCCCACAATTCAATTGCCAAGTTCTTACCCTGAATTGTGCCATCAGTGAATTGTGCTGTCGGCCAAGAATCCCCAGTTATTTTGATTGGTCGATAAGATTCCCTCATTAAATTATCCATTATGGACATGAATTTCAGCCATGTGAGTGACATTTTTAATCTTAGTTCTCCGGAAATTGCTGATCTAGATTTAAAAAAGTCTTAAAATATTGCTTTGAGCAGAAAAGTTACTGTTCTGGGATAATTGTACTGCATGTAGAATTAACATATTTAAAGCATTAGTTCAGGGGTCAAGCAAGTCTATTTCATGAGGACTTCAAATGAAACAAACTAGTGAAGAAAGCATTAAAAAATGTTTTCCCATTTAGGAGATATCTAAGTTTAAAGTTGGTTACTCTTTGTGTATAAACAACTGAAATCACACTAGTTGTGATGTCATAGCCTCAGATTCCTCAGTCTTTATGTATTCAATTAAATTTTGCCCTGTGATTTTGTGGCTTAAAATCATGGGACATCAAAAAGTAGTAAAACTGAATCTAGTATGGGTATTTATTATATGCCACCTAGCTAAAGACAGTTTGGGGAAAAGTAATTTACCTAATAAAAAAAAACCTTTTCTTTTAAAATATATTAACAATTGTTATGAATGTGAGGCTGAGGATGCCAACTTTCCATAGTAGACTTACTACACCAGTCATTTCTACACAGATAAAGACAGAGCTTTAAACCTGAATATCTCCTTAACAGAATAAGATTTGTGAATGCTTTCTTCACCTTTAGTTTCTTTTGAAATCCTTTTTTCATACAGGATGGACTTAAACCCTGAATTAATCCTTTAAAGGAGACATAAAGTCTGAACTAATCCTTTGAAGGAGACATAAAGTCTGAACTAATCCTTTAAAGGAGATATAAAGTCTGAACTAATCCTTTAAAGAAATAATCCGGAGACATAAAGTCTTCAATATAATGGAATTGAAAATAACTAATCAATCTTCTGACCTTACAGTGAGATATAAAGTCTCATAATCCTCCTGAAACAATGTAACATATAATAGAATTGAAAATAACCATTTTTTGTAATAATTAAATTTTGTAATTCAATTCAATTCAAATAATTGGTAAACTGGGCCATCGGCCCTTGACACATACACAACGCAATACAATGATACTACTAAATAGTATCATTTTGATTTTAAAACATGCAGAAATGATGTCATTAAAACAGCAGGATGTTGAAATGCATTTATTCATAATCTATCTCAACTTGTGTTCTAGTTTATGAAAAATTGTTTTCTTTTTTAAGAACATTTTTGTGTATATATGATATTTTCAAAATATGCTTATGAAAATTTCTGTTACAACATTTTGGATTAAAACTTAAAAAGAAATTGATAAAGAAATACAGTATAATCCCTATGTCCCTGTTGGGGAAATGATGTCATCATTCACAAGGTTTCCATACAGAATTGAACAAAATATATACACACACATTACTTATGTAAATGCCCCATACAACCATACCCCCTTCCCACAGAATTAAACAAAATAACAGACTCCAACTTCAAACATAAATATCTTGAAATAGGAATAAGGTTTTAACTTGCTATTTTTTGTAGTTGGGTTTAGATTTGTATCACCAGTATCACATGAAATAATGATTGTTTCTCTCCTTTAAGGTCAAAACAGTCTACACTCAAGGTTGGAAAACCCTGCAAATGGCGCAAACCTCGTTCACAGGAAAGCACATAAATTACATAATAATAATAATAATAATAATAAATGTTACTTAAATACGCCATTCACCAAAGTACCATGGCGCTTACAAAGTAAAATAAAACAAATGAAAAATATCAAAATAAGTGGGTCTTTAAGAGTTTTTTAAATACTGTGGTGGATGGAGAAGTTCTCATGTGGGTGGGTAAAGTGTTCCAGGATCTGGATGCTGAGTATTTCAAATCTTTTGTCATCTATGGCAGAATTGGATATGGGTATGTGAAGTCGGGTGGAGTCATTACTCGATCTGAATTTACGTGTGGGTTTCCTTATCTTGATCATATCCTTTGAATACCAAGGCGCCTCACCATTCAGGATTTTGTAGATAAAGAGTAGTGTTTTGTAGGTGACCCTTTCTGCATTTTGAAGGCTAAAAAGCATGAAAACCTCACAGTTTTTTGGACCCAGCGAGGGCCCATAAGCGGGCTCCTGGACCCTATGCCGTTATGACAATTAACAGGAACAGCAGCCATTCTTTATGTTAGTTGCAAGGTATTCCAACACAGCTCTACAGTGCAGTATGTATATTTCAAAATTCTCCAAGTAAATGAGTTCTCAATTGAAATGTGAGGCGTCTCTTTTGCTATTTGCACAACTTTTGAAAATTGTAGATGTCTTAGTTTTAATACTATTAAAACAATAAACGATTACTTCATGGGTCTAGCAAGTCCATCTTATATGAAAGAAAAAATCAGTGAAGAAAGCGTTTAAAAATCTTATTCCATTAAGGAGATATTTTCACTTTGGTATCATTTGTATAGGACTAAAATCAAACTAGTTGTGATGTCATAGCCTTAGGGTATGGGACCAAGAATATAAAAAAAATCCTAAGTGTGTTGTGCATGAATGTTTCACACATGCTCATTGTTACATCCTAAGTGTGTTGTACATGAACGTCACACACGCTCATTGTTACATCCTAAGTGTGTTGTACATGAACATTACACACACACTCATTGTTACATCCTAAGTGTGTTGTACATGAACGTCACACACGCTCATTGTTACATCCTAAGTGTGTAGTACATGAACGTTACACACACACTCATTGTTACATCCTAAGTGTGTTATACATGAATGTAATACACACACTCATTGTTACATCCTAAGTGTGTTGTACATGAACATTACACACACACTCATTTTTACATCCTAAGTGTGTTGTACATGGACGTTACACACACGCTCATTGTTACATCCTAAGTGTGTTGTACATGAATGTTACACACACGCTCATTGTTACATCCTTAGTGTGTTGTACATGAACATTACACACACTCATTGTTACATCCTAAGTGTGTTATACATGAATGTAATACACACACTCATTGTTACATCCTAAGTGTGTTGTACATGAACATTACACACACACTCATTTTTACATCCTAAGTGTGTTGTACATGAACGTTACACACACACTCATTGTTACATCCTAAGTGTTGCACATGAACGTTACACACACCCTCATTGTTACATCCCAAGTGTGTTGTACATGAATGTTACACACACGCTCATTGTTACATCCTTAGTGTGTTGTACATGAACGTTACACACACGCTCATTGTTACATCCTAAGTGTGTAGTACATGAACGTTACACACACGCTCATTGTTGCTTACATTTCCTCCAACAACTGCAGCTGTTTGGCTACGTAACAAAATTCCCAGCAGGTGATTGTAATGAAGTAATCATATTTTGCTACAAATGATTTGAAATTGTCTAGAGTGTGCATGTTATATCTGATGCGCTTCAACAGTTTTGTTGAGTGGTTGGTAAAGTTTTGGGATGCAAACAGAACAAATGTTGACAATTGACGACAATCTTAAGACCGGGGGGAGGAACTTCCATATTTTAGGTATAGATACATGTGCCGCCCGAGCAGTTGCCGTTTTTTATAATTTTCGTAGTGCAAGTATCAAAAATCCAATCTCTCATATTGCTGGTCTCAAAAAATTGCATATTTTTATACTGCAAGGTATCAAAAATCACTTATTTTCGTATTTGCAGGTATAAAAAATCACCTATTTTTATACTGCAGGTATCAAAATCATAAACTGTCATACTGCAGTTACCAAAAAAATATCTCATACTGCAGTCCAATTTTGAAAATCTGGGTGGCACATACCTACCACTTTAGTATGGAAGTGCCCCCCACCCCTCGGGCTGAAGACGTCTGTCATTATACCAAAAGCAGCAATTACAAATAAATCATCTATCAATCATTTTCATTCTAGAATAATCAGCTTTGATATGATAAGATGCTGTACTGACCCAGTGGAAACTAAACAATTTAGGATTGTAAATTTAGCAAATATTTTCCTACAAAATGAGAAGTAAAATTTCAAATTACAGCCACTTATAACCATTAACTGTGAACTTCTATTGATTCATCATTCCTGTTGAACAATTTACCCATTCTCCCTGGACAGGACCTGTCGCTCAAAGTTTAAGAAGTCCACATGAAGCAGGTTCTAATTTGACAGCTGAGAAAAATGAAACAATATGGAAGGCAGTGGCAGCATCAGGCTTTTGATCATGGGGGAGGGTGGGGGAAAGAGAAAGGCAGTTTTGTATCATGGGGGGAAAATGCCTATAAACAGACGAACATGTCACTTTACAAATTTTCTGGGGGCAAAGCATTCTCCTGGAGGGAAAGTCCCCCACAGCGCCATCCACTGGTAGGACAACACAATACCCAGGCTGATATGACTTCCATGAAGGTATATGACATTACATTCCAAATTACAGCAGTCCCCTGGTTATACTTTTTCATAGGGGTACTGCACCCTGCCCCTAATTACATCTACCCTGCCCCTAATTGCATCTACCCTGCCCCTAATTACATCCATCCTGCCCCTAATTACATCCATCCTGCCCCTAATTACTTTCATCCTGCCCCTAATTACATCCATCCTGCCCCTAATTACATCCATCCTGCCCCTAATTACTTTCATCCTGCCCCTAATTACATCCATCCTGCCCCTAATTATATTGTATTCGATCTCACTCTAATTTACATTCGAAGTACCCCAGTAATCTTGTTGCACCCCTTGCTATCTTAAAAGTGCCCCTTTTAGTCATTGGAACCCTGCACTTTTCTGGATTAAGCTGGGGGTTTGTACAGTACTGTCACAGGCCCCTAAAATACTTCAATGCCCCCTGGTCAATGCCCGTGGTCAATGCCCCTGGTCAATGCCCCTGGTCAATGCACCTGGTCAATGCACCTGGTCAATGCACCTGGTCAATGCACCTGGTCAATGCACCTGAGTTAGAGTTGATATATTTCAGAGGTCAATTAAGGTAGCTAGGAGGTGATGACGTAATACAACTTATACGAGAGGTGGAATAGCCGAGTCAAAATCCCATTAAGTATTGTGCGGGAGCTTTTTCAGAAAAAATCCAGGGTTTTTCTGTTTCTTCTGTAAAGTAACTCAGAGATTTCAAAAGAGACCACTTTTTGATAGCGCCGAGATAGAAGGCCACAGAGAGAGGCTAGTTATAGTAAGCAGTTTTGCATTAAATTTGCGGACAAGGGTCTGGGGAGAAGTTTCTGGAAACTCATTTATGGGGGACAAGGAGTCCGATATCTATCTTACGGGGGACAGATAACCAGGGAGAGACAACAAGTGTCATCTCATAAACCTGGTGTTTGGTCCAGAGTAGAAGCCAGGTTGGTCTGCTGCATGGTCGTTGGTCTGTTTTGGTGGAGTCCTAGGAGGGGACAACGGAATGGAGAGCTAAGGTCCGGGAACTACGGAGCGAAAGTAATTAGCGTAACAAAAACCGTGGGAAAAACCCAAAAGTAAGCGAAAGATGCACCGGTACATTGGGAACGCAGAACCAAGGTACTAAGCAATAAAACAAAAAAAGATGAAACAAACACGCACATATATAAGAGCATTCTACAGTGGAAGTGTACCAAGGTTACCACATAGTTTTTCTTTATTGCTATTTGTTCTTATTCTTTTGTTGTTGTTCATGCTATTGTATCATGTTTCATATACGCAACAGTGATACATTTTGCAAGTGAGGCAAAACTAAAGGACTCAAGACTTTCTTTGTGGCTCGGGAATCGTCCAGGGCTGGAATTTACGTCCACCGTGTGACAAGTACATATTCCTTTGTATTGCCAAATTCTACATATTCCTTTGTATTGCCAAATTCTACATATTCCTTTGTATTGCCAAATTCTACATATTCCTTTGTATTGCCAAATTCTACATATTCCTTTGTATTGCCAAATTCTACATATTCCTTTGTATTGTAAAATTCTACATATTCCTTTGTATTGCCAAATTCTACATATTCCTTTGTATTGTCAAATTCTACAGTACTTCAAGTCTGGAAAAAGACGTGATGTATAGTATGTATCTACTGTATAGTCCATCTGATGATTAAAGACCAGTTATCGTGTAAACGTAGACAGAAATATGCAGTACAATACAGTTGAATATTTTGTTTGGTCAAAATATTTGCACATATACTGAAGAGCCAATCAATAATCGCTGCAAAAATGACATTACTATAGTATGTAGCAGAAATACCAGCATGGGAGGGGGGAGGGGGAGGAGGGAAAGTAATTTTCTTAAGACAGCTTTACTTCTTTAAATACAAGTAATGTCATATCAATATGTACAAGAGATAAAAAGCTACTGTAGTACATTACATATTATCCGCACCTAAAATTCAAGTTCTGAATACAACATTTACAAAACAATGGACAAATCCTAGTAGAGCAGTAAATCGCTGTATAGAGTTAATGAAGTCAGTTTCTATCCTTTTCTTACCTTATTATTTTTCATTAAGTTTCTATCTGGTGTTACTCCTATGTTTCCACCCTGGGAATTGTTGGTATGGTGTTTATTTATAGTTACCATTTGTAGTTTTCCTGGGGTGGGGTGGCTCTGAAACGACTCCTTTTGTGTTCACGTTTACTTGTGTGTCCCCTGGCTGTTGTCAGGTTTTGTTTATTCGTGTGGCCTTTGGCTACCCTTTTCCGTGCTCATTCCTCGCTCATATTTTTGCGCTTGTATAATTTTTGTTAGACTTTGTAGCACGGCCTGCAGCTGTGGAACCCAGTCATTAAACTAAGTCAGTTTCGTTCGTACATATTATCCGCACCTAAAATTCAAGTTCTGAATACAACATTTACAAAACAATGGACAAATCCTAGTATAGCAGTAAATCGCTGTATAGAGTTAATGAAGTCAGTTTCTATCCTTTTCTTACCTTATTATTTTTCATTAAGTTTTAGATTCTTGGACTATAAAATTTCAATTTCTGACACAAAAAATTTAACGAGAATATTGTCATTTTACAGTTATTTAAACCAAATTAACAAAATCATCAAAAAATCTTCTTTTTCAGTTATTATAATTATGGAATACAGTTGTATTACAAGAAACACATTTTGCCAAAGTTGTACTGCTATACTAGGATTTACTCTTTCATCCCCCCAACCCCCATATTGCACTACCTCTCTGACATCAAATTTTCCTTAGAGTTTGTGTCACAATCATCTGTCCTTTCCATTTGATTAAATATCTGTTTCTTCCAATCATCCTCACTCACAAAATTTGCCCATTGGGGAACGGCTGTTGTGGGCAGCATGAAGCCCGCCATCGCCTGTTTAATCTGGTCATCACCCGCCATGACTTGTTTTCTTGATTCTCTCTCTTCATCTGAGTCCCTGTACATGACCACGGTTGCGAGATCTTGAGATGGTGTTTGAAAGCAGCTGGAGAGAGGAGGTGGTAATTCTGGAGCAGATGAGGATGGTGTGCCCTCCTCATCGCCAACATACATTTGGTCCGGTTCAGTTTCTATAGTAGGCTGCAAAGAAGGAAAGAAATGCAAAACATTACTTTATAAATATTACCATTTTGATTATTATAATGCACAACCCACACTCCTTTTTGTTGAAATCTAGTAAAATTTCCCAGGCGGCTGCTTGATTAGTGCCAGAAAATTGAACTTGGCAAAACCAGGATGTAAGCCTGTAAGGGAAGTAAATGTTTTTGTAATTGTAAATTCCAGCTTCAAGTTAATTACCAAGTTTAAGATCCACTCCATCCAACTATTGTCCACTTCATAGGCGGGATTTGAGGGGTAGGGGCACTTGCCCCACTCTTTTTTTCCGAATTTGTGTCTTTTGTATGTTGATTGATTAGCATGATTTTGTTATTTTGCCCCCTACACTTTTGACTTTGTCCCCCCTACACTTTTGACTTTGCCCCCCCCCCCTCTACTATCAGTACACAAACCGCACCCATGGTCCACTTTCTCCCAATGGCTGGATGACAAGTGATGCAGACAACGTTTTTCTTCTGATGTCAGGCGAACATGTAAGTATGACTTAAAATCACCTACTGGAATTTGGTATAACTCGGAAGCTGGAAGTTACAAAATCTTATTTTTAATACAGTAGTCTTCAGCAATGTAGGAAGGTGATGCTTATCCTGCCGCCAGGACCTCCACCACTAAATGCCCTCATCAAATAGACGGTGGACTCCATTATCTACTTCCCCAAAATTGCTTTAATATAGTAATGTGAACTATAAACAACTTTACTAAACATGTAATCGCCCAAATACACTATATGCGAGCGCTAAGCAATTAATCACAATTAGTACTGAAACTTTCCATAAGCACAACAAAAATTGCCCCAAAACGATGCTAATTTGAAAAAAATCGGGCAACTAGTATAGGAAAAGTATTGACTCCCATGTACAAATAAAAGCTGGAATTCTGATTTCAAAATCATAAAAAGATTATTCCTGCAGTATTAAAAATCATGTTCCCTTCAATGTTATTTAGTCCCGATCTCGCACGACTCCTTTGACGTTTTCAGTGCTTACATTATGCATCATAAATATGCCTTGTCATATAAAATTTCAAAACTACGCCATCACCCAGAAATCAAATTCCAATTCCTGTGCCATGATGGCCGCTTTCTCCGTGGAGCATGCTGCAACTCAGCTCTGTTTAAACCTTTTTGTTCTTGTTTGTGACATGTTTTCATTTTTGTACAATTTCTTTGACTCATCAGGTAATATTTACATGCATATTTAGTGAGCGCAACAATTACAGCTACTTGCAAAAAACAGGATTTTGATCGAGAGATTGTTTGTTTGTTTGATGATGGCTTAACGGCACCACAACAACGAAGGTCAAATTGTGCCTGAGAGGTCAGATCATTCTAGAGGTAGGAAGTAAAGGAAACAGGGGGAGAATGAGAGAAATTCAAGGACAAAAGGTCAGAAAGCTGTGATTGTGGGGTGAGGTGCATGATTGAAACAAAAACAAAGTAGAGAGGGGGTGGAAGAGGAGAATTAAATATGGTCGTAGAGGGAGGCATGATGAAGGAAGGAGATAAATTTATCAGGAGGATTTTTCTGGAAGAACTCAGCAATTGAGTTGTAGGGAGCGAGGGAAGCTCTGGGAAGATTGTACAGCGGGCAAGCAAGGAGAATGTGATGGATTGTGAGGGTGCAATGAGAGAGATTGAAGCCTAATGTTATTGTTACAATGTTTATTGTACATTCACGGTGCATATCACAACTTTTTCGGCCAAATCAAAGCAAGAAATATCCCCAATTCATACAGTAAAATGATTACTGTTATTCTCTACTTCCTGCATTTACAAGTTAAAATTTGTAGAAGTCATTGATTGCAATTGTGGGCAGCGTTTGTGTGTTGTTTGAATGGGGTTAATTTTCGCTGAACAACACAAAGGATTAATCACAAGTAGCTTTTTTGTAAATGTTTATTTCACATGCGATCGTTTGAAAATTCAAAACCATCATAGTATCAAAACTTACAAAAATTTAGGTTAAATATTGACCTTTTGATAGCGTTATTGAATCTGTCATTAATTTGCATATTTTACGTAAATTTTGTGATGTATACCTTGGTATTTTCCTCTGTAAATCCTTGGTTTTTTAAATGATGCATATCATAATTCTTTTGAAGTGGCACAATTAAATTTAATCTAATTTTTTGAGTCCTTGCCGCCCCCAATGAAATTCTAGTAGGAATATACTTCCCATCAGTTCCAGTAGATAAGATTTACACAGATTTAATGAATTACATAAAGATTTAAAGAATAACATAAAGATTTAAA
This sequence comes from Chiridota heheva, assembly GCA_020152595.1. Taxonomy (NCBI): domain Eukaryota; kingdom Metazoa; phylum Echinodermata; class Holothuroidea; order Apodida; family Chiridotidae; genus Chiridota; species Chiridota heheva. Next base: position 728,233 of record JAIGNY010001834.1, on the reverse strand, counting down.
GAATTACATAAAGATTTAAAGAATAACAGAAAGATTTACAGAATTACAGAAAGATTTAAAGAATTACAGAAATATTTAGAGAATTACATAAAGATTTAAAGAATTACATATAGACTTAAAGAATTATATACTGTACAGATTAAAAGAATTACATACTGTACAGATTAAAAGAATCCCTTGAAAGAATTCTATACTGTACAGATTGAAAGAATTACGTAGAGATTGAAAAAATTACATAGTTTTAAAGAATTACATAAAGATTTACAGAATTACATAAAGATTTAAAGAATTACACAAAGTTTTTGAGCTGTCAGCCCAGTTATAGCAATTTTGCATCAATTAAACACTGACCAAGCTTTATTCAGCCACAACTCAAAAACTAAAAGGTTTTTTCTTCTTCACAATTCCCAAACTGATCTGCTCAGATTTTAGTCCTCTTTCAACCAATAGAAAAATTGCTACATGTTCATAGACCTTCAATGGTAAAGCTTGTTACTCATTAGTTAGTATTGAAATAACATATACAAATTATTTCCCCAAAATAATGCTGCTACCTCAGGGTCCTGGGCTAACAGCTGATAGCCACTTTGTAAATGGCCATCATCTTCCTCGCTCCAGTTCTCCCCCTCCTCCTCCTCATCATCATCATCATCATCTGATCCTGCTGGGAATGCAGTATTTGGAGCTGCATCCATTTCTCCATCACCATGGTCATCCAATGGAATGTCACCCTCGTTATTAGGGCTCATCACTACCTCCGACATTCAGACTGTATCCAATTAACTGCTGCTTCTTGGGGGCAGTGTCCTGAATTCCGCTCTCGAATTGTTATGTGTTATGTTATTCTAAAGGCGTGGTTTGCATATATTACTGCAGATGCGAAAGTAGTGCACCTTGGATGTGAAATTCTGAAAGGCAAAAAAAAAGTTTTTAATCAAAAGAAAATATATCCCCATGACATGCTGTTCAAAGTACTTAACCAGAAACCAAAGCTTTTAATGTTTCTTTGCGTGCTATAGATTTAGTTTTAACTACTTGTACTCAATTTGATTACACAATGGGCTCAAAAAAACAACAACAACAAGTTGAACAATTTTCATCCTGTTAACATACATACAATAGATAAAGGAGATCTATTTAAACAATTAATTAATCGAATTGAACTTTTAGGTGTCAAACGGAAGAGTGAATCTTAGAGACAAGTGCCGGGCGGGAATTGTGAGTCCTGGGAGGGCCCGCCCGCCGCCGTCCACCATAAGTAGAACCCCACCCACCATAGATAGAAGCCCGCCCAGCCCCATTTACATCCTTCCCTTGTTCCAATATATCTCATTTTTTTATCACATCTTTCTTACGCAGTAACAAAACCACACACCAAATTTAATCCAAATTCAATCATCAGCTTGGAGATATTTTGATGACAGACAAACAGAGGCAAAAACATGTCCCCACTCCTCCTACCATTTGCACCCTTCCCCTGTTCCAATATGTTTTAAATTGTAATAACATCTTCCTTAAGCAGTAACAAAACCACACACCAAATTTAATCAAAATCCAATTATCAGTTTTGAGATATCTTGATAACAGACAGGGTAAAAACATGTACCCGCCCACCATTTGCACCCTTCCCTTGTTCCAATATGCCTCAAATTGTTATCACTTCTTCCTTAAGCAGCAACAAAACCACAGACCAAATTTGACTCAAATCCAGTCATCACTTCTTGAAATAGGCCTATCTTGATGATAAACAAACAGACAAAGCCTCTGTCCAACTTCGTTGGCGGAGATTAAAATACAATATTAGACAAAATGGCAGGGTTCATGTTATAACTTCAAACTTGATAATGAAAAAAGATTTTATGATGAGGTTTTTGATAGTTGGTTTGTTGATTCTCTATCATCAAGCTAGGCCAGACTACATGGTTTGCAAAGTGTAAACGGAAGATAATTTATGGAATCAAAACATGTGCGCCTATGTCTAGAAATTGTGCGCCAAGATCTAGAAAATGTGCCTGAATGTCTAGAAAATGTGCACCAATATTCATCTAGGCCTATTTCATAGTGGAAATAATACACAAATTTTAACAAAATGCTGAAGATGCAATATGAAGAAGTTTTCCTGTGTTTAGGCTATCACTAGTATCAGTATCAAGAACTTGACTTTTCATAACTTTTTAATGAACACTAAAATTTAATTTATTTAATGTTAGAAACACGTGTAAACCTTAGAAATTACAACTGTGCACACAAAATCACAAAAATAACTTCTCTCAATGAAAAATTAGCACGAAAGATCTCCTGCACTAGGGCCTTAAAACAAACTAGGCAATCTGGATTAGCTTACGTTAGAAATATAGAATATTTAACTTTATCAATATTAAAATTATCATGTAGGCTACTGTAGCCTGGCTAGGCATATCCAAGTTTAACGTTTAAACTTTTAATTAATAACAGGTAAGTCAAATCGTTCAGACTTGAAAATGAAAGCGTAGGCATAGATTTATGCAAATTAAATGAAGCCCATAGAGCTTAGCTACACTAAATACGTTAATACATTATTTAGAAACGACTGAAGGACGACATCCGCAACTCGAGTATAGTCTTCAAACTGTGTGAAATACTGTACGAAGTACATGTTAGGCTAACTAGCGTTAGGCGATATCCAGGAACTTATGTTTTATGTGAAAAGCACAAATAATTGAATTCTAAAAACAGATATCAAAATGCTTCAGTAACAAATCTCAATGGAAGGTAATTTTCGCAAAACGTACAGCCTACAGGTAGTGATCCTAAAAGCAGAAAGGTGTTCAGGTACGCAAATTTCATGATGATGTTTTGAGGTAGCACTGCAAAAATTCAACTAAATACTCAAACCTCGACTCGACATAAAGCTTTCTCTCTAGGTTTCTGTCTATCTCTGTTTAAGTCATACGATGCGGTAAATCCAAGGCAGAAAGGCAGCGCTGGAACGTACACATAACTTATCACTAACATCCATAAACTAAGTTAAGAAACAGGGATGGGCATAGGCGGGATTAGGGGGTGCAATGTGGAATAATTACCAACTTTTTTCCATCAATAATAACTTTTGTCACGGTGGTGATTTTTGGTATGCTCAGTGTTGTTGTTTTTTCCCACCCCGCCACTTCCGGTAGGCAAACTTTTTATTGTGATTTTGCTCTCATACCCGCCCAAACACACATCATGTAACACTTTGGGAAAACACTATAAAA
>JAIGNY010001834.1:625000-720000 GCA_020152595.1 Chiridota heheva | reverse complement strand
GAGCGTAATACAGTAAGTTCCGCGATTTTTTTCACAGATAATAAGGCTACACGAAACAATGCATGTAGGCTATAATATTATCCATTATACATAATATGCAGTGTCAAATATCATTTTTTTTTAGTAGTAATTAAGGAATGTAGGTAAAAATGTTTCTTTGTTAGTCCTCTTTCGTGTAAGATTTTCTTATTAAAATAAATTTTGAGATTTAGGTTTAACCTAATAACGGCGTAGGCCTAGGCCTACCGTTTTGGGGGGATCGAGAGTTATAAATATTGTTATTATTATTATCATATTAAGTTAGGCAATATAAAAAAGTAAATTTTAACTTCTTTCGCTGTAGTTGCCAATGGGAGCCTCAATGTGTTTTCTTACACAATATTTATGAATAATGAAATGAAAAAGATGAATTTGCCTAATCTCTGAAATATTCTTAACATTTTGAAGTAATAGTAGCCACAGGTTTTCCTAGCGTTATGGCAACCTATATATTTACTACATATATATATATACAATTGTTGGGGAGGGATGGAGTAGGGAGGGGGAGGGGGTTGAAATATGGTTAGTGTTGGTTTCCATTGGGCCAATTTTATCTATTTTTGTTTGATTATGTTTAGACCCAGGCCTAAATTTCTTCATTGTTATTTTACTTCATCCATCTATCATGACACTGTTATACACAGTTGCAAAAAAATTAATTGTAAGGGAAGGAAAGATATAGCATAATTTGTAAAGGATTCCAGTCTATTTTTTATGTGAAGGGTAATTATTTGGAAGGATACTGTACTTCGTCACTGAAAGTGGCACTTTTTCAATTATTGTGCCCTCCTGGTTTAAAAATTGACTCTGGTTTTCTCAAAATTGGGAATCCAAGTATTTGATGGCAAAATAATTAACAGAATGATTTTTTAAATGTAACATGCGGAGATTACAGTATTTTGATTTATGACCAGGATTTGTCTTCCATTCCCGTGCATTATAGTACAGAAAGTCCATATTAATATAATCATATGTAATAAGTGTGTCTCCCTTTTTTTTTAGTCTGTGATGACATTGTACCGAACTGGATAAGTCAAATTTGTAAAACTGCAGTATGACAATTGGGCTATGGCTCAGCAGAGTCTATTTGTTATGTAATGTTAGAATAAAATCTGATACAAAATGCAGATCCAGGTTTAAAGATTTATAACCATATATCTATTTTGTTCTTTTTACAGTATATTTACTGTAGATGTCTACAGCTAATCTGGAAAACTCAATTTTGTACTAAATGTACGAGGATACTGTAATATGCATCAAAAAATGTCGCCATCAAAGAATCCAGATCCCAGAACTTTTATTAACCCAACTCCAATACCCCTCCCATCACATCAAGGGTTGAAGATAAGTGCCAGATCTGAAATATACTATAACTGTGCCACACCAACTAGGACTGAAGTGGCAGAAAAGAACTATCTGAGAAGACTCAAGCAGCTGACAGAGCAGGGGTACCATGCTGCAAATTACAAACCCTACCAGCTTCTTGGGGAACCCATGGTGTTGGATGATAAGCAACTGATCTTATATGCTCTTGGGCAGTTAGATGAGGTAAGTTCAAAGGCACATGTACGTGAGGGTTCAACCTGTCCCCTGAGAGGATTATCTCTCCCAGGTGCATTGCCTTCTTCCTGGTTGGGAGGTAAAATCAGGGAATATTCGAAAACAAAATTTTAAAATAAAATACTGTATATGGTAAGATTGGAGAATTCTTGATTGAAACAGAAAAGTGAGACTTGGACCTGGAAAATATGACATCTCATTTGTGTTCTACCATCTGAGCCACCTGTCCTCCTAAGGAGTGACTCAGTCTATACCGTGTACATATGCTTAAAATCATGCAGATATCTCCACTTTCCTTCTTGCTATGAGAACACATTTTATATACCAGCTACATTTATTGCTCAGAGATTAAATGGTTTTGTAAATAATTTATACACTCTAATGTTTAAATTTATTTTATGTGATTTTTGTGAACTCTTGAATTCTATTTTCTACCATAACTTTTTAACAGAAAGAAATTGAAGAAAGTGCTGGAGGTAAACATGAGGAGAAACAAAATAAGGAAAAGAATGAGCTTGGCCTGACGATCACCTCCTCGGACCCTCCCCCTCAGAGGAAGTTCATCATTCGTAGGAGCACCAAGAGCCAGAAATCACTTGGCAAGGAGGTCGTAAAGGAAGGTAAATGTACTCCCAGATAGTGCAATTATGATAGGCCAACGTTGGCAACTGGTTGAATTTCATCTTGACCCTACCATGGGAAAACGTTGGCTCCATAAGGTTGGGTACTCTTACTGTTGCCCCAACCTTCAGGCCAATAGTTAGCCAACTGTCGGTTCAGTATGTTCAACCAGTGTTGGTCCTGCATTAACATGGTACCATCATATGTATCTGAGTACTGGCATCATTGAATTAGAGGCTGTCAGTGGTGGGTTGGGGGAGGGAAGCGTTTTCCCATGCCTCTTTACTTTCCTTGGTCAAATTCCATTTATTTTCACTCAATTATATTTTGTGTTATAGATAATTCCTTATGACTTTCAAACATTTTGACCATTTTTGTACTGTTTTTAGAAATGACTTGCATTGTACATGACTCATAATTAGTATCATTAACACCTACGTTTGTAACAACTAATATATTCATTTAAAGAAAATGTTCTTTTGCCTTTCAGAAAAATGGTGTCCTTAGCTAAACTTGGTCATGGAGTCTTTACAATGGTTAAGCAGGAGGAAGCCAATAGGGTGAGGCCATAAATACAAATTATTAACATAATGCTTTTTAGTTTTCTTCACTTGGATGAGAAATACGGTTCATAATATTTGTTTTATTTCATACAAATTTCAATCATAATTTCGTTGCCTGACATAAAAATCAGTGGAAATTATCAAAGGATTACTTTGACAGTCAAATGACCCAAACCAGACTATATGTAGTTGTGACATCACAGCCTCACATTCAAAACTATTTTATTTTTGGCTTAAAAAAACCTTTGGATTTAAAAACTTTGGATATGTCAGGAAAATAATTAAACAATCAGTGTACAGTTCATATAATTTACCAGTTATGTAAATAAATTTTGTTTGAAATAAACTAATAATTGTTAAGAAAGTAAGGATGTGGTCACCTACTTTCTACAGTAGACTTTATACATCAGCTGTTTCCACATAACTGAGATATTGAACCTATTAATAGTTATTAAATTTGAATATCTCTTAAGAGAATACAATTTTGAAGTAGCTCCTTCATCACTTTGTTTCCTTTAAAATCCTCTGAAGCATCTCCTTGACCCCTGAACGTACAGTACTACATGTATAAGCTAGAGAGATTGGAACATGATGGAAGCATGGTAATTTGTGTGTTCAAAAGAGTGAGGACCTACGTCATATAGTTCTTGTTTTCTTTTTAAATGCAGCAAAACGCTGAAGATCAAGCTCAGAGAAGCCTAGAGGAACAGAGAAAGAACGAGTGGCAGCCAGCGATGGTACAGAGCTCTGATGAGGAGGATGACATCGATCCTGATCTGGAAAAAGATGTGGCCTTGAGGTGAGTTAGATTAAAATATTGGTTGTTTTTTCTAAATTGGTTGTCGATGGGCTATCAAGAATTTGTTCAATGTAATTGAAAGGTTTCTTAAAATCGTTTGTACACTGAAACATTGTCAGTTCTAACCAAATACAAATTCTGCCTCTGGTCATTTGAGGTTACAAAAAACCAAATTTTAAGAATGGGTTGGGATAAATTTACAATTAATATCAAAAAACCCTATAGACTATATCTTTGCTGCAGTGTTCTTTTCATTTTAATCACCATTTTACATCTTCTTTCTTCAATGAAAATTTGTATGGTCAGGTATACAGTATGCAAATGGCATGATAGAGGAAAATAAAAGAAACAAAATGTGAAGGAAAAAAAAACATGTTAATATTTTATCCTTACAAGAAGTTAATCACATTTATAGCTTTGTGTCCAAACAGCTGATAACAGGCTGAGTATAACATCAATTCATCTCATTTGCCAAAATCTAAGTGTTTTCAATTAAAACATTTTTCAAAATAAGAACCGTTGGGTACATAAACCAATGACCAAATAATGTTGATATAAAGTATATTGTTATGCTCCATGTCAATGACTGAAATAAAAAGTATTTTCATTCATTTAGTTGGAAGTATTTAATTTTCAAATAAATACATAAAAATTGTCATGGAAACACCCATAGAATAGAAAAAGTCATACTACTGAACAAGACTCACTACACCAGTAACTAAACACCTTTGTGGAATCTCTGGAATTAAATTTCTCTAAATGGAACACAACATAATGGGTTTTTACTCTTTGTTTCAAACTTGTCCTTTATCATATGAAATAAACATGTTTCACCTTTGACCCCATCAACCTTCCTTTGCATCATTTGCTCCATCAGATTTGGTAGATTGTAGTTTCATCTCTTTCTCTTCTCGTTTCATTTTTCTCCTTTTAGTCAATACATGGACAGAAAATTAGCCTTTCCGTAAGTATCATTAATTATTTGTATATATGTTATTTCTTGCCTTCTAAATATGAGGTCATCCTTAAAAAGTTGTTTGTTTGGAGTAGCCCTACCTACCCAACAAATTGCTACCTACTCCAATCATTTTTTTTATATTTTTTTTCCTTCTGAAATGATAGCACTTTAATATATACTAGGTATAAAAAGCTTGAATATTGGCCAAAACATTTTTTGCCCACTGTACCTACCGACCCACTTTTTTACAGCAAGATGGGTTACTCCAAAGAAACAGTTCTTTAAGCCTGGCCTCACTAGAGGCAGCAGTGCCGGATTTACGTTTTTTTTCATGGGTGAACTTTACACATAAAATTATTTTTACGGTGGCACCTGATATAATATCTACGACGGGGTAAAAGGTATGTTAACAAATCACCCCAACTTTTAGATTATTTTGCTTTTCCTTGTTTCTTTTAATTTATTTTGTTTACATATATTTTTCCACTTTTCACCAATGAGGGGGGTGGGGGGGGGGAAGGGGAAGCATGTGCCCTGTGGCCACCCTCTTAAATTTACCACTGAGAGGCAGCACTAGCTATATTAATGGACATAATTAGTTGTCACATTCTTGAACCCTCTTGTACCCAGTCTCAATGTTGTCATTAAAGGAGGATCACTTCCTCTTTCCATCTCAGCTTCCTGGCTCTTAGCTCCGTACTTCTCCTAGACACCTACTTTCTTTTCTTCCTACCTTTGGAATGATCTAACCTCTCAGGCACAATTTGACCCTCACTGTTGTGCTGCCATTAAGCCATTAGGCCCTCATCAAACAAACATCAAAATGATTACTTTTAAAGTTCCTCCTGAATTATATGTGTCAAATGATATGTTTGCATTTAATTTCTGCTAGATGGAGGGGGATGGGAGAGGGGGTGGAAGTTTATGTTTTTGTGTGTTCCGATTACATATAATGATTTTTTTTTCAGCTGTATTGCTAAAATTTGTTTTTTGGTGGATAACATTTTTCTATTTTTGTTTTTACATGTAGAGTACAATCTTGAGAAAAGTCAGCTTGCATCAAATGAAAAAGGCCTGTTATGCAAAATGATGGGGAGGATAGAAACACATTAAGTTGATATATGATAATAGATAGATTTTTTCTTTCTTATGTCACAAAATTTAAATAAGAATTTGCATGAGGCCCTAAAATTCAAAATGCTATAAAATTGTCACTACCTGACCATAAATCTTTAAGCTGTTTCTTCTCAGAATGTGATGCAATTTATGTATGTGTAGATTTACAGCATTTTCATTATTTAGATAACATATACCCTTGTGTTTCTAATTTTGTTGCTACCATCTTGGTATTAGTTAGCTTGCGAGATAATCGTTTCAGAAAATATTTGAAGTCGCCCAAGAACTTCCTGGAGTTTCATTAGTTGATGCCTGGATTGTATACTATAGCAGCCAGAGAAGACAATATTGCAGATTCAATCAATAAACAAATTTGTCAATTTGTCCCTATTGTGATAACAAAACGTGAAAGTCAAACAGTAACATAAAGTTTATTGACTTCTCACGCAGTTACGTCAAATGAAGTGGTTTGTGATACAAAAGATGTACATTTGTAAATACTTGTGAAATAGGCTGCAACAGAGAAAAAGGTTTATGCAAATATGGCAGACACATGATCTGTTTGCTTTGGATTTGGCATTTTGTTTGAAAAAGACTTAAAATGTTTGAATTCAGTGGAATAAAATTGCAGCTACAGTGTCCCTTAAGTTAGATGTCAATTTTTTTAAGTGCGAATCCTTTTAAATTTACTGTGAAGTTTTGATGATTCTGTGAAAAGATTTAGTGAATATGACAGAGATGGCACATAGATGGCCATGTAAACATGCAATGAAATAAATAAATTAAACTGCATGATCTGTTTACTTTAGATTTGGGTTTTGCATTTTATTTGGAAAAAGACAGAAAAAAATGAATTCAGCTGATAAAGCTGCAACTACAGCATTGTCATTTTAGATTTAAGAGTAAAAATTTTTTTTAACATTTGAATCTGTTAAAGTCTGAATAAATTGTAAAGTTTTTTTTTTTAGAAAATTTCAAAATTGTCCGGTGTATGCCCTTTCAAATTTACTGTAAATGTTTGAGGCTGCTAATAAGAAATTTAGTGGAAATAGAAAAAACATTCATAGAGGCAGGTAGATTGTTTTCAAATCTATCGGGAATTATACAAAAAAATCATCAAATTTAGAAAATTTATTATTTTACAGTGTTTAAATTTAGACTAATGATTCACCCCCAGGTGTAAATTTGTTTATCATTTAATTAAATATGTACATTTTATGTAATTTTGAAACCCTCTGCAACTCTCACCTCTTCCCCATCTCTTCGAGGGAGAGGACCCCATGTCAAACATCAGGACATCCTTATCAACATCGCCACCTGCTCCATTCCCAAAGCTTCAAAACCCCTTAACCACCCCCAACCCCTGGTTCAACGATGACTGCAAAATTGCCATCAAGAACAGGAATAAAGCCCTCAGAAACTTCAAAAACAAATCTGACCACCCACAACCTCAACCTCTTTCAGCTGTGCCAAAGATAGGCGCACTATCAAGGACAGTAAAACAACACTTGGAACAACTTCATGGCTTCCCTCACCACCAACATCCCCACTAAGAAGATTTGGAGTATGGTTAACAGCTTCCATTGCAGGATGGGAAAGTCTCCCATCTCCCATCTCTCCTGGAATGGGACTCTTCTAACCGCCTCACCACCTCTTTTAGCAACATCTTGTCCTTTGCCAACTACCACAATGCTTCAATGCCAAAAAGCTCACGACGAAACCTGGAGGATAACCTTTCCCTCTGACAACACCGAGAACTACAACACTCCTCTCACCCTATCTGAACTAAGGCATGCCATCACGATGCTGGCTGCACCTCCAATGGCCCAGATAACATCCCTACCAGTTCATGAAACAACTCCACAACAAGGCCACTGCTACCCTACTCACCATCCTCAACCACATTTGGTCCTTACAATCCTTCTCCATCTCGGCATCAACCCCACCACTCTTGGCATCTTCTCCTGGCCCACATTTCCTCTCTGGGCCACTCCCCCTCCCTTCTATCCTACTGGGCCTCTCCACACATCAAAAAACCCAAACCCACCCCAACCTCTTCATCAACCTCCACAACCAAATCAAAGACCAACTCTCAAACTACACCCCCATCTACACTGATGTTTCCAAGGAAGGCAACAAGACAGCAGCTGCTGCTGTCATCCAAGACACCACCCTTAGTAGCAGGCTTTCCAACTACTCGTCCATCTTCTCGGCCAGAGCCAAAACCATCCTCGCCCTCAACTATATTGAATACTCCCCGCTCAGCCACTTTGCCATCTTCTCAGACTCCCAAGTCTGTCCTTTCTTCTTTACTCAATCTTAGGTGGGATAACCCCACAACCCACCTCCTCCATAAATCCCCCCCCCCTCTTCCTCTGCAGGAAAAGTATTCTTTTCTTCTGGATTCCCAGCCATGTTGGCATCCGTGGCAATGACAGAGCTGATTTAACCACTAAGCTTGCCCTTAACCTCCCCCCATCCCACCTCTTCCCCCAAAACCCTTTGTGACATCAAGCCTCTTATTGCTTCCCTTATTCGTGACTGCTGGCAAACCTGATGGAACTCCCAAACCGACAACAAACTCCACGCCATCCAGCCCACCATTCCAACCAAACCCACCATCCACAATTTCTCCCGTATCTACAACATCCTCATTACCCGCCTTAGAATGGGACACACCCACCTCACTCACTCCCATCTCCTTACTGGCTCACTCACCCCTCTGCAACAATTGCCATTGTCCCCTCACAGTCCACCACATCCTCCTTGGTTGCCCCCTGTACAACCTTCTAGAGCTTCCCTCACAACTCCATAATCATGCTCTTCCAAAAAACAACCTTCTGGATAAAATGATCTCATTCCTTTATCGTGCCTCCCTCTACAAACATATTTAGTTCACTTCTCCCATCCCCTCTACAACCATATTTAGTTTGCCTCTCCCACCCCCACTGTACCTACTTTTGCCTTTTTTGCACCTCTTAACTTCCTCTCTCGATCCCAGCTTTCCGGTTGTTAGGCCCCATACTTTTATCGACTCCTTCTGTTCTCTTCTCTTCTACCTCTGGAATGATCTAAACTCTCAGGCACAATTTGACCCTTGTTGTCATGGTGCCGTTTGGCCTCCATCAAACAAAGAATGTAATTTTGCTGCTTTTATGACACACTACCACAACAATTTGTAGAAAAGGCAGCAGACTTCTATTCTTTTAGTTTGGCCATGTAATTAGTCAACATTTTACTAATATTAGATTGCAAACATTTATTTCTGGGTTTCCTGCAGTTTCCTACATCATATTATATTACATATATTATTTAAAATCTTTTATCAGCCATGAAGACTAAAAAAGTTATTTTGCACAATTGAAGGCTTAGGGTAGACATTAACATTGTCTGGTGTAATGTAGCTAGAATTAACTGTAAAATGTTGATAATGCTTTAAAGAAATTTAGTGGATATGAAATAATGATGCTTAGAGGCAGGTAGATTGTTTTTAAACCTATCAAGAATCATACAGTTTTCAAGCCTAATTATTCAAATGCAAATGTTAATTTGTTTGTCATTTGAATATATATCTACATTTTTATGTACATTCATAGCTTTTATATGCACTGCCTGCCACAGCAATTTGTATAAAAGTAGCCAACTATTTAATTTAGCTACAGTATTATTAAAAATCATCAAAACATTTTGAAAAAGTATTATTTTAGAGTTTACTAGTCTAATTATTTAAACCTAGATGTTAATGTATATGTCATTTGAATATATCTCTACATTTTTAGTATGAAATAATTTGTTGAGGCAGCTGTAGATCGTTTTCAAATCTTTCGAGAATAATACAAAAAAAATCACATCAAAACATTTTTAAGATCTATTATTTTAAAATGTTCAAGTTCTACAAGTCTAATTATTTAAAATCCAGATCTTAATTTATTTGTCATTTGAATATATATTTACATCTTTCTTTATGTAAATTCACTGCTTTCATATGCACTACCACAGCAATTTATAGACAAGTAGACAACTTTGATTTAATTGCGCCATTATTAAAAATCATAAAAATAGCAAAGATTTTTATCAAATCATTTTTAAAATGTATTACCGTAAAGTGTTTATTTTAGCCTAATTATTGAAACCCAGATGTTAATTTATGTTATTTAAATAATCTCTACATTTTTAGTATGAAATAATTCGTACAGGCAGCTACGTGTACTGTAGATCATTTTTAAATCTATTTAGAATCATACAAAAAAATCACATTAAAACTTTTTGAAAATTTTCGAAGCCTAATCATTCAATTATCCCAGATGTTAATTTATTTGTCATTTGAATGTATATCTACATTTTATGTAAATTTACTGCTTTTATATTCACTGCCAATGCAATTTTATAAAAGTAGCCAACTTTGATTTAATTGCACCATTATTGCATCATACCTGCTCTAGTTGAAATGATCAATCTATCGTTCTTGAATGGATCATTTCCCACAAGTATGAAGCAGGCTATTATTACTCCACTTTTAAAGAAGTCCAACTTGGACAAAGAGTTACTAAAAAACTACAGACCAGTATCCAACCTATCGTTTGTTTCAAAACTGTTGGAGAGGATCGCGTCTCTTCGACATAAGTATTTTGCCGACAATGGAATTTATCCTCGCAATCAATCGACATACAGATCTCATTACAGTGTAGAGAGTGCGCTGTTACACATCAGCGATAGTATACTACACTCCCTTGATTCCAAAAGAGGTGTTGTTATGGTTTTACTAGATATGTCCGCAGCATTCGACACTATAGATTATACTATTCTTCTTGATACGCTCAAATCATATTTTGGCATTTCTGGTAATGCTCTGAAGTGGATTCATTCTTATCTCACGCACAGAAGTTTCAAGGTTGTCATTGATATGCACCATTCTACTGTCAAGGATCTCCACTACGGTGTACCTCAAGGAAGCGTGCTTGGTCCCTTTTATATACGGGCTTATACTGCACCCCTTTAGCTGATCTTATTGAAAAATGTGGGCTTTACTATCATTTTTATGCTGATGATATACAGCTATGGTTGCCAGTTAATCTAGATGATAACGATGAAATTTTGTCTGTCACTAAAAGATTTGAAACCTGTATTCTAACCATATGTAATTGGATGACTAGCCACAAGCTCAAGCTCAATGCTGACAAATCTGAGTTACTTCTATTCCATTCAAAATCACGCCGAAGCCAGTCCCTGATCTAAATCTATATATCGATGGCGCTCACCATCTCAAAAAGCACTTCTGCCAGGAACTTAGGGTTATATTCGATAGTTGTCTCTCATATAATGCCCACATGGCAACTGTTTGTAAAAATGCCTACTGGCATTTACGTAACATTTTCTCAGTCAAGAAGTACATACCGCTCTCAATGCTTGCCACTCTTGTTCATGCTTTTATTAGTTCGAGACTTGATTTTTGTAATAGCTTATTTATTGGTTTACCAAATTATCAAATTCAACATCTCCAGAAAATTCAAAACCATGCTGCTCGTCTGCTTTCATCCTGCACGAAATTCGACCATATCACTCCAATTCTGTTTAACCTTCATTGGCTACCTATTCAGTTTTAGAATAAAATTCAAAATTCTCATGTTCCCATAAATCTGTCTATAAATTCGGACCTTCTTACTTACATTTAAAAGTTTTTAACCCAATTCGTTTTACCAGACAGTCAACTGCTCAACTCTTGTTTTACCAAAATTCAATTCTAAATCTGCTGGTCAAAGATCTTATTCTGTTGCTGCCTGTACCTTGTAGAATAATTTACCCGTTCAAATTATTATAATTCACTGTTACAATGTTTTTAAATCTCAACTGAAAACCCACCTTTTAAATGTGCTTATAATCTTTAGTCTTTGTTTTATGTATTGATTCATTGTGTATACTTATTTTAGGTATTTCAGTAATTTGTACTTTTACTTAATTTGTTTTTACTTCATTTGTTTATATTTCATTCAGCATGTTCAGCTTTTAATCTTTAGTTTAGCCTATGAATTATGTATTGAATAATTGCGATTTATATTTAAGGTATTTCAATTTTTGCTTTTAAATTTCTAGTTTTATACTTCATTTGTTTCATTTATCTTATCATTTACTTTACTTACTGCTCCAGCTCTGACGATTTAGTTCAAAGGCAATTATATAAATATATGTATTATTATTATTATTATTATTAAAAAATCATAAAAACTACAAACATATTCATCAAAACAATTTGAAAATGTATTATCATACATTGTTTACTTTGTCAAGCTTAATTATTCAAACCCAGATGTTATTGTGCATGTAATTTGAATATATCTCTACATATTTAGTATGAAATAATTTGTAGAGGCAGCTAGAATGTTTTCAACTCTATTGAGAGTCATACTAAAAATCACATCAAAACATTTTGAAAATCTATTGTTTTGAAATGCTTGATTTTCAAGTGTAATTATTGAATTAAGCCAGATGTTAATTAATTTGTCATATGAATATACAGTATCTCTACATTTGTATGTATATTTACTGCTTTTATATGCACTAGACAAGTAGCCAACTGATTTAATTGTGCCATTATTAGAAATCAAAAAAAAAAAGACATTTTCATCAAATCACTTTGAAAATGTAGTATTGTAATGTGATTATTTTAGCAAGCCTAATTATTTAAACCCAGATTTTAATTTAGATATTATTTTTGAAAGCCTTATTATTTAAATATATGTTAATTTGAATATTATTTTACATTATTTGCTTTAATTATTTAAACCCATATGTTAATTTGAATATATCTCTACATTTTTGAATATATCTCTACATTATTTGAATATATCTTTACATTATTTGAATATATCTCTACATTATTTGAATATATCTCTACATTATTTGAATATATCTTTACATTATTTGAATATATCTCTACATTATTTGAATATATCTCTACATTATTTGAATATATCTTTTACATTATTTGAATATATCTCTACATTATTTGAATATATCTCTACATTATTTGAATATATCTTTACATTATTTGAATATATCTCTCTACATTATTTAAATATTGACATTATTTGAATATATCTTTACATTATTTGATATATCTCTACATTATTTGAATATATCTCTACATTATTTGAATATATCTTTTTCATGTATTTCAATGCTTTTATATGCACTGCCACAACAAATTGTTAACAAGTAGACAACTTTAATTTAATTGCGCCATGAAGTCAGTCAACATTTCATTTTAAAGATCTTTTTTGGGTTGCCTTCATGCAGTTTATATCTACAATAGTTAGTAGTTTATAGCTACAACAGGTAATAGTTTATAGCTACAACAGTTAATATCTACATCATATAATTTCACATACATTAGGAAAAATCTTTTATCAGCCATGAAAATATATTTACCGTATTGAATGCTTCAGTTCGATTTTGTTTAAAATTAACTCTAAAGTTTTCAAGATACTACTGTTCAAACAGTTTACCAGGGTTGGAAAGAAAAGCGCACATGATACCAATGCTCCAAGAAGAAAAAGATGAGGAAAAGAAAGAAAAAGAAAGAAAAAAAGAAGAAAGAAACTGGGAAAATAAAAATTGTAAAGGAAAGTGGAGAAAAGTTGTGAATGAAAACAAGAAACGAACGAGAAAAGACAGAAATATAATTTTCTTCCTGAGCTTCCTACTTGAAGCCACTAAATTGTTATTTCCTGTTGGAATTAAGCATTTGGTTCTGTTATTATTGTTTCGAGTTTATATGCATACAAATATTTGTTTTACCCCTGCAGTTTACAAGCCCCATTTCTCTCAAATATCGAGCCCAGTTAGCCTGTTTTATAGTTCATCTCATTAATTGTTTGTAACTTTCCTGTTTTCAGCAGTGCAACATCAGCTGCCACTGACGGTCTTTCCATCCCAGCAGACTCTCAAAATGGCGGCTTTTTTTCGTCAGCTGATATAAGTAGAGGAGCATCTGCTGTTGTGAGCAGAAGGAGAAAGAAACGACTGCCAGGGTCACTACGACCTTACACCCCCAGCAGGTCTAACATTAACTATGATGCAGATATAGAAGAGAATAGTGACAAGTAAGAAAAGTATAACCAGTACCATGTAATCATGTACCAAATTAACCATGTACTACCCAGGGATTGCAGTCATTTCTGTATGAATTTCACAAAATTTGAATGAAATTATGTGATCAAGATATTTTTAAATTCTTTCATTCAATAAACATTTTGTTTTTTAAATTTATTTATTACTTCTTTCATATAGGGTGAACAGGCTTGCATCATTGCTCTGATCTTTTTATTTTCTTTCTGTTTTTTTTTTTTCTCATCGCCAGACAGATAATTAAAGAATATTCTGAAAGAAACTGAAAAATATATCAATTAATTAATCAGGCTTAAATGAAATTTCAACTAAAATTACAAAATGTTAGGACTGGATTTGTGTTGTCTCCTACAATGACTTTCTACACGAATTACTTTCAGTGGCGTGTGCAAACCTTGGATTTGTGATGTCTTTCTTCTGCAGTTAACTTTCTACACGAATCACTTTCAGGGGCCTCTGCAAACCTTGGATTTGTGTTGTCGGCCTTCTGCAGTTGACTTTCGACACAAATCACTTTCAGGGGCCTCTGCAAACCTTGGATTTGTGTTGTCGTCCTTCTGCAGTTGACTTTCTACACGAATCACTTTTAGGGGCCTCTGCAAACCTTGTATTTGTGATGTCGTCCTTCTGCAGTTGACTTTCTACACGAATCACTTTCAGGGGCCTCTGCAAACCTTGTATTTGTGATGTCGTCCTTCTGCAGTTGACTTTCTACACGAATCATTTTTAGGGGCTTCTGCAAACCTTGGATTTGTGATGTCGCCCTTCTGTCGTTGACTTTCTACACGAATCATTTTTAGGGGCTTCTGCAAACCTTGGATTTGTCTTGTCGTCCTTCTGCAGTTGACTTTCTACAAGAATCACTTTCAGGGACCTCTGCAAACCTTGGATTTGTCTTGTCGTCCTTCTGCACTTGACTTTGTACACGAATCACTTTCAGGGACCTCTGCAAACCTTGGATTTGTGTTGTCGTCCTTCTGCACTTGACTTTGTACACGAATCACTTTCAGGGACCTCTGCAAACCTTTGGATTTGTGTTGTCGTCCTTCTGCACTTTTTGTACACGAATCACTTTCAGGGACCTCTGCAAACCTTGGATTTGTGTTGTCGTCCTTCTGCACTTGACTTTGTACACGAATCACTTTCAGGGACCTCTGCAAACCTTGGATTTGTGTTGTCGTCCTTCTGCACTTGACTTTGTACACGAATCACTTTCAGGGACCTCTGCAAACCTTGTATTTGTGTTGTTTTCCTTCTGCAGTTGACTTTCTATACGAACCAATTTTAGGGGTCTCTGCAAACCTTGCATTTGTGTTGTTGTACTTCTGCAGTTGACTTTCGACACAAGTCACTTTCAAGGGCGTCTGCGAACCTTTTCAAGCTTCCCATGGATTCCCAAGTATATTTTGAAACTATCGTTATATAATTACTCACCCTTTAATTTTCAAAGGAAAGTGCTTTTTCGTCAGCTGTGTGCCCTAAACTGGATTTTGGAATCGATGATGACAGAAGCTCCGCTTGCCATGGAATCAATCACCAGATGCTGGAATATAAAGTACAGGTAAGCTGAATAAATAGTAAATGGGCAGTGGTGACAAAATGTTGGCGGTGTCACTGTGAGTGGGTGTTTTAATAAATTCCTCTTTCATGTAAGATAAACTTGCTTGACCTCTTTAGTACTTTTATTATTGTAAAATGAAACAAGTATTTATAATAAATGATACTCTTGATTAGCCCATCACATCACATCCAAGGTTATCATGCAGTTCCATCATCTTATTCCATTATTCAAGTTTAAAGTCTTTATCTGTATAGAAATGACTGGTGTAGTAAGTCTACTATAGAAGGTTGTTACCCACATCCTCACTTCCTTAACAATTGTTAATGCATTTGAAAGGAAATTGATGTATCTTTTTTACTATTGAATTATTTTCCTCGAGCTTTCTTAATTAAGTTGGTAAGTTATAATTGCCCTTTCTGTTTTACTGCTTTCCTCACATGCCCAATGGTTTTTTAGCTACAAAATCGCATTTAAAAAAATGATTGCCAAAAGTCTTTGAGGAATCTGAGGTAGCATGTAGTCTGATTTCAGTTTTTTTTCTACAAAATAATACAAATTTCTAAACTTATCTCCTTATATCTCCTTAACAGAGTGAGATTTTTAAATGCTTTCTTTACCATTTTGCTTCTTTTGAGGTCCTATTTCATATAAGATGGACTTGCTTGACCCTGAACTCATCCTTTAAAAATGAGACATGTTATTATTCCCATGAATGATCCAAAAAGACAGTTGTCCACACTTTAATTAATAGCCCCTTAAAGCAGAAAAAAAAGAAATACAAATATTGATTAATCTCTACATCCAGATGATAGTTGAAGGAATAGGTTGCATCTTTTGCTTCATAGGTGCAGAACTACAGGCTAATTTGGTAGCCAAGTTGGATTAAAGTTTTGAACATTTTTATCAAATTTTAGAGATTTGAGGCAAAACACGTTTTGTAAGACAACAGTGCAGAAACAGAGGAAGGAGCGAGCGATGGACAGCAGATGGACGTTGTTTGTGAATAACCCTGGAGCTGGTCACTTGGTAAGTAACTAAGTTTATAAAGTCACAAGGAACATATCGTGTACTATCATCCACAAGGTCCTTTATTCCCCAACCGCCGATTTTGCCTGTTTTCGGCGGTTCATACAAACATTGCCGGATCTTATTTTAAGGTCATTATAGGCTGGCTGCTAGACAAAAAAAAACATTCTTGGTATCATATGTCGTCTACTGAAGTGTGTGTGGTGAAAAACTCTAACCAAAAACCATTCCAGTAAAAAGGAGGAGATTGAAGATGTTTCAGAGATTTATAAAAGTTATTAAGGGCATGTACGCCATATGAAATAGAGCAACAGGGGTTGTAGTCAGCTTTCAGATATAAAGGAAGGGGGGGGGGGGAGAACTAAGGGAAAGTATGTTGCTGATTATGGCTTGAAGATAAAATAATAGAAATTCATACAAAGCAAAGGGTTTAAGTACAAAAATAGAGATGATACATTCATACATTACAAATTTGCAAATCATCACCTAAAAATTTGAAAAGGTAAAATTGTCAATTTTAAATTGATTTGGATAAGAAATTGTTGCTGTTTTCTCGTGAATTCCTTCTTTTAGCAATTTAAGCAATGTTGCCTAGCTCTACGCGGTCATACATATTTTAGAATACTTTGCCATTGTTGATATAATTCATTTCTTTTTATGTAGGAGCATGCTCGCTATGATCAGATTGTAAGTTTATGATAGTCGTTGGTCTGCTGCAAAACCTAACCTCTCTTCAAACACACATGATTGTTGAATCTTTTTCTTTGGGAAAACTGTTTGCCATTTGAATAAAAAATATTAGTTTATTGGTCAAGCATTATTAATTAACCTGTCGAGTTAGATGATTGACAACCTGTCTGACTTAAATGATTGACACCTTTTTCAACCAATCAACGAATTTGCCTAGCAACAAAATCTGCATAAGTGGGGCAAACATCTTCACAGTACTGGTACAGTACAACTAGCTAGCGGCCCGCGCTCATGTAGTCAATGTAATTTCCTGTACAAAACAAATTTCTGCACCGACAAACTGAGTGACGGCAAAATAGTGAACAAAAGTTGCGCTTACGGGTCCGCTGTGGGCTTAGTAAATGTGATTGCTGTTACCTAGAACACTGAATTTTGTTTATTCCGTTTGCTAAAACTCTAAAAATCCGAAGAAGTGCCATAAATGGACCAAAGCTATGGTGGGTCAATGCATTGGTAATGCTTAGGTTTGTTTGCCCCACATAGTTATTGCATTGCTATATGGTGGGAGTGGCTTATTTCGTAACTCAGAGACATTAATTATCATCTTATAAAATGATGAAGAAAATGAGTACCTTAGTACTTTTAGGAGATATTTTATGTAATAAAAAGGTGCAGTTGCTCAGTGTTTAAGGAGTGATGCTCGAGTGATGAAAGGTACCGGGTTCAATTCTCATCATATTGTGTCCTTGAGCAAGGCTGGATGCTCAAGGACAAGGATGCTTCAGTCCACTCAGCTGTAAAGTGAGAACCAGCACTGCTGGGGAGTTATTCTGCATCCAGGGGAGTCATCCACTTGCCCCATGGAAACTGGGGATAAGCACTGGCCCATGAGGCTAATATCTTGGATGGATTTAGCTTAGTTAGCTATGTAAAGTGACTGAAATCAGACTATAAGTGACATCCCTATGCAGTTTCCCCACAGTTCTTGTTGTATTTTTTTGTAGTCAAGATAGACATAGCTGATCACTGAACTACCTGATTTGTTTTTCTTTATCTGAATAATAATCATCCCCCTTACTTTTGGGGGGATGGGGGGATTTGGGAAACATGGGGGACTTTGGAAACCTATACTTATTGTGGATACTATATGCACACTTAATTTCTTTACTGGGAATTTTCCTCCCCAATTTGTATTATTATTATCATTATTGTTGTTGTTGTTGTTGGTGGTGGTGGTGGTGGTGGTTGTTGTTGTTGTTGGTGGTGGTTGTTGTTGGTGGTGGTGGTGGTGGTTGTTGTTGTTTTTGTCTAATTATTATTTTTCCTTTTTTTGTGGGGAAGGAGATTCAATTTTTGTGGGAATCCTACAATACCGCATTCTAAGGTGAGAACTGATAATAAGATTAAACATCGCTTTTCTTCAAACTCATCTAAATGTTGATTAGCGACTATGACAAAGTTTTAAACATGATCTCAGTCAGATTAAGCTGTAACACATGGACGCACAGAATTATTGAAATGTCAAAATCCATCAAGACTATTTGCATGATATATTTTGTTTTATACCAATTTTTTTAACTTTATCCTGGTTTTGAGTTTCGTTTTCTCTTTGTATGAAAAAATGCAAAGATAAATTCTTCTGCACCTGCTATATTTTCTTGTGTATCTACAGTTAATGAATGAAATAGATGTTTTACAAGATACTTCTGTTAATTTTCTAATCAGCAAAATAACGGTAATCGTGGGACATCTTTGAAGGTACTGTAAAGGTTCTACTAAATGTGCACCCTAATTGTACCACTTTCACAAGTTCCAAAGTCATTGCAGTTTAGCACCTTTTCAAGCACAATTTGGAAAATATCATTCCACAATGAAAGTTTATCACA
The DNA here is from genome assembly GCA_020152595.1 of Chiridota heheva. Classification (NCBI taxonomy): domain Eukaryota; kingdom Metazoa; phylum Echinodermata; class Holothuroidea; order Apodida; family Chiridotidae; genus Chiridota; species Chiridota heheva. The sequence goes on along the minus strand of JAIGNY010001834.1, from coordinate 701,057 downwards.
TCAATCAATGTTGTATCATACTACATTATATCACAAATTTATCACTTTTTATCACTGGGCTCAGCGGTGTGGCCAGCGTAAAATAAATAAAGGGAAGAGGGGGAAAGGGGGAAGTGTTGAAAAAACAATGGGGGTAAAAATGAAAGGGGTCAAATTTGCATACCTTTTAGTAGCCTGCCAATCATGGCAGATGCATGTAAAGAGAAGGGTTAACATTACCATGTACTGTTTGCATTGCATTACTGAGCAAACCTTAAGCAATAAATATAGACTAAATCATAAAATAAGAAATTGAAGAACATTTTTTTATTTTTTATAGAAAAGTTAAAAGGGGGGGGGGGTAACTAATGCTTCCTGCCCCCTGTGGCCACGCCGCTGACAGTACTGTATGTGATTTATGTTGTGTTGCATTAAGTATTAGCTGTTTGTGGATTTATGTGATGGTATCACATAAGAATTGTGTGCATTTTACAAAGATGCTCATTAATCATTGATGGACCATTTCAAATATTCTTATTTTTACATCCAGTCGTTGTTCTGCTCCTTAAAGTTTCAAACAGTCAGACTCGACCTGATAAATAGCCAGGCGGGTCAGATTTTTCCTCTTTATTTTCTTTATTCTGAAAACCTTAGTTGTTGTGGAAGCTGGTGCTGAGTATCATATTAGCAATGGATGAAGTCCTTATTGTGTGGTTATTTTAAATAAGATAAAGTGATCTCACTATTTGCTACAGTAAGTTTGTGGTTATGATTTGCTGGAACAATTTTTTAAGGAGAAGGACAAGTCATGCATTATTGAACAGACGTCATGTGTCTGAGTGGAACAATATTAACTTTTAAAGTTTAAAGATAATTTGATCCATGCAAATATAAGGAAGGTCACCTTTTCCTACGTGTCACATACACAAGGTTTGCAATGAAAATTCCACAAATCTCAAAAATGGCAAACATTGACAAAATAAGACTTCTTCCCCCATGCAAAGCAGCCTGCTTCCTACCTCTAAAATGATCTGACCTCTCAGGCACAATTTGACCCTCGTTGTCGTGGTGCCGTTAAGACCTCATCAAACAAACAAACAAACTAAAGGCATCTTCTCTATCAAGCGTTGAACTCTTTACTTATTGTCCCGCAGAAAATTTGCAAAATCAAAAGTATATGGAGATGTATTCACTACATTATTATTATTGATGGGCAGATTTACTACACCTTTATTCACAACGTAAGAAATTTTAAAATTAATTCCAACTACGCTCAGATGTGATTTTTGGTTGTGCCAGGCAGCAGGAAATGAGTAATTGTTGATCCCTGCATAATATCCACCTTCCTTACATTGATGCACAATCAATCAATTGCATTGAGTATTAGGGGAGTGATTTTAGGCTTTTTCATGTTTGTTTAGACAGATATTGGGTTTTAAAAGAAAAAATTTTAAATGCATGTAGGTGTTGAATTTTCAGCTATCAAAAATTGCAGGCTTTAAATTTGCAGTTAAAAAAAAAAATTTGAATGTGAATGCATGCTGAGTTGTTTTTTTGCACAGGATTCTACAAAAGCATATTATTCATTTCCCACTACAGCACCATCTTCATCAATCGCTGTACCAGCAGGTTGGTCATTATCATCCTCACATACAGAATCATATATGCATTACACTAAATCATTCACATCCATATAGCTTGTCATCATGTGTCATATAGCTGATCATGCATTTGCTGCCAGTATCCCCAAGGAAATAGGAAGGGGGGTGGAGATGGGGACAGGGAAATGGGGGAAAGGGAGATGGGGGAAATGGAGATGGGGCAGGGAGATGGGGTAGGGAGATGGGGGCAGGGAGATGGGGCAGGGAGATGGGGGCAGTGAGACGGGGGCAGTGAGACGGGTTAGGGAGATGGGGAAGGGAGATGGGGGAGATGGGGGCAGGGAGATGGGGGGGCAGGGAGATGGGGGCAGGGAGATGGGGCAGGGAGATGGGGGAAGGGAGATGGGGAAGGGAGATGGGGAAGGGATGGGGGAAGGGAGATGGGGAAGGAGATGGGGGGAAGGAGATGGGGAAGGGAGAGGGGGAAGGGAGATGGGGGAAGGGAGATGGGGGAAGGGAGATGGGGAAGGGAGATGGGGGAAGGGAGATGGGGGAAGGGAGATGGGGGGAAGGAGATGGGGAAAGGGAGATGGGGGAAAGGAGATGGGGGAAAGGAGATGGGGGAAAGGGAGATGGGGGGGAAAGGAGATGGGGGAAAGGGAGATGGGGGGAAAGGGAGATGGGGGAAAGGGAGATGGGGGGAAAGGGAGATGGGGGAAAGGGAGATGGGGAAAGGAGATGGGGGAAAGGGAGATGGGGGAGGGAGATGGGGCAGGGAGATGGGGGCAGGGAGATGGGGGCAGGGAGATGGGGGGCAGGAGATGGGGGAAGAAAGATGGGGGAAGAAAGATGGGGGGGCAGGGAGATTGGGGGATTTACATTGATGTGTACCAGGTTGCAGAATTGATGAAAGTCATTATCATCCATCAAGCACAATCAAGCATTGCATCCATCAAGCATCGCATCCATAAAGCATCGCATCCATTAAACATCACATCCATACAGCATAGCATCCATACAGCATCGCATCCATACAGCATAGCATCAAGTCCATCAATCATGCATACAGCACTTATCCATCAACATTGCATCCATACAGCACTATCATACAGCAAGTGTCCCACTTATGCATACACCACTTATGCATACAGCACTTGCATTTACTTAATGCATAAGTGCTGAATAAAAGGACACCCATCTACTATTGAAATGAATGGGAGGCAATTAAACAATTAAATACTAGCAGGGGTGGATTATGAAGGGATACAGCCCCATGTGGGTAAATCCAGTCCCCTGTCAATTTTTATTATTATTTATTTTTTAGAGGGGAGGGGAGGGATTTTCATCTCTTGTGTATTTTTTTTGTGGGATTAAAAAAAAAAGGGAGTGGATTTTGTTTTGAAAAAAAATAACCCTATATTTTCTGCCATATTTTTTTTTTTTTTGGTGAGGGGGGAGAATTCCCCACTCCCCAATACAGATATTTTTGAGCGGGAATTTGATGATATGTGCATTGCCTGTCATGACATTTGGTCCATCTGAGGAATATTTTCTTAATCTATCATGTCACATACAAAATGTGTAATTGATATCTCTTCAATTTAGGTCTCAAGAGTCTTGTTTGTTTCATAATCCTCCGTCACAGGAACTCTGCAGGATTCCTTTATGAGGTATTGAAGCCAAGCTATAGCAGATACTGGCTATACAGCAACTACTAGTTTTGTGTGCCAATTAAATGCATAACAGTTGGGAGAGGCTAACCAACCAGTTTTGCAACTGCAACTTCTGTGTAATGGACAAAATACAGGGGTTGACCAATGAAATGGTCCAAATTTAAGCTTATTTTTAGTTGTAGTATATTTTGAAATAACATTTGAATTAAAAAAACAGAATTATTGGAAACATTTGAATTTACTTTGGCTGTATTTGTCATGATTTATTTAGGAAAATTCAAAAATAATTGTCAATCTTTCTTAAGTGATCTTTTTGTTAAGGTTTTGTATTTTGAATCATTACCACTACTATTTTAATGTTGCCTTTTTAGAGGCACCGGTCAAGCCGTCACCTGTCAGCCATCGGGCAATTAAATCGTCAAATGCGTAAATTGTCCGTGCAGAACTCCACGCAAGGGAACTTACAGAGGGTGCCCTCTCAGCAGTCTTTTTTTACAGCATCGGCGACGCTCGCAGGGGAACAGGCGGCTGTGAAGCAGGAGGAGGATAGAACAAGCTCGGCAAGGGAGTCACAAAGAGGTAAAGTTGAATGTATATAGTGACATGTAGCAGATTTTACTTGCAGTATTTGACGAAATAAGCTCCATGGGGCACTTGCAAAATAGAGGTACACCACTTTTTAGGCCCGAAGTTTCTTCCTAATAAGCGCCCATACTCATTGGTTGCATACTGTGTGCTATTTGAACTGAATTGTCCATATATGTGAACTGGTTCTATACTAGCCCCACAATAACCACAAAAACATCGCGAGCATCAGACACAAAATATGCAAATAATGTAACAGCATTTTTAAGTCTTCAAATGAATCAAATAAATTATGTTATCAGTCATAAAAAGTTTAGTAGACACTTATTAGAGTAGGGGTGCTTAATACTTTGAATACAGTACAGTATGTGAAAGAACATTAACCTGTAAGTAAATGCCCTGTAAATCATTGAAACAGCTTAGGTAGTTTTTCAGTTATGGGTAATCAAGATTTTCATTAAGAATTTTGTATGCTAAATTTTATGCCCAACGTCATCAGATGAACACAGAGGAAAGCTACAATATCCATCAAATGAACACAGAGCTTCTTTAAAATATGTCCTTTAGTTCAAATCAGTTATACGTTCTATTTCTTCTCTGCTGATTACCTATTAGGGATATAATCAAGTTTTAAATTATCCAGATGGAATGCCCTCCCCCTTCACCACACACACACACACTCTCACACCCACACACACACAATTCTTACTAGCATCTGTATGCTATGGAAATATAAATTATTGATAGGAAAAGGAACTAGTATGTTGTGATTTAGTCAGTTCATAGGATTGTAAGGCGTCAGGGAGGTTTCCCCAACATTTGGACAAAAGGTCATATCAAATTCTTACTAACATCTGTATACTATGGAAAATCATTTAAAATCAAATTACTGCTCCCCAGAGTGGTAGAAATTATTAATGTTTTTAATAATTGCAAAAAAATATGTTGCATGTCTTTCTGAGTTGTGTCACACGATTTGTCATTTTTGATTCTATCATATGAAGTAAGGATAATGTCCTACTTTTATGTCTCCTTTAAGGTGGAGTGAGGGACGACATAGATTCAATCTCTCAAGGCAGAACAGAGGACATGGATGCACGAACTGTAGCAAGTCATGCAGAAAGGTGAGTGACTAAATAAATTACTTTTCTCTTTGTTTCTAACAACTAAAGCTGTGACCATGACGTTCGCAAATGGACTAAACCTTTACTAATTATCAAATTGCGAGTAGTCTTTTTTTCAAAATCAGTCTTGCCATTAAAAATCAATAACATTCAAATCACACACACATATCATTCAAACCACACATATATCATTCAAACCACACACACATCATTCAAACCACACACACACATCATTCAAACCACACACACATATCATTCAAACCTCACACACATATCATTCAAACCACACACACATATCATTCAAACCACACACACATATCATTCAAACCACACACATATCATTCAAACCACACACACATATCATTCAAACCACACACACATATCATTCAAATCACACACACACATATCATTCAAACCACACACACACATATCATTCAAATCACACACACATATCATTCTAACCACACACATATATCATTCAAACCACACACACATATCATTCAAACCACACACATATCATTCAAACCACACACATATCATTCAAACCACACACACATATCATTCAAACCACACACACACACATATCATTCAAACCACACACATATATCATTCAAACCACACACATATCATTCAAAACCACACACACACACATATCATTCAAACCACACACACATATCATTCAAACCACACACATATCATTCAAACCACACACACATATCATTCAAACCACACACATATCATTCAAACCACACACTCATATCATTCAAACCACACACACACATATCATTCAAACCACACACATATATCATTCAAACCACACACACACATCATGCAAACCACACTCACATATCATTCAAATCACACTCACACATATCATTCAAATCACACACATATATCATTCAGACCACACACACATATCATTCAAATCACACACACATATCATTCAGACCACACACACATATCATTCAAACCACACACACACATCATCATTCAGACCACACACACACATATCATTTAAACCACATACACATACCATTGAACCACACACACATATCTTTCAAACCACACTCACATTTAGCTGACAAAATTCCAATCAATGACTTTTATAAACTGTACACCTGATTAGCATAATCCTTTTTAAATGTGAGAATCACAAATGTGCAGTAATCACTTATGAATGGGGATATTTTGCACTTTGATTTCACCAAAATCTGAGTAACTTGTGAAATGCACTGGAATGTGCAGCAATAAACAGTCTGACAGTGAAACTAACAATAAACATAATGTTTGGCTGATCCCACTCAATCTAGACCCGGTTTACATACTGTAAAATTTATGAAACAATACATGGTCAAAATACTTTAATCAGTACATTTACCTGTAAATATTACTTGATGAGTCAAATAATTTTGCAAGAAAGCAAAAATATTACAAAATAAACAAACCAAAAAGGTTTTAACAGAGCTGAATTCTGCATGCTTCGCAAACATTGCAGCCATTTTTCTCAGAGGACTAATATCAACAATATTTCTAAAGGGTTTAAAAACATTTTACGGCTAGGTATGATTTTTACTGAAAACCCTAGCGAGCGTTTATTTACGCAGTGAAGTCAATACTTTTGCCATACTGGTTGCAAGATTTTTTCTTACTTACATGTAGCATCGTAAATTGGAGCAAGTTTGGTGTACTTCCGAAAATTACAGTACTTATCGCGTGTAAATGCTAAACGCTCGCATTTATTTGTGTGTACACGTTTAGTAAAATCATTAAACGTTCACTAGACTTTGTTTTGAACACAGAAAGCCCCCATTTAAAAAAAGAATGAATGAGGCAGGGATGATAAGCATTGGGGACTTGTATTGATAAGAATGGTGGATTATATATATATATATATATATATATATATATATATATATATATATATATATATATATATATATATATATATATATATATATATATATATATATAGATAGATATATATATATATAGATAGATAGATAGATATAGATAGATAGATAGATATATATATATATATATATATATATATATATATATATATATATATATATATATATATATATATATATATATATATATATATATATATATATATATATATATATATATATATATATATATATATATATATATATATATATATATATATATATATATATATATTTACATATATGACCAGCAGGTAGGTTAAAGCCACCACATAAATGCAGGTAATTTCTGCAACCATGTAGTATTGTCATGAGCTCCATGTGAACTTCAGAAAATGAAGTGTTAAAAATTTTGGGAAAGTCAAAGTCGTCAGAACGGGGAGGGGTTTTCTTCAAAAGAAAAGGGAGGCACATTCAAAAGATAGTCTTTGACCATGCAGCAAGCTATCACCTTTGACTTATAAAAGGAACCTGTGCTTCAAGATACCCATATTTGACTCTCGATGGCTCTGTGTGTACCAGCTCGATTCTCTGTCAGCAACTTGAGGTCAGTACTGTGATCTTGACTGGGATGTAATGGAGACACAAAGAGATCCAGGCAGGGGGTGATTCTCCTGCTATTGTACTGTGAAACCATTGCCATTTAATCTCTGGCACAATTTGACCAATGCTGTTTAGGTGCCTTTACACCCACCGCCAACCACCCACAACTTTAGGCCGTGATGTACATTTAATTTATTTTTGTATTCTTTGTGTAATATTCACACCATTATCTTATTTGCAGGTCACCCTCTGTTGCAAGTGAACTTAGTGTTGTTCAAAACTCATCCGCCAGTGCTAAAAGAAGCTCATCGAGAAGAAATTCTTCTAACTTGTCAGTAAGTACAAGCAATTCCAAGTATTTTCTGAGATGTAGTAATAGTCATTTGTAATGAGGAATGTACTAATTTTCAAAAAAATGATTATTATGTTATGGGCAATTCTGTGCCCCGTGAGGATGATGCCATGGTCTGTCACACATTGGCGTCATAGCCAGAGGGACTTCAAGGGGGCCATGTCCCCCCCCCCCCATCCCACACCAAAAATTAAGAAAATTACACATTAAGAATATCTGTTTTTCCCAGGGGAGCTAGTTTTACTGAAAAATTGATTGCCATGTGTGTTTTAGTTCAGCATAAAAACCCAAGAGTTTTTACAAAATCTATACAGTGCTGTCTACTAACTGTGTTGTAGCGGTTATCATACCTGTCTACAGACCACGAGGCCCTGGGTTCAAGCCTGGGTTGGGTAGACACGCCAGTGCACCACAACTGGTTATCAAAGGCCGTGGACATTGACTGGTTATCATTAGATGTTCTGCTCGTTTCAAACAGGACCCGACCTGATAAATAACCAGGTCGGTTTTGTCCTCTTTATTTTCTTTAATCTGAAAACCTTAGTTGTTGTGGAACTTGTGCTGAGTATCATATTAGCAATGGATGAAGTCCTTATTGTGTGGTTATTTTGATTAAAATAAAGTGGTCACACTATTTGCTACAATAAGTTTGTAGTTATGATTTGCTGGAACAAGTTTTTAAGGAGAAGGACAAGTCATGTATGTCTGTCCGTACGTCATACCTGTGTTCGTCCGGTTGCGATAGCATTGTTACTATCATAACTGAATACGCAGGCTACGACCCCGTCATTGTAATTGTGTGTTCACTCGTCGTCGTTGTATACAGTGCTAGCGGGAATGAATGTGTCATTTACATTACCTTGGAATGCACTTGACAGGATTAGGTGGTAATGTTAAGTCGATTCCTGTATTCCCTATTGTGCTAGAAAATAATCCCTTTTAATCAGTACAACTCTGTAAAGCTGGTTTGCTGTGTCAGGAGAGTCTTAACTACAGAACTATTGACAGGGATGTTGTGGTTACCTAATCCTTTCAAACCAGTTCCACATACAACCTCAGTTTGATATCCCGAAATTAAGCCTACTTGATTTGGGCCTAACGTTAGGCCTGATTAACAATAACAATCTGACAATGGGTTAACGTTACTATCTGACTATGCAACACCTGTTTTACAAGCTGTCAAACGGACCCAGATTTACACGTACTAAAAAGCATTACTTGTTATTTTCACCACAAATAAATGCAAAGATTAGAGAGTTGGAAATAAATTGTACAAAAATGAAAAACAGATCGCAAAATGAACGTTGCTAATATTTCAGCGTGGTTTACAAACATGACCGCCATTTTCCAAAGAGGGTTGCATAAAAAAATTACAGTACACTTGGGATTAACACTGGGGTTGGAATTATTTTTAAACAGTACGCTAGCATCCACGTGGTCGCATACCTTTGAAACTTGTACGGCACTTTATGTCATAAGAGTTGAAAACATATCAAAACCTTTGCAAGTTACAGCAATTTACTTGCTGGTATTTAATTTCAAGATCGTTTTAAAGTGCGTTAAAACCATGGATCATTTTTTTTTACAACTTTTAACAGCCTTCTTGATAATCTGTAAATTACTTAAGCTTTATGACATTCCACACTTATTTGTGGGTTGGCAATCGCGATGCTTACGTTGTGGTTAATGCAGGGATAAAAGCAGTTCCGCCAAATTTTTTGGCGTGTGATAGCATTTTTATGATCGAAAAAAATGGGTTGTTTATCGTTTACTGAATCAACAGGGCTCCAACCAGGGAGGGGGGGAGGAGAAGGGGGGGGTGGACATGGCCCCAAATGTTTTTTAAACGATGGTTTTCAAATGGGCCTTATGTAAATCATTCAAAATAATTATAACATCATTCTAGCTTCCCCCCTCCTAAATGAAACGTATGTAGGGGTCCTTAAATAAACGAAAATGCGCATCCCTAGCAGTGGGAAGGGAGTGGCTCAGCTGACGGGGGAAAAAGCTCAGCTGATGGGGGGAAAAGGCTCAGTTGACGGGAAAAGGCTCATCAGACGAGGAAAAGGCTTAGCAGACTTAGCAGCCGACTGAAAATTGCTCTACGTTTCTCCATACAACGATAATTAAGGAGGAACATAGCAGGTGCAGGTGAAGCTGCCCCTCTCCCCTTTCGTTCCAATTTAATATGCACAAATGTATCTATGATTAGATAATAGTATTTTCGCTAATCTGCTAATGAGAAAAATATAGACAATAAATAATGAAAAACCAATTACTATATTTTATTTAACAAATATATTTCATGACTGAATGCACATTAGAAATAAACATAAAATTGATTACACTGTTGTTGTTTTTATTTAAATGAAACTGCAAGTGCGTGTTTTACAGTTTTAAGTAATAGTTCATGTTCTTGTATTTGTTATCTTTGTCAGTGACGTAAGAGCAAATCGCTCCCAATATTAAATCTGTATCGCTTCAAAATTAGTACCATCAGCAGGGGCGATATCATTTTGTATTTATTTGGTAAAATCACAGGGACCCTGTCTAGTTCATTTCAGCCACCCCCCCCCCTCCACCCCCTGGGGAAAATCCTAGCTACGCTACTGATCAATGTTATGCATGCCTTTTTCAATGTTATGCACCCTTTTTTTATAATATAAAATCTGTTCTTGAGTTCTCCTTTTTATATTTATGACAATTTCATATTTATTTGTCTAGATAATGATAAAAATAGAAGAAATGTTGAAGTTTTGAATTTATGTTAAAGCCTATATAAGTGAAGAATTTACTTATCTAATTCTGAAATCAAGAGTATTGTATTTCTGATTATCATATCCAAAACCAAATTGAGTTGTATTTACAATTTCCTTTGACAACTGACCCAATTTTGGCTCAAATTGCCTACTCCGCCCCAAACTGCCCTTGTCTCGCCCAAAACTGTCATATATGGGCCTATACACTTTTCATGAATGCAAATAAATGAATGCAAATAAATGTATCCCAATTGCAGTAAAACAACCCCTCCCCCATAAATTAAACAAAGAATGCCTAGCTGTCCACAAGAATAAATCCCACAAGGAAGAGAGAGGGGTATCCCATTGCAGAAGTTAAAAGAGGGTGATGGTGAACTTAACCTTACCACATGGTGGGAAATTAAAATTTATTAATAGTGATATCTGAATAAAGAAAATATGCTTGTAACAAAAGTTATAAGCCTTTTTGTATAAAATATAATGTGCGATTCAACGGGTGATGTTAACCGATCTGGGTCGATTATTGACATTTAAGGCCAAGTGACGGACAATTTGATGATACCATCTGATTAAAAGTTAAATTCTCAAGATATTCCTAATTGTCGAGAAATAGGTCAATCCTTATTCCTTACATTTTCTAGAGTATGGGCATACTACCAGCTTCAATTTCCATGGTTACCATTTACGTTTCATTAAAGCATGGATTTAACTCCATGGTATAAGCAGGTATTACTGTGCCCTGGACATTTCTCAACATCTGGAAATTATTATTGCTGAAGGCTTATTGCGCAATTCCCCGCAACCTTATGATATTTGCCACGTGCAAGAAAATAATATTATGCCGTCATTATACAAAATTACGGCGTGGTTATATTGAGTCGAACGAATCCATCTCATCAAAAGTCAAGAGCAAAAGAAAGTTGGTAATTATCCTTTTTGCAGAACATTTAAAATAACATGACTTGTCCTTCTCCTTAAAAATTTGTTCCAGCAAATGATAACCACAAACTTACTGTAGCAAATAGTGAGACGACTTTATCTTAATTAGAATAACCACACAATAAGGACTTCATCCATTGCTAATATGATACTCAGCACCAACTTTCACAACAATTAAGGTTTTCAGAATAAAGAAAATAAAGAGAAAAATCTGACCCGACTTGGGTATGTATCAGGTCGGGTCTGACTGTTTAAAACTTTAAGGAGCAGAACAACTAATGAATTGTAAGGAAAGGGGTCGGTATACAGGGACATTTTCAGAACACCGAGGGATTTTTTTACATTAACGCCCAACGATACATTGTGATAAGTTGCCCAAGGTTCTTGCATGTTTATGTATGTACGAGAAAAGTTTGCCTCAACAAGGGTACATGTGACCATAAAAAGAAAATGGGTGGGACCAAGGAATCCGAACATGTATGCGTGTTTACAGGCCCAGGGGAAAGATATAAATTTCACCCGACATGTCAAACGATTAATATACAAAGTGTTTTAACATTGGATTTGGATAGCTATGGACTTTGGTTTTGGGACCGAGTGTTAAGTTGCTTGTACATACATGTATATTGTAGGCCTACAGTTACGCTGCGACGGTGCAGGGAAATCGGAAGTCTACAGGTACGCCGATACTTCTTGTATTTTTTAAGCCCGACTTAAAAGTGATATTAATATGGAATACACATTAGAAGAAGTCAAATATATCAGGATTTGGAAGGCATTGAGTAAATAAAATTGAATTAATAATTATTTTGGGGGGGATTTCTTAATTATTTACTTTCAGCAAATGCTTGATTGTAAATGTTGGATGGGCTGGTAATGGTATAAGAAAAAGCGTAACGAATGTTTTTTCTTCTTTATTTTACAAATGAAAAAAGAAAACTAGGCAATATTTGTCTCGTTTTCTTTGTTTATCATGGACTCATGAACCTGTGGAAAAAGATATTGATTGCTTGTAGATATAAAAGATGTGAAGTTGCACACACCTAATACGGGCTAGGGGTCTATGATGCTGGTCTCTTAAACCTGTTGAGATTTTGGAACTTACAAAGGGCCTAAGTCTTTAATTCCTTTTAAACATCCTTGTAATTATTTTGTGTGCTTGAAGCCACGGCAAACCTCGAGGATTAAACGCAATCACAAAAGAATTGTTCTTATTGTCCCCGCGAAACATTAAACGGATTTTTCTGGTTCGTAACCACGGATAAAATGTACTTAAAGTGGACAACTTAAGCTGGTTTATTGATCGCAATTTCCCCGCATTCTTAACAATAGTTAATCCAATCGCGGTGGTACTCCATGGATGGCGTGAACAATGTGAAACGTGGGAATGCATGACACATTCATTCTCGCTAGCACTGTATATAATGCACACCTTCAGACTGTGACACATATCACATAGACAGTTACCCCCTCCTTCCCACCCCCCCAAAAAAAAAAAAAGTGTCTAATTCCCTTCATGTCCTGTAGCTTTCTGGAACTTCGCCCTTTGAAAACACACCACGCGATTGGCTTCAATTTTAACGCATTTCATATCTCTAAAAAAAACAAATCTCTAAAATGCATATTTTCTCAGAGCTTCCGGAGGCTTCGTATCCTAGACCCCTTTGGGGATTTTCCCTGACCCCACCAGGGGCCCTTAGGCAGGCCCCTGGAGACCACGTCATAGGGCTTTGCACTACGCAAAGCAATGTTGCCTTATGGCGACATAATTTTGGTTACACCCCATCAAAAATATGTCCCAACGCTCATGGTTGCTCCACCCCCCCCCCTCCTAACAAAAATCCTGGCTACACCAGTGCTGTCACATCTATTACTCCCAGAGAAAGGGAGTGTGATTCTACTCTTGTTTGGGAGGGATTCCAATGGGAGGGTGATTCTGAGATCACTTACGTCTATTGCTTGTTGGCTTAGCCCCTTCATTTGCTATATCGATTACATCTGACCTCTACCCCAGGGACCTTTTACCTCTATTACTGACCTCCTCAATCATTCTACTCTTCGTCACCTCTTCAGTTATTCTCTTTTTGAATGCACCTTCTGTGCATTAATTTTTGCTTTTTGGGCACAACATAACGTTTGCTTTTGGCGTGCCAACAAATCTCATAATCAATGTAGATATTTTAAGAAATAACTAGTTTTTGCTGTTTCTTTCTCCTGTAGAAATCACAGCTGGAGGAGAACGACAAACAGCAGAGGTCCTCAGACCAGCAGGTCAGCACATGGGTGAAATCAACCAATCAGAAGCTTCTTACCCCCAAAAGGCAAGTACATACACTTAACAAAATGTGCTGGGACAGGAAAAACCCCTTACTACCCACACATACTTCATTGTAAACAGCAGAGGTCCACAGACCAGCAGGTCTGCACATGGGTGAAATCAACCAATCAGGAGCTTCTTACCCCCAAAAGGCAAGTACATACACTTAACAAAATGTGCTGGGACAGGGAAAACCCCTTACTACCCACACATACTTCATTGTAAACAGCAGAGGTCCACAGACCAGCAGGTCAGCACATGGGTGAATTCAACCAATCGGAAGCTTCTTACTCCCAAAAGGCAAGTACATACACTTAACAAAATGTGCTGAGACAGGGAAAACCCCTTACTACCCACACATACTTCATTGTAAACAGCAGAGGTCCACAGACCAGCAGGTCAGCACATGGGTGAATTCAACCAATCGGAAGCTTCTACCCCAAAAGGCAAGTACATACACTTAACAAAATGTGCTGGGACAGGGAAAACCCCTGTAAACAGCAGAGGTCCACAGACCAGCAGGTCAGCACATGGGTGAAATCAACCAATCAGAAGCTTCTTACCCCCAAAAGGCAAGTACATACACTTAACAAAATGTGCTGGGACAGGGAAAACCCCTTACTACCCACACATACTTCATTGTAAACAGCAGAGGTCCACAGACCAGCAGGTCAGCACATGGGTGAAATCAACCAATCAGAAGCTTCTTACTCCCAAAAGGCAAGTACATACACCTAAAAACAACAGGATAAGTCCCCACTCAACTCACACACAGATTTAAAGTGGTAAATTATAGCTACTTTTTCGAGCCCTGTTTACTGCTAGCATGATGTATCCAATGGTTATAAGTTATTGTTTTGCCTACTTTCTTATGTACAACTTGAGATTAATTGGAAAAAATATGCTTACCTTACTGTACCACTCTCCTCTCCTGACTGTGGAGATTGAGGCTTCATGGAAGTAGCTTCTTCCTGTCTCTGGCAAATTCTATCGCCTCCCTCCAACTATTCCATCGAAGATCCTTCCTCTCTTTCTCAACTCCTTCTCCGAATTGTTGTCAGTTGTCCTCTTTTCCTGCTTCTGGAGCCCCAACAATGAAATTTTTGCATAATCATCATTCTCTCTCCTTAGCACATGCCCAATCAATCTCCATCTTCTTGTTTAAATTGTCTTGCTAATTGTTATTGTCTGTGTTTTTTCATATAAATCATCATTACTGTAAAAATTGGTGTGAACAATTTTAAGTTTGGCTTTTCTTAGATATGCTATAACCCATAAAAATATCAAAATGGTTACAAATTGACCATTTTAGACAGTTTTCAATTTTAAGGCCTTGTTAGAATAAAGTATGCAAATTTTATGCAAAGTTTGTGACATCATGCAGGACAAAAACCTTTGTATTTCCTTGTACTAATTTATTAACTTCTTCCAATGTTTTTTGAAAGGGAGTAGTTCTGTTATACCTCAATACAAATTTAGCAGGAGCAAACAGTCTGATGATTTTCACTGACTGAAATTAAGTCTTAAACAAATTAAACAATCTAAATTTTATATGTGCTAAAAAATAGATGTGCTGAAAAATAGATGTGTCAAAAAATAAATGTGCTGAAAAACAGATGTGCTGAAAAATAGATGTGTCGAAAAATAAATGTGCTGAAAAATAGATGTGCTGAAAAATAGATGTGTCGAAAAATAAATGTGCTGAAAAATAGATGCTGATGTGTAGAAAAATAGATGTGCTGAAAAATAGATGTGTCGAAAAATAAATGTGCTGAAAAATAAATGTGCTGAAAAATAGATTTGCTGAAAAATAGATGTGTAGAAAAATAGATGTGCTGAAAAATAGATGTGCTGAAAAATAGATGTGTCGAAAAATAGATGTGCTGAAAAATAAATGTGTTGAAAAATAAATGTGCTGAAAAATAGATGTGCTGAAAATAGATGTGCCAAAACTCCAACAAAAGAAGTAAAAACTTCAAATGAGATTTGGCCGGTTTTAACAATTTGTCATTTTGTTTATTTTATGTGTAGTGCTAAAGCTGGTTCGTTCAAGCCTACCTTCCCTAGCAAGAAATTGGTTGATCTGACGGACAGGCTTCGTAACTCTTTTGCTGATGTCACTGAAGATAATAACCTGATGTTGCATGACATGCTTTCTGCCTTGGAAAAGTAAGTGAATTGTTCAAGACGTGAATGTTCAGTCCATACACCATTTCTAATCTGGAGCTGCAATTTCTGGAAAACTAATTTAGATAATGTCACATGGCCAAACTTCACGTGTCCATAATGAACTTATCGACCAATACTGGGGAATAATGGCTGTCTGCATAATTCATGCATGGTATGGTACCAAGCGGATGAAAAAATGCTGTCAAACTCACGAATCACTCGTGCATTATACTTGAAGGTAAAATGCTCACGCATTGCCGCTTACAACTTTTCCTCAAACAACTGCAGCTGGTTGGTTGGGTATAAACAAAGGGAAAATAACCCCATCAGACGATTGGTTGAAGAACTAAAGAAATCAAGTTTGGCTAAAAACAATTTGAAAAGGTCTGCATTGAAACCCAACTCCCAACAAAATGTTAAAGAATATGTTCTGTGGGCAAGCAAGTTTAACTTATATGAAAAGGGCATTAAAAGGAACAAAATTGTCAAGAAAGCATTTAAAAATATTATTCTATTCTGCCTAATTAGAAAAGTAAGGGATTATTCAAGATGTAACTGTTCAGTCTATTAACCTAATGACTGCACAAATTTGCCCAGCAACAAATTCTGCATAACTACGTGGGGAAAAAATCCTCACGCTACTGGTACAGTATAGCTAGTAGCAGCGCTCATGCAGTTAATGCAATATACTGTACAAAACAAATTTCTGCACACACAAGACTGATTGACGACAAAATGGTTACAAAAATTGTGCCCACGGGCCTGCTACGGGCTTTGTAAATCCGATTTTTTTATCCAGAATGGTTAGCAAACGGAATTTTGTTTATTGCTTTTGCTAAAATCTCCAAAGATCCAGAGAAGTGCCATAAAAGGATCAAAGCTTGTTGCATAAACATCTAAATGTCAATGCGTGATTGCAATTTGAAGTTTGTTTGCCTCACCTAGTTACCGTGTTGCTGTGGTGGGTGTGGCCTATTTCCATACTTAGAAAGGTAATTGAAAAAGTAAGGGAATTAATACTTAAGATGTAAATTTCAGTCAATTGCACTCAAGCCACCAAGTATCAAAGGAGTATTCCAGTGATTTTCATTTTCATAAAAATATATTTGACTTGCTTGACCGCTGAACTAAACCTTCAAGTTTTTCCAGTGATTTTTATTTTGTAATGGTGATGCTAGTAAGTTTGTCTGTATTTTCTTTTGTAATGGTGATGCTAGTTTAGATTTTTATGAGCTGCCTATCCCTTCTTATTCTGCTATCTTGTTATGTTAGGTCATGTATTTTATGTTATTTTATTATATTATGTTATGTTGTGTTGTATTATATTATGTTGTGTTATTTTATTTTACTTTATGTTATGTTATCTTTAATTGTGGTATGTTATGTTACGCTATGTTATGTTATAATTTGATTATGTTTGAAATTTGGTTTTCCTGAATGGAACAAGATTAGTAATTTCATCATGTTTCTGTGTGTCTTTTGCCCTGTATTATATCATTTTTAATGTGTTCTTGCAGAAAGAGGTTGTGGAGAGTGGAACAGAAATTTCAATCAATCAACAGTGTTAGAAACCGACACATCAGCGAGCAGCTGAGTTTACTAAGGGATGCTGGGAAGGATCCAGAAGAAACACCCGAAGAGAAGAGGAAGAAGAAAAAGCTGGAAGATGAGAGTAAATGGTGTGTATTGATGATGTGGGATCAAGGATGGGGGTGGGGGTGCAAGGTGTGTAGCTTTTATATTTTCGGGGGCTTAAGCCTCTAAAATCACATTTTTCTAAAATGTTCACCTCATTATTTATGTTGGTCCAAAACTGAAGGGTTTTTTGAAAATTGAGGATTTTTGATCAACAGTTGAGGATATTTGATCAATTTGAAGATTTCTAGATTTAGATTTATTAGATTTTGATTAAAATTGGTGTGTGTGTTTTGTTATTTTACTGCCCAAGGAAAAGTGATTACAATTTGAGACATATTGGAACCGGGGAAGGGCCCAAATGGAGGGGTGGGGACGTTTTAGGGGGAGTTTTCCTGTCATTTTTCTGTAATTTGATGTGTGGTTTTATTATTGCTTAAGGAACAAGTGATTTAAATTTGGGATGTATTGATACAAGGAAGGGCAGAAATTGAAGGTGGGGATGTTCAGGGTAAGGTCTATCAAGACATAATTGAACATTTTCAATGGAATGTAGTGAACAATGAATTCATGCCATGAAAAAAATCCAACAATCAATTTTCTGGATTCAAAGAAAATTAAATCATATTAAAACTATTGCTTTCTCCCATGAATGGAAAATGATGGAATGTGAATCTTAACTGAAAGGAACTCAAAACAATGAAATGATATGGCCTTGAAAGAAATCATTAAAGTGTTCAGATTGCAATGATCATTACAGATCAAAACTTGGGGATGAATCTTGGTTGGTCAATGATTTCTGAGGTAGATTATATTGGGTATGGGATCGGATGAACTCTAAAATTATTCCAGGCATGTTGGAATTGCAACAGGCAGAGGTATGCACTGTACAGAGTGCTGAAATTCTAGTCTATTATGTTTTTAAACAATTTGGTTAATATTGCCTGTGCTCCTTTGTAGGTTTTTAAAATAGTTGGTTTTAAAATTGATAACAATAAATATGATTTTTGCAACATTAGTTTTTGCTCAATTCATCTTTTCAGGTTTCAGGAATTAATGAGGTTTTTACCAGAAGACATAATGGCAGACAGGCAATGTGCAGCCATGGTAGAAAAACTTCAAAGTCTTGGAAATATAGAAAGTAGGAAGATAACGCCTCAGAAGTTCTTGAATGTCCTGACCGGTCTAAAACACTGGGAACTATGTGCACCTGATGTTAGGGCAGCCATTGAGGTAGTTATTAATACAGTAATAGTTACCAAAGTACTTAGTTATTAATACATTAATTTGTATCATAGCGCTAATCTTGTAAAAACTTTCAAAAGTGCTTTACAGACAAGTAAATTACGTACAAAAACAAAAAGAAGAATACAGAAATGACAACAAATATAAAAATACACTTGATCAGGTGCAATTAGTTATGAGAAGTCTTTGTAAACAAAATCGAGGAGAAATCTTCATATGAACATAATATATAGATTTCCATTCAAATTATTTGATTGGTTGAAATTTCATCCGATTGCTGCACGATTCGTTGGCACTTATTTCTAGGTATATATTTATTAAAAATTTGATGAAGATTAACACATGTTATGTAATCTATTTAACTTTTTCACTATTTTTCACTGAATTATTTTCCCCTCAAACTTTCTTCAGGTGGTCAATTATAATTAACCTTACGGGATTCTGTTTTACTATGTTCCTGACATATCCATTGGTTTTTTAGTCACTAAACTGCAGGACAAAATATGATATAATACATAGATGATTTCAGTTGTTTCTACATAAATGATACCAAACTATAAACTTAAATATCTCCTTCATGGAATAAGATTTTTGTATGCTTTCTTCACCATTTTGCATCTTTTAAACTCCTCTTTCATATGAGATGGACCACTAAACTAATCCTTTAATATGTTTAATACCTGAAAATGGCTTGAATATCAAGGAAATTTTAACATGAAGATATTGAATGAAACCTATAGAGGACAATTGAAAAATATATATTACAATGCCCCTAGGTACGAGACCACATCCAAAACCTCGTCCTTTATCAAAGGCATACTGTATATAAGTTTTGAATAACAACATCAACAAGAGAAAATTTGACCTTGTGAAATATGATATTTCATGGTATAGCCGCGATATCCTGTTGTTTTGCAGTGAAGGTTAATGCACTTGGGACAACATTCTACACAATACCTGCATGTCTGCCAACATTTTCGTTACTGTTTCTGTTTACATCTGGCAAGACAGTAACCATGAAACTTCATCGCACAAACAGTTGCTGTGAATGCAAACAAAACAAAGAAAATCATGAAAAGTTGTCTACATTTTACTTCCACAGTAGAAACTGCTTCTGAACTTCATAGCTAGACAGCTTGAGACACTGTTTGTACTCTACTGAACTAATGATCTTGCTGCTAATCCCCTCTTAATATTTACCATAAAAGCTTATTATTCCCTCACCTTACAAATTTAGTGAAGAGGGAATGATAGCATCTTAACCGTTTGTCTGTCCGTACGTCCGTCCGTACGTCCGTCCGTACGTCCACATCTATTGCATTGTTCAGCACAGGCATGTAGCCAGAAATTTTAAAGGGGGGAGCCGACGTCTATGAAAAATTTCCATCTGATTGAACTATATGTAAAGCGGAAAAACTCAGAAACATAACCGTTACCAGGTTACAATAATTTAAAAAACACTGCCTTGTATCTTAACCTTTCAAATAACAGTGGCGACATTACACTACTTTGTATATCAACCTTTCAAATAACAGTGGCGACATTACACTACTTTGTATATCAACCTTTCAAATAACAGTGGCGACATTACACTACTTTGTATCTCAACCTTTCAAATAACAGTGGCGACATTACGCTACTTTGTATATCAACCTTTCAAATAAGAGTGGTGACATCACACTACCTTGTATCAACCTTTTAAATAACAGTGGCGACATCACACTACCTTGTATCAATCCTTTCAAATAACAGTGGCAACATCACACTGCCTTGTATCTTAACCTTTTAAATAAGAGTGGCGACATCACACTACCTTGTATCAACCTTTCAAATAACAGTGGTGACATTACACTACTTTGTATATCAACCTTTCAAATAACAGTGGTGACATCACACTACCTTGTATCAACCTTTCAAATAACAGTGGCAACATCACACTACCTTGTATCAACCTTTCAAATAACAGTGGCGACATCACACTACTTTGTATATCAACCTTTCAAATAACAGTGGCGACATCACGCTACCTTGTATCAACCTTTCAAATGACAGTGGCGACATCACACTACTTTGTATATCAACCTTTCAAATAATAGTGGCGACACCACACTACCTTGTATCAACCTTTCAAATGACAGTGGCAACATCACACTACCTTGTATCAACCTTTCAAATAACAGTGGCAACATCACACTACCTTGTATCAACCTTTCAAATAACAGTGGCGACATCACACTACTTTGTATATCAACCTTTCAAATAACAGTGGCGACATCACGCTACCTTGTATCAACCTTTCAAATGACAGTGGCGACATCACACTACTTTGTATATCAACCTTTCAAATAATAGTGGCGACACCACACTACCTTGTATCAACCTTTCAAATATCAGTGGCAACATCACACTACCTTGTATCAACCTTTCAAATGACAGTGGCGACATCACACTACTTTGTATATCAACCTTTCAAATAACAGTGGCAACATCACACTACCTTGTATCAACCTTTCAAATAATAGTGGCAACATCACACTACCTTGTATCAACCTTTCAAATAACAGTGGTGACATTACACTACTTTGTATATCAACCTTTCAAATAACAGTGGTGACATCACACTACCTTGTACCAACCTTTCAAATAACAGTGGCAACATCACACTACCTTGTATCAACCTTTCAAATAACAGTGGCGACATCACACTACTTTGTATATCAACCTTTCAAATAACAGTGGCGACATCACGCTACCTTGTATCAACCTTTCAAATGACAGTGGCGACATCACACTACTTTGTATATCAACCTTTCAAATAATAGTGGCGACACCACACTACCTTGTATCAACCTTTTAAATGACAGTGGCAACATCACACTACCTTGTATCAACCTTTCAAATAACAGTGGCAACATCACACTACCTTGTATCAACCTTTCAAATAACAGTGGCGACATCACACTACTTTGTATATCAACCTTTCAAATAACAGTGGCGACATCACGCTACCTTGTATCAACCTTTCAAATAACATTGGCGACATCACGCTACCTTGTATCAACCTTTCAAATGACAGTGGCGACATCACACTACTTTGTATATCAACCTTTCAAATAACAGTGGCGACACCACACTACCTTGTATCAACCTTTCAAATATCAGTGGCAACATCACACTACCTTGTATCAACCTTTCAAATGACAGTGGCGACATCACACTACTTTGTATATCAACCTTTCAAATAACAGTGGCGACATCACACTACCTTGTATCAACCTTTCAAATAATAGTGGCAACATCACACTACCTTGTATCAACCTTTCAAATAACAGTGGCGACATCACACTACTTTGTATATCAACCTTTCAAATAACAGTGGCGACATCACACTACCTTGTATCAACCTTTCAAATAATAGTGGCAACATCACACTACCTTGTATCAACCTTTCAAATAACAGTGGCGATATCACACTACTTTGTATATCAACCTTTCAAATAACAGTGGCGACATCACACTACCTTGTATCAACCTTTTAAATAACAGTGGCGACATCACACTACCTTGTATCAACCCTTTCAAATATCAGTGGCAACATCACACTGCCTTGTATCTTAACCTTTCAAATAACAGTGGCGACATCACACTACCTTGTATCAACCTTTAAAAAAACAGTGGTGACATTACACTACTTTGTATATCAACCTTTCAAATAACAGTGGCGACATCACACTACCTTGTATCAACCTTTCAAATAACAGTGGCGACATCACACTACTTTGTATCTCAACCTTTCAAATAACAGTGGCGACACCACACTACCTTGTATCAACCTTTCAAATAACAGTGGTGACATGACACTGCCTTGTATCAACCTTTCAAATAACAGTGGCAACATCACACTACCATGTATCTCAACCTTTAAAATAACAGTGGTGACATCACACTACCTTGTATCAACCTTTCAAATAACAGTGGCAACATCACACTACCTTGTATCTTAACCTTTTAAATAACAGTGGCGACATCACACTACCTTGTATCAACCTTTCAAATAACAGTGGTGACATGACACTGCCTTGTATCAAACTTTCAAATAACAGTGGCAATATCACACTACCTTGTATCAACCCTTTCAAATAACAGTGGCGACATCACACTACCTTGTATCAACCCTTTCATGCATTTAAACTCCCCTAACAAGCCAGTAATTAATTGCACTCTACAATTAATGTCCTCATACATTGCTTCAATCATATTAAGATATTTACCACCAATACCATGACACTTCTATTGATAGATTCAAATGCCACACAAGAATCAATGAAGGTGGTGTA
This sequence comes from Chiridota heheva, assembly GCA_020152595.1. Lineage (NCBI taxonomy): Eukaryota > Metazoa > Echinodermata > Holothuroidea > Apodida > Chiridotidae > Chiridota > Chiridota heheva. Next base: position 677,850 of record JAIGNY010001834.1, on the reverse strand, counting down.
CTGTTTAGAACGTTTCTTGTTAAAGTACTCGAACTAATACAATTCAAAACAAAAATACTATCAACGGTTAAATATTCCTCTCAGAAGCCCTCCTGTGTAGGATTTAAAACATCAAGTGACTATTGTTTTAGTCTATTTCTCAAAACCTTGCAGAAAGTATTGTTGCTCACTGAAGAAAGAAGACTTATTGGCCTAAAAATTTCTGGCTAATTTACATCTCCCTTTTGTAATTGGGACAAATCAACCTGTGTTCAATTCCTTAGGATATTTCAATGGGGAAATATAAGAATAAAAAAATTGATAAGGTAATCAGCCAAATAAATTGATATATGTTTAAGAAACTCATTGGGAATGCCTTCATTACCTGATGCTTTACAGATGCTTAATGGCATTTACAATCTCTATCATTGTGTAATACATAATCAACGTCCTGTCTTTTGTTAATGTATAAATTCCAATCAATTGAAATCTTACTACCCACCAGACTTGTTGACTCGAGTAGCTGACTTGGACTCGAGTCATGTATATTTTCACTTGTGACTTGACTTGACTTGCGAACAAATGACTTGTGACTTGACTTGCGAAAAAATGACTTGCGAACAAATGACTTGACTTGACTTGCGAAAAAATGACTTGCGAACAAATAACTTGTGACTTGACTTGACTCGAAGAAATTTGACTTGTCGACATTAACCATTTTCACCCCAAAAAATATAAAAGTGACTTTTAAGAAATGAATGAAATTGTAGATGTTTTCATTTATTGCTTATCGCAACATGATAAATAGAAACTAGACCCACATACTTAATATTAGAATATTTGTATGCAATTAAGTTTTATGCAAAAAACACATAGGCTTACTGCATTTGAGGTATCAAAGATGCAAAGGGATCTTCATGAATGATATGAAAACAACTAGATGAAAGATTAGAGAATTGATACTTTAATGAGCGTACACTCTACATTTAGCTACAATATTGGACAAACATGTGCGAAGAATTATGTTATACAAGAGCTATTTAGTATCATATCTCTTGGTTATTTCCTTAATTCTTAACTTCTCACCCACCCCTTGCCAGTGTTGGACGCCGTTGTGTTTTAACCTCCATTTTGAATAACCCAAACACTAACAACGGTCAATCTTGAAAGGAGTGTGGGGGAAGGGGAGTAGGTAGATTAGAGGAAACTATAGGCTACTATCAGGCATGAAGGAATTTATGTCTCATAGATAAATCTTCATCCATCCCTTACTGTCTTCGAACGACAAGATGCTGACAAACTTATACAACAATTTGTATATCATATAATCAGTGGTGTCACGAATCTTTAATCTTTTTTCCATGTTAATAACGTTTTACGTCATAGATGCTGTTGTAAAAGTCACAGATCATAAAAGGATCTAATAATATACGAAAAGGAAAATTTGAAGCAAGAATGCTTGATGAACTTTTTGAAATAAAATGGGTCTATGAAATATATGACTTCATTTTATGTTTTTTTATATTTTGCAAGATGGGGCTTATGAGTATCACTCGTATTAAAGGACTAGTTCAGTGGTCAAGCATGCCCATCGTATATGAAAGAGGACTTCAAAAAAAAAAACATACTGAAGAAAGCGGTCAAAAATCTTATTCCGTTAAAAAGACATTCAAGTTTAAAGTTTGGTATTATTTCTGTAGAAACGACTGAAATCAGACTAGCTGTGAGGTCATGGGCTCAGATTCCTCAAAGTCTTTATATATTTCAAAAAAAGTTGATTTATTATTTTCAGTTATTAAATCATTTTTCCTCAAACTTTCTTCAGGTGGTATATTATTTATACCCTCCCTAGATTCAGTTTTACTACTTTTTGACATATCCCATGGTTTTTAACTTACAAAATTGCAGGAAAAAATGTGATAGAATACATAAAGACTGAGGAATCTGAGGCTATGACATCACAGCTAGTCTGATTTCAGTCGTTTCTACAGAAATGATACCAAACTTTAAACTTGAATATCTCCTTAACGGAATAAGATTTTTGAATGCTTTCTTTACCATTTTGTTTCTTTTGAAGTCCTCTTTCATATAAGATGGACTTGGTTGACCCCTGACTAATCCTTGAACGACTGGCCACATAAGAGATCACCTTCAACTGTACACTGGTAAAAGTGATTAAAGGTATGGGCACATAGTAGCAAAATTACAGCTAAATTGATTTAAATTCTATTAAAAAACTCATAATAGCAAAACTCTTTCAACCAATATAAATAGCTACATGCTCATAGATCTTCAAATATAATTTATGATCTAGATATTTCCTTCTGTAACCGTAAACTGTCATACAAGTATATTACACCATACTGCCATAGCAGATAATCACAATGCTTTTAGTTTGAAAGTTTGACTTGTGACTTGACTTGACCAGACGAATTGTGACTCGTGACTTGACTTGACTTGGCGGAAAATGACTTGTGATTTGACTTGAATTGCGAGTAAATGCCTTGTGACTTCACTTGACTTGCCAACAAGTGACTTGTGACTTGACTTGCAAAAATATGACTTGGTTACAACTGTGCTATCCACAGGATCTGTCAAAGAATATAGTGAAGCAAAATGATTAATAATGATATTAAAGTCACATTTTGAAAGGGATCGGCCACTGGCTTCTCATGGGTAGGAGAGGGGGAGGGGGGGTTAAATTGTACTGAGAAGCAAAAAAATATTATCATGATTTCAGGGAAACATATGCAAAATTGCAAAATATCACTTGGTCCAAACGTCATCAGGAAAGGTTTACTTGTTTTACATCAAAGCCTAGGAGAAAAGCCCAGAATCAAGTCAAATAGGATATTTTACAGCAAACACATCTGCAAAAACAACTGAGAAGCCAAATTATCAAATTCAATATCAAAAAAGCCCCCTACATGCATGCTATTCGTCCACCTTAGCCCCCTACACACATGCTATGAGTCTACTCCAGCTCCCTACACACATGCTATTAGTCCACTCCAGCTCCCTACACACATGCTATTAGTCCACTCCAGCTCCCTACACACATGCTATGAGTCTATCCCAGCCCCCTACATACATGTTATTAGTCCACCCCAGCTTCCTAAACGCATGCTATTAGTCCACCCCAGCCCCCTACATGCATGCTATTAGTCCACCCCAGCCTCCTACACACATGCTATGAGTCCATCCCAGCCCCCTACACACATGCTATTAGTCCACCCCAGCTCCCTACACACACCACAGTCACTTTTCTTAAGCATTGCATGGAAGACAAAACAGCTTCTAAAGTTCCAGCAGCTCAAAATTGTATTACTCCATAAATTTAAGTATAAGCTATATGCACCGGGAAGGGGGTAGGGGAGAGGGGAGGGGGGGGGGGGCACTTCCATACTAAAGTGGTAGGTATATGCCCCTAGAATTTCAAAATTGGACTGCAGTATGAGAATTTTTTGGTAACTGCAGAATGAGAGTTTATTGTTTTGATACTTGCAGTATGAAAATAAACCATTTTTTGATACCTGCAATTCAAAAATAAATAAATTTTGATACCTGCAGTATTAGAATAAGTGATTTTTGATACCTGCAGTCTGAAAATATGCGATTTGTTTTAGACCAGCAGTATGAGAGATTAAATTTTGATACCTGCACTACGAAAATTCTGAAAAAAGGCAACTGCTCGGGTGACACATGTATATAAACTTCACATATGGAAGTCTCCCTGTGCCCCCTCCTACCCTCCTGTGTATGCATTAGGTTACATTCCGCTCTATATTTTCAGAACTTTAAAGAACATTGTACTTTTGTTTTCTTTCCAGTTTGTCAGAGAAAAGGTTGTTGGCATGTCAGTAGAGGAGTTTGAAGCCTGGTATCGGTCAGAAATTGAAGATGTCAGGAGATCTAAAAGTGCACCGCCACCTACGAGCTGATCCAGTGTATGCTTTGAAAATTGAGAAAACCCACATCGTTGGGTGATTTTGGAGTCCATGCAGTAGCCCAGTGGTTAGGGAGTGGGTCTCATACTCAAAAGGTACCAGGATGGAATCTCAGCCAGGGCGCTGTGCTGTGTCATTGAGCAAGACATTTTATACCATTGGTTCCAGTTCACTCAACTGTGAAATGAATACCAGTTTTAACTGGGGAGTTAACTTGTGATGGACTGGTGTCCCATTCAGGAGACTTAAGTACTTTCAGATATGGAAACCGGGTTTAAGCACTGGCTCTATAAGCCCTCTCTAGATTCAGAGGAGGAGGAGGGGGCAGTAGTGGAAAGTATTCCTGGGCTATGGAGGCCCAAAATGTACATGAGTTGGCGAAAACCAGATAGAAACAATATGAAATTTTGATTTTGCCCTTGGGGCCTCACAATTTTTGTGATGCGGGGGTCGCAACTTTGAGTTTGCCACTGGGCCTCGCAATCCTCTCTGCGGCCCGGAGTGAATTCATACCTTATGGCAGTGAGGGCAGTGAAACGTATTACCATGGGGGTTGATCTGAAATTGGGAAAAGTGCCTTTTTATACCCTAACTGTAATAATGAAATTAACCATGATTAGGAGTATGGAAAACCTATTTATTTCAATGTATAGTGTTTTGGTGTATTGGTCCTTTTATGAATTCTAGCAGGAATTGAGGTTTTGATGAAGATTTGGATCCACATAAGTTTGTTTTAATGCTAAGTTGTCTGCAGCCTGTCAGTCTTGTATTACCAACATTACAATCTTGATAGCTGTGATAGCCAATGTGTATGAATATATAAAGAGAAAACATTAGCTTAATCTACTCAGTAAAACCATGAAAATAGCAAAAATTCTCAATTTTGAAGCATTTCAATATTCAGTGATCAATGTGCACTTATACAAATTCATTTCAATATTTAGTGATCAATGTGCACTCATACAAATTCATTTCAATATTCAGTGATTAATGTACACTCATACAAATTTATTTCAGTATTCAGTGATCAATGTGTGTGCACTCATACACATTCATTTCAGTATTCAGTGATCAATGTGCACTCATACAAATTCATTTCAGTATTCAGTGATCAATGTGCACTCATACAAATTCATTTCAGTATTCAGTGATCAATGTGCACTCATACAAATTCATTTCAATATTCAGTGATCAATATGCACTCATACAAATGTATGATGTATTACAGAGCAACCTTAGTATTTTCTTTTTTATAATTTTTTCATTTAATTGTCTATCATCAGATCATAGTTCGCTTCAGCTAGGGGCATTTATTTGCTCAGCTAGGGGCCTGTTTTTACCCAGCTAGGGGCATTTATTTGCTCAGCTAGGGGCCTGTTTTTACCTAGCTAGGGGCCTTTATTTACAGAGCTAGGGGTCTTTATTTACCCAGCTAGGGACCATTATGTTCCCAGCTAGGGGCCTTTATTTGCCCAGTTAGGGGCCTTTATTTACAGAGCTAGGGTTCTTTATTTACCAAGCTAGGAGCCTTTATTTGTCCTGCTAGGGGTCTGTTTTTACCCAGCTAGGGGCCTGTTTTTACCCAGCTAGGGGCATTTATTTGCTCAGCTAGGGGCCAGTATTTACCTAGCTAGGGGCCTTTATTTTACCTAGCTAGGATCCCATGTTTACCCAGCTAGGCAGTCCATATTTACCCAGCTTTTGACCTGTTTTAACCATGATGAAATAACCTTCCTTACGAGGAATGGTCCATCAATCATTCATGGGTTTTGCACAAAGTTCTCCCAAATATATATATAATGTATATTTTTTATTTAGGCTCTGCCAAGGACTAATCTGAATCGCATCACTGAACAGCAGTTAGGTGTCTTGAGCCCAAGATGATTGACCTATTGTGCACAGTGTTACAGTAGCTGATTGCTAACAAGTGAACTGTGAATAGACTATGAAGACACTTGCCAGTTATGAAGGTATAGATTACCCCTGTGTTGTGTATGGCTTTCTTCACCAATTTGTTTCTTTTGAAGCCTTTTTCATATAAGATAACTTGCTTGGCTACTGAACTAATCCTTTGTGACATCACAAAAAAAATTGAATGGGATTAGTTGAGCATGGTCATCATACTCTCACTCAAACTTTAGTGGGAGAAAAATCAGGTGGTTTTCAGTGACTGAAAATAAAAGTATTTATGAAAGTTCTTTCTAGTGAATCTAAGTTTTCTACCTTTTAATGTGAATTTAATGATTACCTCTTGGATGTTAATTGCAACATGTTTTCAAGTTCTGATAATCTTTGATGTTTTATTGCAAATTTGAAGAAATAAGATATGAATGAAATATTACCACAGATGCCTTCCAGAATTTAAAATGTGTCTTTTTAAATGATGCAGAAGATGTAGTAAAATGTATTTTTTTACATGATGCAGAAGTTGCAGTAAAATTTATCTTTTTACATGATGCAGAAGTTGCAGTAAACTGTATATTTTTACATGATGCAGAAGTTGCAGTAAAATCCGAGTATAGTGGTACTATTTTGGCAAACATGTGTCTTGACAACTTTATTCCGGTATTAAAAATGATATACAATTTGGTTTAAATGTAACTGAAAATATTCTTGTTAAATTTGTGTGTTAATAATCATGAAGCAATATCTTTCCTTAGATATTGCTGGTCTGTAATGGTCTGTCAATCATTCACAGTTAATGTACACATCACCTCAGGCATAGGTATTTTGTTCACCAGTTGGCAAACAAATGTCTCCCACCAAGACACCTAAGACGGTTGAGTAATTTAAACCACAAAAGTGCCCTGATTGCTCAGCACCGGCTTTGTAATCTTAAGCACACTCAAATAACTTTGGGCTACTTAATTGTGGTGTGCATGGGAATGGTAGATAAATAATCATTGTTTGGAGTGGAAACACAATAGGAAGTCGGGGTTGTAATTGCCATAAATGAGTTTTCAGGATAAACTCAGGTGCCGGGTGGGAGTAGGCTTAAAGAGAAACTTTTCGGCATGATGGAATTTTACTCCAAGAATAAAAAAGTAATAATCCATGTAATGCATAGTAAACTTTGTTCATTAAACTCTATATAGACAATTAACTGCTATACTAGGATTTTTACCTAATTAAGTTTATCCATTTTTTTATGTCTGAAAATAATTCAGTATCAGATTTTATTTTTATACTAAAGACTCCTTATATAATATTTATTTTTATACAGGATGAAATAACTCTCATTGAGAGGAATGGTCCATCAATCATTCGTGGGCATTGCACAAATTCCTCCATGCATATAATGCATATTTATTTTTAAGGTCAGCCAAGGACTAATTTGTTCCACTCCACTTCAAAGGAGGTTTGTGGCTTCAGCCCCAGATGAATGACCTATTGTGTATGGTGTAACAATAGCTGGTTGGTAGCAAGTGAACTGTAAAGAGGCTCTGGGTTGGAAGGTGTAAATTACCTCCCTGTTGTGTATGGTGTATTAATAGCTGGCTGGTAGCAAGTGATATGTGAAGAGGCTCTGGATTGGAATGTGTGGATTACCTCCCTGCTGTGTATGGTGTAACAACAGCTGATTACTTGCAATTAAACTGTGCAGAGGCTCTTGGGTTAGAAGGTGTGGATTACCCCTGATTTTTAGAAAACCAAGGGTGTTGGGTCGGAGGGTTCAAAGGATAATTTTTTTTTTTTTAATTGTTGGAAAATATTTTTATCATTGAACTCTACAGAGCATCTGGAACCACCTACCAACCAGTGTTGTCAATGCACCAAGTATCTAGTCATTTCAATCTAGATTAGATACAAGTTGGTCAGATATCAGCCTGAATTATGATCACTGTGCTGAATTAAAGTTATTAGAGTTTAAAGCCCTAACTAGAAATGAAAAAGACAGAGAAATAGGTACAGCCGCTTCAACCTAACAAACCCAGTAGAAGACTTGTAGGAATACCTGTAAGAATGTGATATTCTGATTTGAATATATTATTAGAAGACCTGTACGAATACCTTTAAGAATGTGATATTCTGATTTGTGTATAGCATTAGAGGACCTGTATGGATACCTGTAAGAGGGTGATATTCTGATTTGTATATGTTATTAGAAGACCTGTACAAATACTTGTAAGAATGTGATATTCTGATTTGTGTATATCATTAGAGGACCTGTATGGATACTTGTAAGAATGGTGATATTCTGATTTGAATATATTATTAGAAGACCTGTACTGAATACCTGTAAGAATGTGATAATCTGATTTGTATATATTATTAGAAGACCTGTACGAATACCTGTAAGAATGTGATAATCTGATTTGTATATGTTATTAGAAAACCTGTACAAATACCTGTAAGAATGTGATATTCTGATTTGTATATATTATTAGAAGACCCGTACGAATACTTGTAAGAATGTGAGATTTGTATATATTATTAGAAGACCCGTACGAATACTTGTAAGAATGTGAGATTTGTGTATATTATTAGAAGACCCGTACGAATACTTGTAAGAATGTGAGATTTGTGTATATTATTAGAAGACCTGTGCGAATACTTGTAAGAATGTGAGATTTGTATATATTATTAGAAGACCTGTGCGAATACTTGTAAGAATGTGAGATTTGTGTATATCATTAGAGGACCTGTATAAATACCTGTAAGAGGGTGATATTCTGATTTGTGTATATTATTAGAAGACCTGTGCGAATACCTATAAGAATGTGATAATCTGATTTGTATATATTATTATTAGAGGCAAAAAACTTCCTGTGTTAGTTTTGTACATGTTGTAAGAGCAGCACTGTAACTAATGTTGTACATTTTTTATTTTTTATTTGTGAATTATGGACCATTCACATTGTATATAATTTCACATTGTATATAACCTTATATAAAATGAAAAGATCACTGTTATTTTAATTATAGATTTGTTTGTGTTATAACTGTACATTAGTATCATCCAATTTAGAGAGTAACTTTTGCCATTTATACATTAACAGTAATTGAAGTTGATTACTGGCATACTATGGGGGCAAGAGTACCATTAGAGGTTTTTGAAAAAGTAACTGAATTTATTTTGTCTTGGGCATGCTGAGTTCATTCTATATTTGTTTCAAAAGTACTGTACTCTGATTGTATCGCTCTGTAAGAAAAAATTAAGTTAGACCCTTCTGTAACAGTCGTACCCCACCACCCTCTTGTGAGTAGAGTGCAGAAAATCTGTTAACACATTAGCTTTATGTGTGTGTATGTAGGGTGGGGAAAAGTCACTAAGACAAAACTAGTGTGTTTTTTTGCACAATATAAAGTACAAAAATATATAAATAGGGGAAAAGTGGGAGGGTAGATTCTGCCATGTCCCGTAATCCTGCCATTGTTTGCTAGTATCACAGTGTTCACTTATCTTGCCTTTGATTTTCAGTGCTGGGGGTGTAAGACTAATTTGCCAGAAGAAAATTTGCATCTGCCGGACTTGTGTATAAACTATATACATTTGTCAACAATCACACAAATATAAAATACTTGGGAAGAAAAGCCTCCTCCATAGCAGTGGCGTTGTCAGATATTTGGTGGCACAGTACCCAAGTACCAAACGTGGAACTGTGTAATAGCATGTGCCCGCTACATTGGTAGACGTCCAGGGGATGAAGATGTTTTTGTTTTTGATACCCCAAATGGCTGAAAATAAACACAAAGTTCAACAATTGAATTGATCAAAAGAAAATTATAAATTCTAATGTTAAAATCGTGCTCAGATAAGGGATTTGGGTTACCACTTATAAACAGGGAAAGCAGCCTCGGAGGAAAAAATTGCCATGATAATTGACACGATAATTGACACAATTTGGGCAATATATTTGGTGGCATGAACGAAACCCTGGTATAAGGGTCCAATGAGGGGGGAAACTCCCCGGATGCCTCGTACGACCATGGAAGTAACAAAACTATCTATATGATATTTTCCAAAACATCAAAGTATATCGTCTTTTGCAAAAACAAAACCTACAGGCATAACTATATTAATTTCCTACTATTTCACTTTATTAGTTATTACCATGTGTTTGCCTTACTGTAGAATATTTTATTTACATTTTTTTTTTAAAGACATCGATGGAGAATAAAAATATAGGAACATTGTTTTTCTGATGAGGTTTAGACCACGTGATAATTTGCATTTGTTGCCCTGATATCATGATAACATTTTTTGCTTGTTCAGTACGTTTGTCCCCTCCCAGAAAATCCTCCTGAACCCGCCAGTTACGATCCCTTTCAAAATTTGTAATTTTCTTGGCTTGGTAGTTAAAAGTTTGCTTTTTGTTAGCTTATTATTACTTTTGTTGCTGTTGTCGTCGTCATCGTCATCGTCATCGTCATCTTCCTCAACGTCGTCATTATCATCATCATTATTATTCTAAACTGATTTGGCTTTTGGCACTGGGGAGGTTGTGGTTATTTACCCTCATCGATCATGGGCACATGAGGTGCTTTCCCTGTATAAACAGGGCAAAAAGTATCAACATAAGCCTACTGCTTTACAATTTCGAAATAGGCCTGCTGCTCTACAATTTCGAAATACAAAATGGGTACCAAAAGTGTCATACCCAGGTGTCATTACTTTTTGAGTTTCGCCACAACCACTTCCACGTATGCATGCTTCCTGATTGTCTCACCATTGATTTCCCTTCCTAACTGCCAGATATGCTTCGTCATGCTAAACACAAATATTCACTATTTATATTATGTGGTAGTCACCTATTTACAACCAAAGAAAGTTCCAAGTATAGGTAATCGGCGCCATGTTTAGCAGATGCATGTGCAGATGCATGTGCAGAAGCATGTGCAGATGCATGTGCAGATACATGTGTTTTGTAAGATCTAACTGTTTGGATAAATGTTGACACCGACGGAGGGAACTGGTATAATGTTCCATCCTAACTCCATCTACCACCTCTCCCCTATACACGTGTTGTAGGATCTAACTCCATCTACCACCTCTCCCCTATACACGTGTTGTAGGATCTAACTCCATCTACCAACTCTCCCCTATACACCTGTTGTAGGATCTAACACTATCTACACTTGTTCTAGGAACAATATGGCCTGCAGGAAAGGAGGCCTCTCATTACATTCAATTTCATGAATATATAGGTGGAGATGTTTCATTTACCAGAATCTTTTCAAGTTCTAAGCAATATTCTTTAAATTACCCCAAGTACCTTTAATTTCCGACTTAATCATAAAAAAAGTTTGAGAAAACTTTCAATAAATGCAAAAGTTGTGACGTACAGTATATGAAAATCAGCCATAAAACAGCCCTAGAGACTTCATATTGACAGTAGGCTATACTATCCTGAAGCAAGTCAACAGAGACCCACTGGCATGGATAGCGGCAACTCCCCGGGTACTGACGATCATCATACCGTATTCCCCTACTCATTTTTGATTGTTGATATAATGGAAATTCTAAACCTCTTGGCAGTCTTGGACTTGCCATTGTACCATTGGCGACACTGAGTGGATTTTAATTGGAGGGGCGCGCAAAAGTTGCGAAACATGATTGGGGGAGCTAGGGGCAAAAAGGAATATTTTATCATACATATTAGTAGCAAGTCTTAACGAAAAAGCACCCATTGCCGCTCCCCTTTTTTCTACTTTTTTACCTGGGCCTTCTCCAGCTATTTGATGGCACCAAAAAAACACGGCCACCAAAGCACCCCAATCCGACTTTGCCTTGAACAGTTGAAGATTCAAGGATTGAAAACATTTACATATATGTGATGTCAAAAATAAACACTAAGTCTTTAACATTTCAAATGCTGTAAAATGTTCAATTTACTACAACCTGTAAGCGTAGCTTGTGTATTTTGAAGAAATGTTTAAATGATTTTATCAAACAGTTTTAAACAGAATTTGCTGCACCACTTCAGAGTATTATGATAGGCAATTAAACAACAAACGATTTAGGAATTGCATTGAAGAGAAGAACTTACAACCTATTGCACAAGATATATTTTTGCTCAGATGACGTATACACAATTCGGATTAAGTGAGTGATTTCGCGTAATGCTTCCAAACTATCTTCATGCTTGCATTATATTTGAAAGTAATATCCCCGTGAATTGTTATTACTTGCAAACTTTTCACCAGCAACTCTAGCTAATTTGTATGGGAAACATTGTAAAACAATTTATGAGTAGAAGCACGACAGTGATCACGTTCTCATAACAGTCAGTCAGTCAGTCTCTGCCTAACATCCGTTTGCAAAGATTTTTACCTAACAATTAAAAAGGGGAACACTATCAGACTATGTTCGGGAATGTTTGGTTCATACGCTTGCCGCGGTAATCTCCTTAACTGTGCAAAACGCTCTGAAAATTCAAACATAATTTGCACTTCAAATGTTATAACTAAAGAGTCTGAATATTTTGTTCCATTTCAAACGGTATAGGGAACTTGAATTCATTATCTATCGTTTGAGACCATTTTTATTTAAATACTTTGTAAACTATAAAAAGTGTTTTTTCTTGTTTTTCAATGGGAGCGCAAGCAAAATCACAAAATTATCGCCGCTTTGACCTTTGTAACTTATGAATGAAAGCATTTGCCTGACAATTAACATATATGTATTTACCATATATATAAGATCCAACATGATGAGAGAACAAATTTCGCGTCCGCTTATGTATCCCTTTATTTTAATTCTGACGTAATCTTCGCACGCCCAAGCTGCATGGACTGTACTATTGTGCGCAGATGGTTTCCTGTTGTTTGTGTATTGTAAGCATGCTGTGAAGAGGCGAATAAGGTTTTGCAATGTCGGATTTGGGCTGATTTTCTTTCATTTTTAACTTGTATATTTTGTTACACTAAGATATATTTCTTATTATATGACTGTATTCATCACAATTTCAACATTATTTGGCTAAAATATTATCGACAACAATCATGAACAAAGAAGTGCAAGAGCGAGGCATACCGACAGCGTTAAGTTGCATGTTATGAAGCCCAAAATTAAGAACTATGCTATTTATTCAACTTTTTGTATGATTTAATATCTGTTTATTATATATCTGTAATAAACTTCTTTATATCTTTTCTTATCACTGCATTCTTAAAAATTGTTTTCTATTCCTAACAAAAAAGTCATACATTTGTTTAAGAAAAATGAGTTTAAAATAGTTTCTCATCAGTAATGCCTCGAAGCTTTTTGGTCTAACAATCTTTTGAACTGAGGTTGTGTGTGCATTAAATTTCCTCTAAATTGTTTTGCTTCAAAGATATGTAATTGGAACTGGCTAGTTGTTAAATAAAATTTTGTCTAAAGTTCCATACCACTTAGCCTTTTAGAAATCAATGAAATCCTTTTCTACAGCCTGTAAGAGTAGCTTGTGTATTGGAGGTCTCATGGTGAGATGGGCCGTAATTCTCACCCAGAAAGTGCGTGTGTTGGTATCCAAAATGGAGGAAGACAAAGGCGCATTTTTCCTACAAACGTACTTTAATTTTGAAGTTATATTTGAAAGAGGGGGATGAGGGGATTACGGTCTTGCAATCAGTGGCGTGTTGGCAGGGTGGGGGTGCAAGGGGCACCTGTCTCCCCAGTGAAACTTTCTGAGAGGGCACCCAATATTCATAGGGGCGCGAAAATTGTCATGAGAATATAACTGTATTAATTCTCAATTTCTGTAATGTGTATCATTTACAAACAAATGTTTCCTCCCAAAGCGTAATTCTTACATACACAACATTAAAATCATCCCTGGACCGCAACTACTGTAACATGACTAAAGACACATAGTCAATGGGATCCTACATTTGAACATTCGTTTAAAAATCTATATTCCTTTTAAATATTTTTAGTGCACTGTGGAATTGACACGATTTTAAGCAATTTTCTGCTACCTAAATCACGCCGGTGAAAACGCTCAGCTTTCTGGGGCTTTTCCCCCATGGGGCCGGTGCCTATCAGGACGTTGACAATGGATTTGACTCAATTTGACAATAATAGGCAATTTTCTGCTATCAAAATTTCGAGAAATGCAGGGCTTCCGGTGACTTACTAGATTTTACACCATTTTAATCAAATATTCTGTTATCAAAATCACGTAAACGGCTTCCGCGGAGGCTTCGCACCTAACACCTCTACATGCATAGATTTGACACATTTCAAAACAAAACAAATGTAGGCCTACGAGAAACGTAGGCCTTTCGGGGAAGGGCTTTGCCCCTACCATGCCTTCGTTTTTAGGGAAGTTTTCTTCACGTTTCGCTAAATATCCTTAAATTATCGGGAAATTTCCTTTACTTGGGAAAATCTTCGTAAAATATCCTTTATTTTTAGGAAATTTGCTTCAATTTTCGTAAAATTTCCTTCAATTTGCAGAAAGTTTCTTCAAATTTGGGGAATTTTTCTTTCAATTTCGGGAAATTTCTTTCATTTTGGATGTATTTTTAAGTTCAATATTTAGGATTTTTGTTAAAATTAACTTCAATTTTTTTGAAATTTTCTTCATTTTCCTGAAATTTTCTTACAATTTTTATGAAAATGTATTCCTTTTCGAAAAATTTTCTTTAAATTTCCTTCATTTGTATAAAATTTACGATTTTCGGGAAAATTCCTTCATGTTGCGTAAATTTTCTTTATGTTTTCTTCAATTTTCGGGAATTTTATTTTGTTTTCGGGATATTTTGTTTATTTAGTAGGAAATTTACCCCGAAATTTTTGCTCTCTGGACCTCAACCAGGACTTGGCCCCTGCATTGGCTGTAAGTTATTTCTTAAACAATGATACTCCAATTTAGATCTATCAGTCTATGTGCCCAACCTATTGTTGACGCTCGGGATGTGCATAGAATGTACATAGCATAGAAGACATTGTCATAACAATGACTGTTTCGCGAACATTGTAGCAAGATGGATGACACAATTGTAGATGATAATGTAGATATGTGTAGAATGTAAATAGCTCAAAAAAACTTTGTAAAAACAATGATTGTAAATATTAGCAACAGAAAGTGTTTGTGAACAATGTGTAAATATGCAGAAAGAAGGATGGGACAATGGTAGATGACGATGTAGATATGCATAGAATGTAAATAGCAAAAAAGACTTTGTAAAGACAATGATTGTAATTATTAGCAACAGAAAGTACAATGTACACGTTTAAAGTAAACAATGAAATAAACGGAGCAAAAAGAAAAAAAAAGTCTATGTGCCCAACCTGCCAACGTTTTATTTTTAATATTACTATTTTTTGTGGAGGAGGAGGGGGGGGGTGCCAAAATGGCGTTCCCAGTGAAACATGACCCACCACGCCACTGCCTGCAATGCAAGAGTATAGGTATCTTACCCCTCGAAAATTACACTGTTGGTTAGGTATATATAGTCCAAAATATATTGCAAATTCTACCAAATCTATTCAATTTGCTAAAATACGGGAAACGGTAAGACCGAAATGTTGGGACATTATTAGCAGTGGTAAACTCAACAGCAAACGTTTTCACAAAAAGAAATTCAAATTTAAGATGATTGGACCACTACATTTTCAGGGAATGGTACATCCTCTATGACATATATAACGGTATAGAAAAATCAGTTACTCAAAGCTTAGTCATTGGCCCCTAGTGATTTCTAATTGACACATACTCAATTGAGGAAGAGGTGGAGGAGGAGAACAACCTAAATCATAAAGCGCTTTCCATTGACAATACAATCCCAAAGCGCTGCACAAATGGTAAAATGAGAGAAAATAATGAAAACAGAAAACAACAAAGAAGCTAATAATTACAACAAATAGTGCCAAAAAAAGTAAGTTTTTAAGTTATATTTTAAATAAAGATAGCGAATGTGATGAGCAAATCTCAGCCGGTGCGATAGTAAATATTGCTTCCTGTAAATTTGGGCCCCGGTCCTTATTTGCTAAGGAATGTCTTGTGAATTTGGTCCCCCCGGGCTGATTTTACTAGGTGATTTACTTAGTGTGTCTGTACGGTTCCTTCAGTTCATTTTGTGTACTAAAGCGATAACCTAAAGCCGAAATTTGTAATGTTTATGTACGGAATACAGCACCGCTGTACTTGGAGAATTTGACCACAAACAAATGTACTGTTGTTGTTGGGGTTTTTTTGTCACAGAAATTAATCCATAGATAAAATTCGGCACACCCTTACTCAAAGACGTCAGCTGCAAACACTGGATGCTAATCACAATATAAACTTGATAACCCATGCTGCGTAATTAAGCAAACTCTCATAAGATCAAATCTGGATTTTTAAGGTGTGACAATACTGACACAACTCTCATGTAACTTTCTTTGGTTTTTTCACCTCGAGCAAATGTAGACAATTAAAACTGAAGCTTTGAAAATCTGTTTTTTGTTTGTTTTCAAAACACCTCGCATCATCGTTGGTCATTAAAGTTGTAGCCTATGAAATTACATCCTGTATTGATGAGCGCGGACTGTTTTTTCTATGATGGAGGACCCAACTTACTGGATGTTTACGGCTTTATGGTCTGGGGGACCAAATTTCTTAGGAAAGAAGGACCGGGGCCCAAATTTCCTAGCGGACCGTTTTTACTATAAAGGGGGACCAAATTTACTGAATGGCTTACGACTTAATTGTCTGAAGGGCCCAAATTTCCCAGGAAATTTGGACCTGGGGTCCAAGATTTACTGGAGGGGGGGGGGGGGGAATTACTTACACACCGGCAATAAATTTCACGCATAAGGGGCGGAAGCATGAAGGGACGAGCACCAAAGTGTTTTCTGACTAAAGCTGCCTTGGATAAAACATAACAGCGAGTGGCGTTTATGCTGACGTGTGCGGAAATAAGCTCATCCCCCAGGAGATACAACTCCCTCCCGAAAAATCATGTCAGAAAAAAACAAAGGGGCATCGCCATTTAAGAATTTATACACAAGTGTTAAAGCTTTAAATTGAATACGTGCTTTGACTAGAAGCCAATGAAGTCCTCTGAAAACAGGAGTAGTGTGACTGATCGTGTTTCCTAGTCTGCTAGTGCGAGTAACTAATCGAACAGCGGCATTCTGAATACGCTGCAATCGCAAGATGAGTTGATCATTTATGCCATACAATAAACTGTTACTGTAATCAAGCTAATTTTAACATTTTTTAGTTCAGCACACCACAGGGGTCGTAAACATTTTCAATTTCGTTGAGTTCTCTGTAGAACCCTATCATCGTCAGCGATCCAGACTAGCCTAACGTAATCTGTATAGGTGTAGTTTAAGTATCGCAAAAGAACATTAAAATTGCAATGTTTTGTAAGAAATTAATAGGATAAATAGCCGAATATAGCAGTCTGGAAGCATGCCTATTAATAGGAACATGTATAACATACGAGAATATATATTGAATTCACGCAGGCCACATTGTTCAGATGTTGCGATAAAATGGCAAAGTTTCTAATTTATGTACTTTAGATATTAAAAATCATTGGTTTGAAAAACATTTTAAATTTCAAAATGGCTGTTTCGCGCCTAAAAGCCTATCTCTATTGTCTATTATTTATAGTATTTCGAAAACGGCGTGGTGAACATATCAAATGGGAATGAAAAGTTGTAGCCATGACAGTAATAAATGTATATTTTCATAAGTTTTAAGTTTCTCTTAACAAAGATATTTTTCCCAGACGTATTTCAAATTTAAAAAATGTAACATTGCATAAGCCTTTAATGTTAGGATAGCAAAGGATCATGGGAAATATCACAAAATGGCGGCTTCAATGTAGCAAAAATAATATGAGCATTTATGTTCCCATTAAAAGGCATGCTCCCGGACTGTATAGTATGAAAAATAACTGATTAATTTTTTCGGGCATTTCAAATACATATCTAAGGAAAATATTTGTGATTTCCACATTATTCTGTGTATTTTCCCTTAATTTAGGGCACCCCAAATTCCAAGAATTTGACATAAATGTATGAAAAAGTTTATTTTAACGATCAGGTATTATCTGAATTACATTATCCAGAGAAAAAAAAAGGATTATGTTTCATGAATTGAGCTTTGAATTTTCATTTTTTTTTTTTAATTTCATGTGCCATTGGCATCAATCTGAAAACAGGAATTAACGCTTGAATTCTGAACCATCAAAAATCAAGTTTTAGATATGGGGTACTAAGTTTGATACCATGTTCGGACTTGTTGTTAAAAAATTACCCAAAATAGTATTACTTTCACCGTTCAAACCCTGTTATTATTGTTATTTTTAAATGGGTCTCGGCCCAAGTTTGCTATTCGACGAGTTATCGCCGCTTTGCATAAGGCGACTTCAATAATTTGTTGCTAGGTTACAGGCACTGTATAAACCAAATTTTGCTAGAATTTTTGAGCGTATTAATGGAATCAAATTTAATTCGTATAACATTTTGCCAATCGACAACCTTCCCCCTTCCCTCCTTTCCTTCCTCCTCCAACAACAGCAATAATTCCCACCACTGTCCGCACCTGTGGCAGAACAGATAACTCGCCGGACCAAACAAAAACTCCAGAGCAGAGACTAAAAAAATAATTTATTTGTTAATATGCCACTATACATTATTGCGCTAGGCCTACGATCACGTTTTGTGCCTTAAAACAAAAGATGAACATATCAAATACGACTTACGACTAAAACATATATATATATATATATATATATATATATATATATATATACACATATATATATATATATATATATATATATATATATATATATATATATATATATATATATATATATATATATATATATATATATATATATATATATATATATATATATATATATATATATATATATATATATATATATATATATATATATATATATATATATATATATATATATATATATATATATATATATATATATATATATATATATATATATATAAAAAAATCGGAACTAATTTGTCTTGGAACAGATCATTGTGGCGGGTGCTTGAGTGTTTTCGATATATAGTAAGCGTGTGTGCGCGTAAACGCCTAAGAATTTAAATATGCCGCGGTAGAGGGGTACTGTAAGTGTAACGAGGCTGGTCGTTTGTTTACAAAAACATTCGATTTAAGCGTATCATGCGTGCGCAACACTAGTCCAAATGTACCTTACGGTCTATGCATAATGCCAGAGAGCGTGACGCTATTCGCCGAAGGACGAGAGACGAAACTCCTATACCTACAATGTGATACTTGTTGGTTTGTCCTCCACCTATGTTGGTTCCAGGAGAAAGCAGCAGATATGTCGGTACATTGAAAATTGGAGTCAATAAAAAAGAAGCAAACTGCGAATTTCACCATAGAAAATAAGAATTGAAAATCTTTACTCAATAAAATTAATTATATTTTTATTAGTTTTAATCATAACTTGTCTTTCTAACCAAGATTAACATTGATTTTATTTCTACTAGAACACAAAAACAACGATTTCTTTTCCAGTACATGCAGGACGACAACACTTTAGCATGCATTAGATTGTAGATAGGCATGTATCGCACTTACTAACTTAGGCCTAAATTTAGAAGGAGTGTCATTAACACGCGCATGCGCACCTACCATGCAACTGATTGTGAGAATCCGCTCGTATATTATTGTTTTCCATTCGAAAAGAAGACGTTGCTGCTGTAGTATCCTCTTTCTTGATTTTCCGACAGTATCATTTGGAGACAAGTAAAATGTGAGTATCATAGTTTTTCAAAGCATTCATAGTTCTACTTTTCCTAAACTATATCTCATGAACTCAGTAATGCATTTATCGAAATCTCTAAACAAAAAGAAAAGTGAGAAAAATCCGCTATTTTAAAACATGGTCTTCGGTGATCAACATGAGGTCCGATTTGTCTTTTATACAATATTTTAAATGTACGATATGGAATATACGGCTTAAAATCTTTGTCTAATTCTACATATGTATTCTTCATAAGATCTTCGTTCCACCATTTCGTTCCTTTTAAAGTCCCCTTTTATATAATATTGACCCCTTCGCTAATCCTTTAATTTCAGTCATCGAAAATTATTTCCTTCCAAATTGTGTTTAATTTTATGAAATATTGCAAAGCCACTATATTTTTTGAAGTGGGATCTGATCAAGCTTAATGCACTTCTTCAATAATGTGATAAATTAATATTCAAAATTAATTTAAAACTGGATAAAATGTGTTGATACGGCGCTTATAATTAGTCCATCAAATGAGCTAAAACAACATGTAAGCACGAAAAACACCTTTTTTAAACAATAGTCCATACCTTCATTGACGTAAGTATGTTCCTATATACGCTGTGAATTCCTTTACAACAGATTTCTTTGTGATTATAGCCCGCGCATTGCTGCTTTAAGTCTAATATAATTAAAAAACAAGATTCTTTTGTTACAAATGATGAGCAATTGTGGAAAATATATAACTGAACCATCAAATAAATTTGAAATCATATGTAATATTACGTATTCAACTTAGCATTCGATTTCAGATCTCCAACTAAAACTGCTTGCAGCAGTTCAAAATTACAATTCAATTCAATTAAATTTCTTTTCAATATTTTCATTTTTATGACCAGTGCATTAAAGAAGCACTCGACCGAGAAATAAGGGCGTATTTGTTTGGAGTCTCCATAATAATCCAATGCATATCTCGTATTGTCTATGCATACAACAAATTATACAGGCTCTGGATTTGAATATCCACTGATATGCTGCACTGACAAACATGCACATAGGCCTAGGTTGTATATGAAGTTTATTTCGTTATTATTATCATCATCATCATCATCACTATACTATCACCACCATCATCATCATCATTATTTTTATTTCTTGTAAACTTGTTCACCCAATAAAGTTTGCTTGGAGTTGGCGTCTTTACATGGTTTCTTACATTTGAATGTTCATTTGGTAATAATTCAGCGACGAGCTCCTACGAGTATCATTAGGCAAATGTAACATTAGGACATGATATTTGGAAAGGTTTTATTATTATACTCACTTTACAATGCAATACTCATAGTCATACGTTACTACATTATTAACTACAGCCTCCTGGTCCCAGGCTACTTTATCGGCTAAATTATCAAGCGTTAAGTTTAACGAAGGTCCATGTTTTCGCTATCGTTCGTATCGTACCAAGGACTAACGTGTGCAGAAGATACTCACACAATAAAAGTTCGAGATCACTCAGCGAAAAAAAAACTTTTCTTGAGAGTACATCTATCAACAACAAAAAACAGATTGCGAGATTAATTCAATTTTAACACAAAAAGACGGCATTGCTTTTTGGTCGAGAGCTTCTTTAACTGCCGGTAATGCAGTACTTTGAATGAACGGTTTATCCAATAGTTCTATTTTTCTCAAAAATCCGGCGAAAGTTTGTTTTTCTCCCGTACTTTCTGTGCTGTCTTTGGTTTCTTGGGGTGACTTTCCATTGCAACAATAACGGATGTCCAATGATGCAATATATTACCTGCTGCTTATCCCCGCGTGCCTGGTGGCACATAGCCCCTCAATCAAGCTTCTCTATCATTTCCTGTCGGCTGCCGTAACCTGTGCTCCTGTTCATACATCCTCTATCATGTCTCTACTCTCTTTTTTTTTCACTGTGCCTCGATATGTAGTTTTGGGCTTCATCGCTTCTTACGCATGGTGACTTTTTCCATAGCAACAATAACGGATATCAAATACAACAGGTCAGATATTGATCTTACCTGTTGCTTACCCTCCGCGTACGTGGTGCCACATAGGGCCTTTACCGAGCTGCTCAATTCTTTCCGGTCGGTTGTCGTAACTCGTTCTTCCATTCATGTCCTGTCTCCACACTCTCCATTTCCACTGTTCTCTATGTTGTCGGGTCTTCCTCGCTTCTTATGCATGGTGAATATTTCCATTGCAACAATAATAGATGTCTCATGATGCAAACTGCCTTTCAAAATTTAGATAGGAATGATAGTGGTGAAAAATCTTCCATCAATAACTAGATAATAAAGACACATGGCAAAAATGCATTGACGTCAGTACTTTGAAGCCAAATTTCAGTAAAGCAAAGAATAAATATCGTTCAAAGGATGAGTTCAGGGGTCGTTCAAGTATATATCATTTGAAAAGGGGAATTTAATATAAACAAATTAGTAAAAAACTACTTCAATACCTTATTCCGTTAAGAAGATATTCACGTTTAATGTTATGTCCTTTCAGTGTAGAAATGATTGGTGTTTAAAGTATACTATCTGACTATGCAACGTTTGCAATCTCACTTTCCCTTTCTTAACAATTTGTAATGCATTAAACAAAATGTTTTGATTTTTTAGAAATACTATTTTATTGATTTTCTTCTCAATTTTTCTTCAGGTGATGATTTATAATTCTAATTTCAATAGAAATGATACAGAACGTAAGCTGAATATATTCAAGTTAGCGAAATTAGATTTGTTAAATCCCCCACCCCCCCCACCCCTTTTACCCCTCCCCCATTTTTCTTTTGAATTTCTCTATCATATAAGATCAAATTATTTGACCAGTGGACTAATCCGTTAATCAATAACAATATGTGGGAAATATCGTGCATCATGGGTAATGTTGCTTAATGGCGGTGTCCATGACATTATCGCCTTAAGATTATTGCTTGAGTTGTCACCAATAAATCACATATTAAGTATCGTCATTCAAATACGGTAATTGATTGGCTTGTCTGTGAGTGTGGAAATATTTCGACAAACAGCAACGTTAGATTGTATTGTATTTTCACTTCCGCGTTAATACAACATCTGTCTTTTAACAAACTTATAAATATTATGGATCTGAGTGATTCTCGAAAGTGGGCTTTTCCCCAAGAATGAACAACAAACCCGCAAACTAGTCAAACGACATTGGACTAACTTGTATACAACATAAACTGCAATATTTTGCCAACATTGTTTTGTTTTACGTCGATGTGCTTTAAAGTGTCCTATTGGCAAAGCAATATGGAAATTAAGAATTTTAAATTTATCATATTTTTCAACTTGTTTTTATTTTTTGCAGTGAGACGATGGCTTCGAAACTACTGGTTCTGCTGCTGGTTATTACCAACGTATTTCTGACTTTAGCTGGTACAGGATTTTGGGTGAGTTGAACATGCCTGCCTGTCTGACAAAATAAGAATGGTGATGGGGCACCACCGCATAAAGATTTGCTTTGTGACCAGGTATTCTGTTAACGTGAAAGAGAGATATGCAATACGATTGAAAACTTTAGATCTAAACATTTGCACACATGCTAAGTATAGGGTTGATATGGAAAGGATATACAATACCAAAATACAATTGAAAGATTTTGATTTATTTAAATATTTGCTGCGGAAATGACAGTTAGATATTATTCAAATATTAATAAAGGGTCATTCATCAATTGGCATCGCATTTTTTCTTCGAAATGAACAGATACACCGCCAAAATTACACAGAGAAGCGACAGAGAAGCGACAGAGAAGCGACAGAGACCTGGGTTGATATGGTCACTTAAAACTATAATTACAAATATCTTGTTTAGAAATTCAGTTTAAGAGCAATTCGTAAGCCACACTTTCATTAGCATTCTAGCGTGAAAAGGTCTGTAAATCGGAAAAAATAAACTATTTTAACAAGAAACATATGATAATAAAGTTTCCACTAGATTTACCATCTCAACTTCTTCGAAATACCAATGTATTCAAAGTATTCCAATGAATTTAAGATATCTTAGGTATGGTGCATCACGGCATCAAAATTTACTTTAAGACTAGAAATTGTGTTACAGAAATACGTGGACAGAAATGTGCAATACAATTGAACGATTTACATTGATCTAAACATCACACATGCTTACCCCAAGTTTAGTGTTAAAGTAGATATCAATTTGTAATACAATTGAACGATTTTGATTGGTCTAAATACTTGCTCACAGGCTACGAAGCCAAACCCAAAACTATTGCGGAGGTGACCTCTAGTTTACATTTAAATGTAAAATAAAGGATCATTAATCAACTGGCATCGGCTCTCCTTCTTCGAAATGAATAAAGAAAAAATTGTCGTCGTCTTTCCGTCGATAATGTAATCTCCCCTCTCCGCATAGAGCCCTGACCCGTAGCCAAATTAGTATAGAGAAGCACCAGGACCTACCTGGGATGTGTTGATTACTTAAACAAACTATAACAATGTATATTGTTAAGAAATTCAGTTTTACAAGAAATTCGCAAACCACACTCACAGTAGCGTCCAGCGTAATAGATTGCAACAAGTCTGCCAGAAATTCGCAATATATATGAACGATTTTGATTGGTCAAAGTATTTGTTAATATTCTAACAAGCCATAGCATAGCTACAGCGGAGGCGACCGTAAGATAACTTTCAAATCTAAGATGTTAGGTTAATGCATGTTCGGTTTTAAATCGAACGTCTCAAGGCCATACATACAGTCCTCACAGTACATACTTACAGTGTAGAATTATATATACACTGTACGTACGGAGTTTATTGCGAGAATTGTTTGAGCGGATACAGCGTATACATTATCGTGTACATTATTTAAAAGTAATGCTAAGTTTCCAACAAGCCATTGCACAACCATCGCGGAGGCGACCGTATGATAACATTTAAATCTAAATAAAGTGTCATTAATCAAGTGGCATCGGCTTTCCTTCTTTAAAATGAATAGAGAATGAGTTGTCGTCGTTTGTCAACAATGTAATTTTCACTATTCCCTCCATAGAGTCCTGATCCGCGCCAGGCCCTACCTGGGGTGACTTAATCACTCAAAACTATAACAAATATTTTGTAAAGAAATTCAGTTAAAGAGCATTTCGCAAACCACACTCAAATTAGTATTTTAGTTTGCAACAGGTCTGACAGAAATATGCAATACAATTGAACGATTTTGACTCATCGAAATATTTGATCAAATATTAACAAACCATTACACAACCATCGCGGAAGCGACCGTAAGATAACATTTAGATAAAGAGTCATTAATCAACTGGCTTCGGCTTTTGTTCTTCGAAATGAGTAAAGAAGGATTGTCATCGCTCGTCAATAATGAAATTTTCCCTGTTTCCCCATAGAGTCATGATCGGCGCAAGCCCCTAAATCGGGTGAGTTGATAACTTAAAACTATAACACCTATCTTGTATTGAAATTCAGTTTAAGAGCAAATCGCAAACCACACTTTGATTAGCATTCTAGTTTGCAGCAGGTCTGACAGAAATATGCAATACAATTGAACGATTTTGACTCCTCGAAATATTTGCTCAAATTCTAACAAGCCGTTGCATAACTGCATAATCATCGCGCAGCTTACTGAAAGAGTTTCTGTACTTAAAACTATTAGAAAGAGAGAGAGAGAGAGAGAGAGAGAGAGAGAGAGAGAGAGAGAGAGAGAGAGAGAGAGAGAGAACACCAAAATAGGTTGTTATATTTATTGTAAGCATGAGCGTGGGAGCTCAAATTTAGTTAGGGGGAAAAGGAAAATTTCCCAAAAGTCTCGAATTTTCAGGGACAAAATTGGCAAAAGGAAGCACCGATAAAATACAACCTTTGCATTACAAAAGTGTCATTTGTTATTTTGCCCAAATTTCTTTAACACCTCTGCCCCAAAATAGTCTAATGACTCCCTCCTCCTACGCCCATCATTGTAAGATATTGTGATTTGTGATTGTATTCCTTATAATCTGCAGTATCAATTACAAAAATATACTGTTACAAATATTTGACTTTTTTAAATGACTCTTTTGCGCCAAAAAAAACAAGCTTCTTTTCTGATTTTCCGTCATATTTTAAAAACCGCGAGGTGAAAATATAAAAGGGAATAAACAATATTGAGCAATGAAAGCAATGAATGTTTATTACTGAGTTGTTAGTTTTGCCGGAACAGACGGCTTTACGTCCCCTTTGAGGGTCACCCAACCATTGTCCACTTTCCTCAAAGGTGGCTTAATATCCCCTCCGAGGGTCGCCCAACCATTGGCTACTTTTCTCAAAGGTGGCTTAACGTGCCCTCCGAGGGTCACCCAACCATTGGCCACTTTTTTCAAAGGTGGCTTAACATCCCCTTTGAGGGTCACCCACCCATTGGCCACTTTACCCAAAGAAATGTGGGGAGAATGTGTGATGCGGAAGGCAAACCTCTGCGCCTCATGTCAGCGTATATCGTTCTGCATATCTGTGGAAAATCGCTGTTTTAGTCACCGTTGGACTCGAACTTGGGACCTTCTGCATCTCAGCCGTAAGCTCAACCAACTGAGCTACACACCTCCCCTAATTGTAGGATTGTAGTAATTTAACAGTATTAGCATTGGATTCTAGCAGTCTAGTGTGCAACAGAACTGATCAATTGAACAAAGAAACTAAGGTTGTGACGAGAAATATATGATACTGATGTTTTCACCAGATTTAGCACCTCTCAGTACTTCTTAGAAGTACCAATATATTTGAAATATCCCAATAAAATCATGATATGTATAATGCACGGGGTCACGGAATAACTGTCAACTGGTCAAGTAAAATGTATGCAGTGAGGTATTATGTATTATGCATCCCAGCATCTAAAGCAGCCAGCTTCACAAATTGGTTTAGAAATATATGTATGAAATGTCTTAATTACATTCCACCTTTGATATCCTTGCCCTTTATTTTAACAAAAAATATGTTTTATTTCTCAGAATAAAGGATAAAAACGTTATGAAGAAGCGATGGAAGAAAACAAAGAAAACATATATTTTCATTCTCTATTGTTTCGCTTGTTCATCCGCTCATCAAGTAAACTAGAAGATCGAACAGTGGAAAATTATTGTATTGTATTTTGATAGATGTGGTCCCATGTATGTTTCTAAGTTCATGTCGAATAAACATTGTACTTGTTTGAAATACATTGCATACAAAAACCACTACATTTGTGTTTTTTGTCTTTCTTTCTTCGAAATGAATAGAGAAAGAATTGTCGTCGTTTGTCAATAATGTATTTCCCCCTCTTTCCTCATAGATTCCTCATCCGCGCCAGGCCCTAGCTGGGCCATGGGGTGAGTTAATCACTTAAAACTATAACAAATATCTTGCATAGAAATTTATTTAAAGAGTAATCACAAACCACACTCGCATTCTAGTTTGCAATACTGCAATAGGTCTCACATAATTATGCAATACAATTGAACGATTTTGACGGATCGAATTATTTGCTAAGATTCTAACGAACCATTTCATACCCATTTTGGAGGCGACCGTAAGATAACATTTAAATCTAAATAAAGGGCCATCAATCAATTGGCGCCGCCTTTCCTTCTTCGAAATGAATAGAGAAAGAATTGTCGTCATTTGTCAATAATGAAAATTATTCTCTTTTCCCATAGATGAAATGCGCCAGGATCTACCTGGGGTAAGTTGATCACTTAACTGTAACACCTATCTGCCTAATTTGTATTGAAATTCAGTTTAGGAGCAATTCACAAACCACACTTTAATTAGCATTCTAGTTTGCAGCTGGTCTGACAGAAATATGCAATACAATTGAACAATTTTTACTCATCGAAATATTTCCTTAAATTCTAACAAGCCATTGCATAACCATTGCGCAAGTGACCGTAAACTTTAAATCTATACTTAAAACTATTAGAAAGAGAGAGAGAGAGCCATGGAGAAAAAGAGAGAGAGAGAAAAGTTTGTTATATTTATTGTAAGCATGCGCGTGGAGCTTAAATTTATTTAAAGGGCAAAGGGAAATTGCCCAAAAGTCTTGAATTTCTAGGCGCAAAATTGACAAAAGGAAGCACCGATACAATACCCCTTTGCATTACAAAAGTGTCGTTTGGTATTTTGCCCAAATTTCTTTAACACCTTTGCCCGAAAATAGTCTAATGACTCCCCCTCCTCCTACGCCCATCATTGTAAGATATTGTGATTTGTAATTTTATTCCTTATAATCTGCAGTAACAACGACAAAATTATACTCTTACAAATATTTGATTTTTTTAAATGACTGTTTCGCGCCAAAAAACGAGCTTTTTTCTGATTTTCCCTCATATATCAAAAAGGGCGAGGTGAAAATATAAAAGGGAATAGATAATATTGAGCAATGAAAGCAATGAATGTGTATCACTGAGTTGTTAGTTTCGCCGGAACAGACGGCTTTACGTCCCCTCCGAGGGTCACCCAACTAGAGCTCTAGTTGAGTTTAGGGATTTTAGTAAACGTGTACACGCAAAAAAAAAACGAGCGTGTGTCGTGTACACACGTTTAATACTGTAATTTTCGGAAATACACCAAAATTGCTCCAAAACTGCAAGGCAAAGTAAAAAAAAAACGCGCAACCAGTATAGCAAAAGTGCTGACTCCATTGCCCAAATAGACGCTGAGTTTTGTTTTCCAAATCGTCAAAAGTTTACTTCTACTGTATAAATCATCATTTTTATGGTAAATATGCATGAAAATTCAGTTTAGAAAGAACAGATAACTTCCTTTCAATGTCATTTAAACTCAACATCGCGTAACTTTTTTGATCTATTCGCTACGGCTTTCAAAAAATTTCTATGAAAATCTTGCATACTAAGCCTATGATATACCGCGCCGTAAAACATTTCAAAACTACGCCACCAAAACCAGGAAGTTCTAGAATATCAGTCCTCTCAAAAAAGTGGCCGCCATCTTTGCGACGCATGCAGAATTTCAGCTCTGTTAAAACCTTTTTCTGTTTGTTTATTTTTCAATATTTTTTCTTTCTTGCAACATTTGTTTGACTCATCAGGTAATATTTACATTTAAATGTACTGATTGTCACGATTCAAGTATTTTTCAAGTGTTTTTTTCTTTTTTTAGTTTCACTATGTACTGCTGCACATTCGCGGTGCATTTTACAAATTAGATGAGGCCTACTCAGATTTTGGCGAAATCAAAGTGCATAATATCCCCATTCATTGGTGATTATTACTGCGCATTTGTGATTCGCACATTTAAAAATGATTATGCTAATCGGGTTTACAGTTTGTAAAAAGTCATTGATTGGAATTTTGTCAGCCGAATGTGTGTGTGATTTGAATCATGAATGACACATTGATTTTCAACGACTGACTATGAAAAACGATTACTCGCAATGAAGTATTTAGTAAACGTTTACAGGATTTGCAAGCGTGTAGCGTGTACACGCTAAACGGTCACAGCTCTACACCCAACCATTGGCCACTTTTCTCAAAGGTGGCTTACCGTCCCCTCCGAGGGTCGCTCAACCATTGGCCACTTTTTCCAAAGAAATGTCGGAGAATGTGTGATGCGGAAGACAAACCTCTGCGCCTCATGTCAGCGTATATCGTTCTGCATATCTGTGAAAAATCGCTGTTTAAGTCACCGTTGGACTCGAACCTGGGACCGTATCAGCCGTAAGCTCAACCAACTGAGCTACACACCTCCCCTAATTGTAGGATTGTAGTAATTTAACAGTATTAGCATTGGATTCTAGCAGTCTAGTGTGCAACAGAACTGATCAATCGAACAAAGTAAGTAAGGTTTTGACGAGAAATATATGATACTGATGTTTTCACCAGATTTAGCACCTCTCAGTACTTCTTAGAAGTACCAATATATTCGAAAAATTCCAATAAAATCATGATATATAATGCATGAGGTCACGGCATCACTGTCAACTCGTCAAATAAAATGTATTTAAGTGAGGTATTACTGTATGATGTATTATGCATCCCAGCATCTCAAGCAGCCAGCTTCACAAATTGGTTCAGAAGTATATGTATGAAATGTCTTAATTACATTCCACCTTTGATATCCTTGCCCTTTATTTTAACGAAAAATATTTTTTATTCCTCAGAATAAAGGATAAAAACGTTATGAAGAAGCAATTGGAAGAAAACAAAGAAAACATATGTTTTCATTCTCTATTGTTTCATTGTTTCGCTTGTTCATCCGCTTATCAAGTAAACTAGAAGATCGAACAGTGGAAAATTATTGTGTTGTATTTTGATTGATGTGGTCCCATACATGTTTCTAAGTTCATGTTGAATATACACTGCACTTGTTTGAAATACATTGCATACAAAAACTACCACATTTGTGTTTTCTGTGTGAGAAATATTTTATTTTAAAGATCTTTGAAAATGTAGTAACGACTTGAAAATATGCTTTGAACCATAATTAAGCAAACCGATCATCAACATTGGTTCAAATTGACCATTTTCCTGTAGTTTGAATTTTTGAGCCTTATCATATTAAGTTATGCAATGTTGATTGTTATAATATTGTGACACCATTGTTCATCCGCTTATTAAGTAAACTAGAAGATCGGACAGTGAAAAATTGTTGTATTGTAATTTTAATGATGTGATCCCATATATGTTTCTAAGATCATGTCGAATATACATTGTACTTAATTGAAATACATTGCACACAAAAACTACTACATTTGTGTTTTGTGTCTTTCCTTCTTCGAAATGAATAGATAAAGAATTGTCGTCGTTTGTCAATATTGTATTTTCCCCTCTCTCCTCATAGCTTCCTCATCCGCGCCAGGCCCTACCTGGGCCTTGGGGTGAGTTAATTACTTCAAACTATAACAAATATCTTGCATAGAAATTCATTTTAAGAGTAATTCACAAACCACACTCTAATTAGCATTCTAGTTTGCAATAGGTCTCACAGAGTTATACAATGCAATTGAACGATTTTGACTGATCGAATTATTTGCTAAGATTCTAACAAACCATTTCATAACCATTTTGGAGGCGACCGTAAGGTAACATTTAAATCTAAATAAAGGGCCATCAATCAATTGGCGCCGTCTTTCCTTCTTCGAAATAAATAGAGAAAGAATTGTCGTCGTTTGTCAATAATGAAAATTATTCTCTTTTCCCATAGATGATCTGCGTCAGGCTCTACCTGGAGTGAGTTGATCACTTAACTGTAACACCTATCTTATATTAAAATTCAATTTAAGAGCAATTCGCAAACCACACTTTAATTAGCATTCTAGTTTGCAGCTGGTCTGACAGAAATATGCAACACAATTGAACAATTTCTACTCATCAAAATATTTGCTTAAAGAGGCGATATCGTCATATGTGCTCAATATTTAGAATTCCTTTCAAATTTGTTGATTGGTTGAAATTTTGCTGCGCGATTCGTTGTCTTGTATTGCAAGGTATATAGTAATTTAAAACGCCTTGAAAATTATCATACGAGATGGCCCAGACTGTTGTAGCGATCGCAAGTAACGTTTTCTTTTAAATCATGTCGTGAGTTCGAGCCCCGGTAGAATCGTTTATTTTGACTTTTGCTTTCATCTTCTTCTTCTTTTTTCTCAGTAGTTTTCATTTGGTGACTATCATTGTAGTATTATAAAACCAAAAATTCACTCTCGCTTTCTGAAAAAAACAAATAAGTTTCTCGTCACTAACGTAATGCGCTGTGTATGTAATTCTGCACTCACAACGTACATGCTAGTGTCTGGGCTGTACTGTGTGGTACAAACAGACAGAGGATCGGATATTGCCTCCACAACCGGAAGTGACGTCAAAATATAGTATACCCTATTTTTACCGTATTTTACTGAGACGAGCCTCCCTCTTTAAATTCTAAAAAGCCATTGCATAACCATCGCGCAAGTGACCGTAAGAGTTTAAATTTATAGTTAAACTATTAGAAAGAGAGAGAGAGAGAGAGAGAATAGTTTGTTATATTTATTGTAAGCATGGGCGTAGGAGCTCAAATTTATTTAGGGGGCAAAGGGAAATTGCCCAAAAGTCTTGAATTTCTAGGCGCAAAAGTGACAAAAGGAAGCACCGATAAAATACCCCTTTCAGCCTTTGCATTACAAAAGTGTCGTTTGGTATTTTGCCCAAATTTCTTTAACACCTTTGCCCGAAAATAGTCTAATGACTCCCCCTCCTCCTACGCCCATCATTGTAAGATATTGTGATTTGTAATTTTATTCCTTATAATCTGCAGTATCAACGACAAAATTATACTGTTACAAATATTTGATTTTTTTTAATGACTGTTTCGCGCCAAAAAAAAGAGCTTTTTTTCTGATTTTCCCTTATATTTCAAAAACGGCGAGGTAAAAATATAAAAGGGAATAAATAATATTGAGCAATGAAAGCAATGAATGTTTATCACTGAGTTGTTAGTTTCGCCGGGACAGACGGCTTAATGTCCCCTCTGAGGGTTACCCAACCCTTGTCCATTTTTCTCAAAGGTGCGTTAACGTCCCCTCCAAAGGGTCGCCTAACCATTGGCCACTTTTCCCAAAGAAATGTGGGTAGAATGTGTGATGCGGAAGACAAACCTCTGCGCCCCATGTCAGCGTATATCGTCCTGCATATCTGTACACAATCGCTGTTTAAGTCACCGTTGGACTCGAACCTGGGACCGTATCAGCCGTAAGCTCAACCAACTGAGCTACACACCTCCCCTAATTGTAGGATTGTAGTAATTTAACAGTATTAGCATTGGATTCTAGCAGTCTAGTGTGCAACAGAACTGATCAATCGAACAAAGTAAGTAAGGTTTTGACGAGAAATATATGATACTGATGTTTTCACCAGATTTAGCACCTCTCAGTACTTCTTAGAAGTACCAATATATTCGAAAAATTCCAATAAAATCATGATATATAATGCATGAGGTCACGGCATCACTGTCAACTCGTCAAATAAAATGTATTTAAGTGAGGTATTACTGTATGATGTATTATGCATCCCAGCATCTCAAGCAGCCAGCTTCACAAATTGGTTCAGAAGTATATGTATGAAATGTCTTAATTACATTCCACCTTTGATATCCTTGCCCTTTATTTTAACGAAAAATATTTTTTATTCCTCAGAATAAAGGATAAAAACGCAGTGAAGAAGCAATTGGAAGAAAACAAAGAAAACATATGTTTTCATTCTCTATTGTTTCATTGTTTCGCTTGTTCATCCGCTTATCAAGTAAACTAGAAGATCGAACAGTGGAAAATTATTGTATTGTATTTTGATTGATGTGGTCCCATATGTGTTTTTAAGTTCATGTCGAATAAACATTGTACTTGTTTGAAATACATTGCATACAAAAACTACTACATTTGTGTTTTCTGTGTGAGAAATATTTTATTTTAAAGATCTATGAAAATGTAGCAACAACTTAAAGATATGCTTTGAACCATATAAGCAAACCAATCATCAAAATAATGATAATGTAATGATATTGCTGGATCGGGGCAAAGAGGGGATGAAATAAAGAAGAATATATCACATAAAAAGAAAGACGGAGGATTAGCTTTTTCATTCACTTTCAGCCGACAAAACCATTTTATTTGAAACGAAACTGATATCAAATAATACACTACGACGCGCAGCAACTATTATGTACAGTGTGGCGCTCTAATTACGGCAATGGGAAGAATATGTGGCTTGAGCAGCGTGGCGCTCTTCTTCTTCTCCTTCTCCTTTTTTTTTTTTTTTTTTTTCTTCTTCTTCTTCTTCTTCTTCTTCTTCTTCTTCTTCTTCTTCTTCTTCTTTTTCTTCTTCTTCTTCTTCTTTTCTTTTTTTCTTTTCTTCTTCTTCTTCTTCTTCTTCTTCTTCTTTTCTTTTTTTTCCTTCTTCTTCTTCTTCTTCTTCTTCTTCTTCTTCTTCTTCTTCTTCTTCTTCTTCTTCTTCTTCTTCTTCTTCTTCTTCTTCTTCTTTCTTCTTCTTCTTCTTCTTCTTCTTCTTCTTCTTCTTCTTCTTCTTCTTCTTCTTCTTCTTCTTCTTCTTCTTCTTCTTCTTCTTCTTCTTCTTCTTCTTCTTCTTCTTCTTCTTCTTCTTCTTCTTCTTCTTCTTCTTCTTCTTCTTCTTCTTCTTCTTCTTCTTCTTCTTCTTCTTCTTCTTCTTCTTCTTCTTCTTCTTCTTCTTCTTCTTCTTCTTCTTCTTCTTCTTCTTCTTCTTCTTCTTCTTCTTCTTCTTCTTCTTCTTCTTCTTCTTCTTCTTCTTCTTCTTCTTCTTCTTCTTCTTCTTCTTCTTCTTCTTCTTCTTCTTCTTCTTCTTCTTCTTCTTCTTCTTCTTCTTCTTCTTCTTCTTCTTCTTCTTCTTCTTCTTCTTCTTCTTCTTCTTCTTCTTCTTCTTCTTCTTCTTCTTCTTCTTCTTCTTCTTCTTCTTCTTCTTCTTCTTCTTCTTCTTCTTCTTCTTCTTCTTCTTCTTCTTCTTCTTCTAGTAGGTTATCAGCATCAACTTAGCAGGTTATGATTAATCTAGAAGTCAGACATGTATCTAATGTGTGAATATGAG
Organism: Chiridota heheva; assembly: GCA_020152595.1. Taxonomy (NCBI): domain Eukaryota; kingdom Metazoa; phylum Echinodermata; class Holothuroidea; order Apodida; family Chiridotidae; genus Chiridota; species Chiridota heheva. The sequence goes on along the minus strand of JAIGNY010001834.1, from coordinate 643,690 downwards.
GACAATAAGTCCAAACAGAGCTGTGAACATACATAGCTGTGAACACACAAGCACAGGGGATATCTAAGTTTAAAGTGTGGTATAATTTGTATAGAAACGACTGAAATCAGTTAGATTGGCTTAAAAAGCATTGGATATGTCAAAACAGTTAAAGCTGAATTCAGGAAGGGTACTTATAATATTCCACCTGAAGAAAGTTGAAGGAAAATAATCTAAATAGTAAGCAAATTAAATACATTTTCTTTAAATACATTGACAATTGTTAAGAATGTGAGGATGAAGACGCCAACATTCCGTAGTAGACTTACTACACCAGTCATTTTACACAAAAAAGACGGAGTTTTAAACTTGAATATCTCCATAACGGAATAATATTTATGAACGCTTTCTTCACCATTTTGTTTCTTTTGTAGTCCTCTTTTATATAAGATGGACATGCTTGACCACTGAACTAATTCTTTAAATAACGTTATAAAAAAGTTGTTATAACGTTGTGTGTTAGCTGGGAATAATCTACTTTGATGTCTTGTTCCGTTCAGGTGACACACGTTTGTTTAAAAATGAATGGTGTAGAAAGTCTACTTTTAAAATTACGTCACTTCTTAAATATCTGTAAACGCGTTTTCAAGAAAACTATTTCTGATTTAAAATGATTTTAAATGGTATTCTAATCTAGCTGTTTTTTATGTTGATTCACTGTAGCTTTAGCAGACTCTATTATATTGATATGCTAACACATTTCAATGCTTACTCAGTAAACTTGAACACGTACTTGCGAAGAATGTGAAGATATGATCCCACTTATAGTCTGAAATCAGTCGTTTTGTATTTCAAATATAAAAACCTCCCTAAAGGAAAATGAATCTTTTAGTACTTTCTTCACCATTTCCCTTTTACTGTCTTCTTTCATGTAAAACTAATATACATAATCACTAAACGAACAATTTGATAAACTTGTTTTCTATGAGATCCTTGTAAAGACAGTTACAAATACTATTGATCCAATTTATTACTTAAGCATTACACAGTTGAAGTTTTCTTTAACAATAACCATTTGAGCAAATAATACAAAGCCAAAATTTCTAGTCCGAGCTTGAAAAGCTTCCATCATTTTTGCAAGGATTTTCTTCCGATGCAGTGATACATGGATAGCTGACATTTTTTTACAATTTGATAAAACACCATAAATTTTCCAATTTGTGATATTACGAGTTGCTCACATGTGTTATTTGGATTCTTCTTGTCTAAACAGGTTAGGCCTGTTTATATTGAAGACATACGGTCATTGTTCCCGTATTCTACAAAATTTACTGTCCTTTCCAGAAATACAAATCTGGTTGTAAAAATTCTTCCTACATACTGCATAACATGCTGCGTTCCAATTCTTTAGTCATTCAGATCTCTACAAAAGAATAATGGTTCGTTGTAATTCAAAAGTATACGATTCATAAAGGTAAAAACAAATTTCTTTTAATGCAATGCATATTTTTTTCTCATTTTTTAGTAAATAATTTGAAGGACACTTGTAAAACGTTCGTGATCAAACATGCGCATTTTACATGATAGAGGCCGAGAGCAATCATGTTTAATCTTATTTCATAAAAAATGGTTTTGCAAATATTTTGGTGCGACTAAATTTGTTCCTTTTTTCTCCGCCGATATTTATTGGTAAAAATATCACTTTTGGATATTATTCAAATATAGATAAAAATATATCAGTTAAACGCTGTCGCAAGGATTGTTCAAGTATGCAAGCAAACATAGATCCCATTTTGCATACACTATGATATTAAAAGGAAAAATTTTTCTTTTTATTTTCCGCGTTTAACAAAGAAGAAAACCCCCAACAAAAAACAACCTTGTACTCTGAAAGGCTAGCGGTGCTCCTTCAGTAGTATTATTACAATATCAGAAACATGATGAAAATCACAATAGATTCAGGAACACTATCTACAATGTGACAAAATATGCAAAAATAAGTTTCTCAGAAAAACAGGAAAAGGAAGAGATAAGTTTAAAAAATCTTTAAAAAAGTCCACCTTTAAGAATAAAATAGATTAACGTATTGAAAAATCAATAGCCTCAGGCAACAACCAACATCAACTGGAGAAAAAAATTAGAAACAAATTTTAAACCTTAAAACAAAGATCTCTTAATTGGGAAATGAATCAAGCTTTCTCAAAAAAGGTGGTTAACCGATCGTTTTTAACATAAATATTCTTCTAGACCCTTTAGAGGTGACTCAACCTAGAAAGGAAGTTCCTAACAACAAGAATACTTTTATCAAATTTACAAGAAAAAATTAAAAAGCTTAACATTGAAAATTAACAAAGTTTAGATAACTATCTCTATCACTTATATCGCCGAAGCAAATAATCTCGTATGTAAGTGGCAAAACGGCTACACCAAGGAAGTTTTGCAAACACACCCAGAAGGAATGTGTAAAATGGCAGCTCCAAAAGAGATGCATTATTGTCTCAATTTCAGAATGATGAAAGCTACACAGAAAATCGTTACGAATTACCACTTTACACAAATACTAATTTGTGACAATGAAGTGGTTAAGGAATTTGTACTGGAAATACCTCACTTTGGTATATATGACAAAAACATAACAAGAATGGTGAATAGAATTTTAATTTAAGAACATTATCCTGAAAATCAATTACCCATTTCCGCTAAGCGATTGGATTTAGAGTTAAACGATTTATCAGAATCTTATACACAAATCTTGTTACCTTTATATCACCATCAAGTTTTAGAAGTAATAATTCAGGCGGAGTGATAGCATCAACATCCGTATTTGTACGAGAGCTTATCCATTCTCTAGGAATCGCCCTAGAAATACCATAATACGCAGTAAAAGGCACAGAGTAAACATCAAACTTTTGACAAAATTGTTCATAGTTTAAAAAGCTACCATCAACGGCTAACAAATCACAAACTCTAACACATTTTTTAGCCAGCAAGGTAGAAATGAAAATGGGTTTGTTGAAAATACGGGTACGACTATTATTCCAAATTATCTCGTTTGAAAAACAACTCTGGTAATCACAATTAACATAAGCCCATGCCCGACAGACATCTTTTGATTAATTTATTCTTAATATTTACATCACCTGGCATTTTATTACACTTAAAAAGGAAACTTTTTCCCTTCGAAGAGAGGTAGATATAAAAAAAAAAATAAAGAAGAAGATGAATTATCGCTAACCAAGTAATGTTTTACTCATGCAATCTTTAAAGCATTAGAAAAAAAAAGATTGGATGTTTACCATGTTAAGACCTCCAAACTCAATTGAATTAAATAAAAACACGACGTTTTATTTTGTCGGGCTTCCATTCCAGATAAACTTATACAAAACACCATCAAGCCCCTTATAAAACCCACGCGGTGGATTTGGAAAGACCCACGAGGTAGATTTGGCAAGACCCACGCGGTGGATTTGGCAAGGCCCACGAGGTAGATTTGGCAAAATCCACGCGGTGGATTTGGCAAGGCCCACGAGGTGGATTTGGCAAGACCCACGCGGTGGATTTGGCAAGACCCACGAGGTGGATTTGGCAAGACCCACGAGGTCAATTTGGCAAGACCCGCGCGGTGAGTTTGGCAAGACCGACTAAACATTAATTAATTGGGACAGAGCTAAAGCGTTTATGATAGTAATTTGTCCAAGAGGAGAAAGATTCCGCTGGGACCACATCCTCAACTTATCTTTAAGTCTAGAGAATTTCGGCAGGTACTTAAGACTAAAAAAGTCCACATCTCTCTGCGTGAAAAAAAATACCAAGCAATTTGATCGGGCCAGTATTAATTGGGAAATCAAAATTGTCAATATAGTCTGGAAGTGAATGACAAGATGTTCCTGGTGGGAAATGGTAAGATTTATTTAGATTAACTCTAAACCAGATGACTCATAAAAATCGTTGATACACGTAAAACGGTGACCAAGGTCTCTTCACTACCATCAACAAAAAGAGAAGTGTCGTAAGCGTACTGCACAGTTTGTATTTCCTTATTGCCGATGCTGATTCCCCAAATAGCACTCTCCGCCCTTATCTCAATAGCAACAAATTCCGCACATAAAACAAAAAGGTAAGAACTTAATTGGCAACTTGACGCACACCTTTGCGAACTTTAAAAAACCAGTAGAGTAACCGTTATTCATCACTCAAGCAGAAGCGTTAACATAGCAAATTTGAACCCAAAGTTGAAGTACTATGCAAGAGCTTTTGAAAGGAAAGACCAGTCAAGACGGTCGATCACCTTTTCAAAATTAATGAATAAAAGAAAACCCTCCAACTATTTTTCATTACAGTAAGAAATTGTGTCGAAAACCGTGCGAATATTCTCACCGATATACGGTCTTTTATAAAAACCGGTTTGATCAGTGTTTATTATATACTTACGAAATTGTTTAATTCGGGACGCGATACACTTCGCACCTATTTCATAATCTACATTGAGCAAGAAGAATGGTCTCCAGTTACCAAGAAAACAAGTATCCTTGCCATCCTTGGGTATAAGAGAAATAGTACCACAACTCTGCTCATGAGAAAGATGGCCCTGAGAGAAAGCATAATCAAGAGAATTCAACACTAGATTACCTATCTCAAACCATAAAAACGTATAAAATTATGAGAGAAAGCCATTCGAACCAGGCGACTTATTTCTATGAAAAGACTTTAAACAGTTAATGCATTCAGCTAAGGTGAGCTTGCCCTCACAGCAGAGCATCTGCTCGTCACTAAGGCGAGACTCATCACCTAGATTTACAAAGAAAGGATCCGGATTACAACCGTTTGAGCAGGCGTAAAGAGATTGATAAAAAGAGCGAATATGCAGCCGGATTTTATCCTTATCGGTAATAATGTTCCCAGACTCATCTAATAAGCTATTTATACAATTCATACTCTTATTGCGCCTTTCAAGATCCAAAATGTACTTCGAACGTTTTTCACCATACTTTACCCACCTAGCTTTTGAACGGACAATGGTTTCTGTTCATACAAATTTTCTAACGCTTTGTTACATTCACTTAACTTACTATACAATTCATCACATGAATTACGATGATAATTATCCTCGGCAGTACAAATATCCCTCAAATTTTTGTCTCAAGCAGACGACGATCTTTGGCCATTTTAGATGAATACAAATAACGGATTACAAACTTAGAATATTTCCAAAGTTGAAAAGGATTAAGATGAGAAATGTCATTAATAGCTGACTTAATCAAATCTGTAATCGTCTTTGTGTAACAGTCATCGTTCAGTAAAGAGACATTAAAATTCCAAAAACCTCTGCAGTGCCTCGTTTGCAATCGAAAGAGGCAAAACTTAAAGTAATTAACTTATGATCTGTTTTAATACTGGAACAATGGAAGAATCAATAACACATTGTAAAAAGCTTCTAGAAATAAGAAATATCTAAACGACAGTACGTGGATTTAGTTACATTTGAAAACTAGGAATACAGCTTTAAGAAGGGATTTCTTTCCCTCCACACATCAACGAGGTTCAAATCAGACATTATGTTAAAAACCTCCTGCCGTGCCTTAAAGTTAGTTGATGGTCGAACATCCTCTTTATCCATTGACATATCTAAAACCGTATTTAAATCCCCACCCAAATGATGTAGTTACCCCGGTAGTCAGAAGTGGAACACCTATTATTCGGGGGAAAAGGAATGTCAATATTGGGAGCATAAACGTTAATCAAAAGAAACTCTAAATCATTAAGCTTAATCTGCAGGCAAAGAAGCCGACCATTATTGTCTGAGATAAACGTATCAGCACTGCAATTAAGGCATGGGTTTACCAGGATACAAACACCGCGAGCATTACTATCTCTATGGGAGAAAAAACTTTACTCCCCATTCATTACTCCAAACATGCTCAAGCCCAAACTCACTATGAATTTCTTGAAGCAAATAAAACATGTTTCCCATGTAGACATGAAAATATCGTACGCCGCTTTTTCACATCCCTCAAACCCCAGACATTAAGAGAACAAATAGAAACCTCTGCCATGTACTATAAGGGTAAAACGAGTGTAAATTACAATTGATCGATAAAATAAGGAACATGCTTACAATACGAATACATTGTAGTAGGATAAGACTGGGAAGAATGTGTGTTGTATGCAATACAATAGATACATTTGCATAATACCGTGTGGAGTGTGAAGATAATAGAATTAAAAAAAGAAAAAAAACATTAACAAAAAGGCTATACAGGCTCCTTCTAGAAGCTGCATCAAAGCTATGGCTCCGCATGAAGATCGCAATGCAGCAAAAATAAATAGTTTACAAAAAACAAGAGTAATAAATAATATGATATTCAAATAAATAAAAAATATACAAAAATCAAAATTTTTACAGCAGTTTAGTTGAAAACAAAACAGCAACAATGCTGTTAAGAACTAATCCATAATGACTTGAAACACTGAAATGGGACGGCATCCTAAGTACATTAACGAAATGCCAGATTCGCTGGCACCCGCGTAGTATTTTGATTTCGTTCATCTGGAGCTTGAAAACGAAAAGGTTTCCCATGACTATCCCTCCTAAAACCACCAGAAAACTTAAGCTTTGTACCATCTGACCATAGGTATAGAGGGCCTTCACATTCTTAGACCACCTCTTTTAATTCCAACATCGTCAAGTCCTCTGTAATATAAAAGGGTTGCTCCCTCAGTCTGAATCTTGACTTTTTCAGAACATCAATTTACGGAGGCTTAAAAGTGCCATCCAACATACCCAGATGTCCAGATAATTATCCCTACATGCCAACTTATGAACCCATGTTCCACACTTAATTCTGGTATTAAGATGTCTTATTCAAATAATTTGTGTCATCATGATCACTTCCTGTGATCAACAAGTCTACATATTGTGAACCAATAAGATGTCAAGTTCACTTGTCATTTCACTAAGTTGTCTTGAACACATATGCAGTCGGGAAGTCAATTTGTTACAATGATGTTTGTCATCAAGTCTGATTCTCAGCGCTTTTTTAAGTAGACTTCATATACAAATACAAACTGAAATAGACTTACTGCATTTGAAAGTATCAAAAGATACAAAAAAAGCTTATAAAAGAAGGATACAATATCGCTACAATAATGGACAAACCTGTGTGAACAATTCAGCGTTATACTGTTATACAGTTATAAGAGTTTGTTAGCGTCGTACTCTTGATTATTTCTTTTTAACTATTAACTTCTCACCCCACCCTTTTCCAATGTTGGAGGCATTTTGTGTTTTAAACTCTCCTTTTAATAACCTAAACATTAAGAACAGTCAATCGTGAATATAATATGGGAGGAAGGGGAGGTTGTGATAATAAGGTAGGTTAGAGGAAACGAGGGGCATGAAGGAAAATATTTCCCTTACAGTTCCTTGACGACAAGATTGTTGGCGCCACGAAGGATGGGGGAGGGAACGTTCCCCCTGATTCCCTCGATAAAAATGGTTTATATTAAATCATTAATCAATCACTGGCTTTCTTTTCGCTTTTTGCGTACAAAATATCGAGCATAAAAAAGTTAATTTTCGCTGGGGAGTGTACAGATATATTTTTAAAAGCGTCACATTTGTTTGTGAATTGTTCTGATTATACCTTTTTGCTCTCTAACATGTCGATTACTGCTTATAAAGTGACACAAATATCAAGGGCCATGACTATGCCACATCTAGTCAGTACTGAGCCACTCTCAGACTGTCTGCAACATATATGTATGCCTCCAGTTTGTGAAAAACTTGGTATTCAGGTATTATGAGTCGTGCAACTCTGTGCATAATTCGCTTTTGTCTTTAATATTTTCTTTTATGTTAATATACGTTCTACGTCCTGGACAGCTGGATGCTGTTTTTGAATTCACAGATAATAAAAGTATGTACTATTATATCAGAAGGAAAGTTCGAAAAACAATATTTGATTATATTATGCTTGAATAGGAAAACAATGCTCAGAAAGCGTATAGTTTTTAAACGTTTTCAAATGAAGTCGTCTATCGTCTATGAGAGATATAACTTCATTTTATACTGTTACATTACAAATTACACAGGTTTCTCTTGTAATTGTATAGCAATTGTTCTAAAACTTGTCAGCAAACAGAAAGGATTAATGGACAGGTAGGGAAAACATGGCCTAAAATGGCTTAAAAATAATCAAAATAGCAAATCGTTTGATCATTTTGAAATTTTGGTACCGAATCAGCATACTTCGCAATACTGTGTGACATCACAACAAGAACACCATGGCTATTGTTATGTAAACTTATTGTTTTTCAACCCTTTCCCAAACAAAAAGAAATTTTGCTTTTGCCTAACTGACCTATATCTAGAAGTAAACGCAAATTGATCAAATGTGGTGTCTGAAATTTTGGAGAGAAATATAAAAGATTGCTTGTAAATTTTGAGCTGTGTTTTTGTCCATAACTCATAAGTTGTTGTTTTTTAACCCTTTGCCAAAGAAAACGAAATTTTGCTTTTGCCTAACTGACCTATGTCTAGAAGTAAACGTAAATTGATCAAATGTGGTGTCTAAAATTTTGGAGAGAAATATAAAGGATTACATGTAAATTTTGAGTTGTGTTTTTGTCCATAACTCATAACTTTTGCACATGCTGAAGAAAATCTTCAAAATTTAATTTGGCATAATTCAAAAGCTATAATTTCTATTTGAGCCATTTGAAAACTTTTCTGCTCAGAATGTCATGCTCCATCATAAGAGGAAAAATGTTTTACGTGTCTATATACCCTAAAGGTATGAACGCATCATGAGCGGCAACATTATCAGATTATTGCTAAATTGCTTTAAAATCTATTTAAACTGTGAAAAATACATTAACTATCATAGTAGCAAAGGTTTTAATAAAATCGGCAAAAAAATTGACTATTTTAAAGCATCTCTAAATATTCGGCACCAATTTTTATATTTCATGCAGATTTTGTGATGAAATAAAAGGCGACGATTCTTTAAAGTGATTCTTTTAAGCAAGATATGAGCAAAATTGTTTAAATCTATCCCATGCCCACCAATAAATTTATAATAGTAATTGACTTTCTTTTGATTCAATTCAGGCCCGTAGCCAGGTCTTTTCGCATGGGGAAGGAGGGAGGGGGGGGGGGGGCATAGCTGTGGAACTACCTGTGGTGAGTTACGGAAAGCTATAAATAAACTCATAATATACTAGGATTGTACAATTGTAGCAATATTTGCGGGTTAGCCTTAAGAACGAAGTCGTAGAAACTGAGTTGAATACTTTTATTTGCACGCAGTGGAGGCCTAGTTCGTTCAGTCAAATTATATTTTTGACTTACCAACCTCTTTTGTGAAGATGAAAGTTTAGTGTTGCAACCTTGTTATGCCTCGCCCTTGCACTTCTCTGCAAGATCAAAACATGGTATCCGAAAGGGCCTTGCCTTACCATACGTCTAACGTCAACGGAGCCCGTCACATGAGCGGTCTGTCACCCCCAAAAAAGGTTACGTTTGCTTCTGGGAAAACAAATTTACATCAGTTTTACCGCAGAAGGTGAAAACATTCTCGTGGACTTACGCCATTACGACTACGCAATGCAAACGATCAGCGACCCGAACGGACACACCACCCGTCGATGAACCGTCATACCCGGAGAAAAAGGGATTTTTCTTAACCTGGAGCAATGGTGTAAACTGGCGAGCGTGGAAGGGCTATTTGCAATATAACATTTGAAAGCGCTGGTCAAAGTACCCATCTTGGAAAAAAATCCCAGTAACATGGACGAATTGTGCAAACAGATGGAAGCAGAACATTCAAAAGCAAAGAAAAGACCCCGTTCACCGTCGTCGTCGCCACCTCCTACCTTGTCAAAAAGAGGCAAGGTTAATTTAAAACTGGACATACCACCCATCATCATCAAGAAACCCCCCAAAAAAGAAGAACCCTCTGCATAAACATGTTTGTTATTATTATTATTATGCCATATAAGCTGCGTCTTATTTTCTGGCATTGAAAGAAAAAAAAGTTTGAAAAAATAATGATGGCGGAAGGAGTACAAATTCGTGGTCTGACTCCACCTCGTTGGTTGGGGCAAGTAAATACCCTCGTGTAAATATTCAAAAAAGAGGAAAATGAATTTAAAGACATTCAAAAAGAGTTCGAGGCTACCGTAGAGGCTACCGTAGAAGTTCGACGACTACCGCACGACAGCCAAGCGTGATATCTAGGTTAAGTGTCTGTCTGTAACAGGCAGGCGTGATACGAACCAATTGGGGGTAAGTATACAGCCACGTGTCTGTCTAACCAATCATAGCAGGGTGAGTATTATTTGCAGACAGAATAAAAGTACTAACTTTGATAATTTTCAATCTAGCGGTTATCATACCTGTCTACAGACCGCGAGGCCCCGGGTTCAATCCTGGGGTGGGTAGACACGCCAGTGCACCACAACTGGTTATCAAAGGCCGTGGACATTAACTTGGTTGTCGATGTTATGTCTGTCCGTACGTCGTACCTGTGTTCTCGTCCGGGTCGTATTAAGCGTATCGTGATAGCATTTGTACTATCATAACCGAATACGCAGGCGACGATCCCGTCATTGTAAATGTGTGTTCAACTCTCTCAATTTTCAATCATTTGATCATTCAGATCTACATACAACTAAACAACATGGCTACTCTATACGAATACGTTACGGTAGAGGTGTACATGGAGGAAAGAGAGGGCTGGCTAGAAGCGAAGAGTTCGACTTCGACGCTATGATCGCACGTTACACAGCCAGCTCACCGAGCTCAGCAACAGACTCTGCAAGCGATTGGAACGAGGATGACGAGCCGTCCTTTAAAGTGACTACGGTACAGAGAGAGAGAGAGAGATAGAGGAGGACGAGGAGCTCGTCTAACGGCGAGTGGGTCCGTGTGCTAGCTGCAGCGGACAAAGACTTCATCGTGGCTGACGACTGGCCGCCAGCACTAGAGGAGGAGGACGAAGAACAAGAAAAGACCAAAGAAGAAGCAAAGAACATGCAAAGACCAAAGAACAAGCAAAGACCAAAAAATCAGAGGCAAGCCGTTCGGTACGGACACAGACGCAACACCAGTACTGCAAGTGCCCCTTCTATCCCATACTGATGTGACTTACCAGAAGAAAAAAGAAACCCAAAGGCTCTTTTTAGAGCCACCACAGGTATAAGAAAGAGAAAATGATTCAAGACATCCTTCGCAACGTTTTTAATATTTTGTAATGGTTTGTAACGTCCATGTTTTATCGTTTGATGTGTCAATTTTCTTATCGTTTTATTGTATGTTTGTTCTTATCGTTTATGCTTGTTCATTTTTTTTTCAATTTTTTTTTTATAATATTATTTGATTGATTGATTTATTTATTCTAAAAAAGTATTTATTATTTTGTTTAATATTATTTTTCTATTTCAATCAATCAATCGCCATAAGCCTAGCGGCTCGTTGACGCACTCCTCATGGTCATTGAATAGGATGTGTCTGGCTGAAGTTTTTGAAGTAGAATTCTGGACCACCCTGCAGTAGCCAGATCAGATGCAGACAATCCACTCCAACTTTTCAGGCCATCCATCCACCTGACACAAGGGCGCCCAGCATATCTTTTGGTACCAGAGGGAAGGCCTGACATCATGGGGGCAAGGCCTTTAGGTACACAATGTCCATGCCACTTAGCTTGTTGCTCCAGGATTATGTCAGATGAAAAAAGCCATCTATTTCCAATCAGATGTTGTAGGTGGTCATTGGAAATTTTGTCAGACCATGTAAGTCCAAGCAGGCGCCGCCAGATAGTTCTACCAAATGCATCAAGAGCTGCCAGGTCATTTTTCTTCATTGCCCAGCTTAATGCACCATATGTAAGTCTGGCCATGACAAGGGACTTAATGAGAAGCATCTTCACCTCTAAGTCAATGTGAGTGGATTTTATGTAACTACTTTGGTTAATGCTCTGCTTTGCCATTGCAATGCGGCTTCGTATTTCTGCAGAATCATCAGTGTTGTAGGACAAGACTTAGCCAAGGTAGCGGAATGAAGTGACACGTTTGATAGCAGTACCATTGTATGAAATTGAAAGGTTATCCAGTGTGGGCTGTATTACCATGTACTCAGTTTTATCAGGGTGTAGTTGGAGACCATATTGCGAAGCAATGACACCAAGCGACTGTAGCTGGATTTCTGCATCGTTAGCACTTAGTGCCAGGAGTGCAATATCATCTGCATATCGTAGTTCATTGGTAGTGAAGCCTTCAACATCTGGAGGTACAAGATGTTCAGTTGCCCGAGTCCATTCACGCATCATTGCCTCTGTGTAAAGGTTGAAAATAGTTGGCGAGAGAGGACATCCTTGCCGCACTCCAACTGGTGTCTTAAACATTGGTGCACTTAAACCTTTCCATGTCATTTCTATTTACTATTATTTTTAAATTATTTTTTATTTTATCAAAACAAAAGAGCGCTTCCAAATAAAATGGCATCATACTTTTCTGGCTTCTGATTAGTCAAACCAACAAGCATAAATAGAGCATACTTGACTTTTTATCTACCTACTGTGGTGTAGCGGTGATCATACCTGTCTACAGACCACGAGGCCCCGGGTTTAATCCTGGGGTGGGTGGACACGCCAGTGCACCACAACTGGTTATCAAAGGCCATGGACATTGACTTGGTTGTCGATGTTGTGTCTGTTCGTACGTCGTACCTGTGTTCTCGTCCGGGTCGTATTAAGCGTTTCGTGATAGCATTTGTACAATCATAACCGTGTTACGCAGGCGACGACCCCGTCATTGTAATTGTGTGTTCAACTCTCTCTCTCTCTCTCGTTCTTTTCATTTTGAGTTTCAGAGCGAACACATCCTCAACATGGGGTGGGAAGTCTTAGCCAAAGTAATGTTTGAACTTTTGAGAAAATGGAGCTCTGGACATATCGACTACGATAAAGTTACAGAACACCTCGAAAACAGATGCAATTGTTTAACACCATTCAAAGACGAGTTTCATCCTGCAGAAGGCAATGTAATCACGACAGCCATTGTCCATGCTTACCAAGACGTGTCAAACTGCTGGGGCGGCATATGGGCCTTTTACGTTGCTGCTTTCAAGATGGCAAAAGAACACGAGACCCCTGCAGAATCAAAGAAAGTTACCGACAAGGGTGAACACCAGGGAGCCATCGGGGAAGGACAGCAGAGAGCCACAGGAGGAGGGCGGTAGCAGATCGATTGATCAAGAACCCAAAGGCTCTTAAAAGAGCCACCACAAATATAAGAAAGAACAAAATTGAGTTAAGACATTGTGTTTATTCCCTTTCCTTCAATAGATTTGACGACCTTCGGTCGTGTGGTAAATCACGAGGAGCCTATATAGGTAGTGACCAATCAGGAGCCAATATTCCACCTAATTTGCACCCCGTGAATATTCATGAGAAATTAGGAATACTGGCTCCTGATTGGGCACTACCTGTATAGGCTCCTCTTACTACTACTACTACTACTACTACTGCTGCTGCTGCTGCTGCTGCTGCTGCTGCTACTGCTACTGCTACTGCTACTGCTACTGCTACTGCTACTGCTACTGCTACTGCTACTGCTACTGCTACTGCTACTGCTACTGCTACTGCTACTGCTACTGCTACTGCTACTGCTACTGCTACTGCTACTACTACTACTACTACTACTACTACTACTACTACTAGGTCTCATTTGTACAACTTTATATAACCGTAAGAATGATTTTTTTTGGTATTAAAAATTGATGCTAAAATACGCAACTTACCTTCACTTGACCCAAATTACCATTAGTGCACGCTTCTATCGTTTTGATCTATTCCTTAAAACATTGTAAACTACCTTTATCACCAAACTGCACCAGAGTTTTCAGTGCCCAGGTCTATCCATATGCTAATATGAATAAATAAACGCCTTTTTCGGCATTTGTTGATGGGTAGTTTTTGTCTTTACACAAATGTTATTCAGAAACATGATAGCTATAGCGATTGATTTCTGTTTTGGTCTGTTTCCGAAAATGTATTGATTGAGAACTGTTTCTATTTCATGCCTGTAATATGTAAACGGAATGTCTTGAATATAAAAACAGTTGTTACACAGTGTTGTTTTGTAATAGTAATTTTGTTGTCAATCAAAACCTTCGTTCATGTATTAACTGGCAGTATATGTTTTAATCTCGAATGTTGTGTCTCAAAAATATTGTTGACGCCCAATTTCTATATGTTTGACAAAGAAAATATTTGAAGAAAAAAACGAGATTGACGAAACCGGCATTTGCGTAGCGAAAAATTTGTTTAACTGTTTAATAAACAGATGTGTTGTGAACACACCCATAACGCTCTAATTAAAAGCGCCTGGTATCTTATATTGTATTGTCTTCATGTTTACTGTTGATATTTTTGTAAACAGTAAGCAATCTCACCAGTAACTCAACAAAAGCATTCTCTGCGCATGGTTTCCAAGGTACATTATCGTTTAGAGGCAACATTACCTAAATCGCTTTAAAATTTACTAAAAATCATCATACAGTCATAGTAGCAAAAATCACTAACATCACTTATTTATACGTGCGTTAAACATGAAGGTAATACGCGCGCGCCTTCTTTTTGCAAAGCTTGTTTCCAGCATTTGCAGCTGATTGGTTAGTGACAAAGAGAAAATTCCAGTCGCAGTTGATTGGTCAAGTACTGAATGAATCGTTCGGCTAAAATCGGTTTAAAATGATATATAGAGCAGGCATAAAAGTGATCTGTCTAGAAACCTAAAGTATCTTTCAAGAACTAAGCAAACTCAACGGCCCTGACCCATGTGAGTGAAAACAAATTCCCCTTGAGAAACGGAAGAAAATATTTATGGGTATTTATGGGTATTTGAATACATTTTTACTGATTTGTATATATATTGCATGCAAAATAGGAATAAATGATCAATTACACTGACTGGTGAACGTTTTGTTTTGCTTTTACCCGAGAAGATCATGCCAGCTAATGGCCCTCCCCGCGTGATAGGAATGCACTGAAATTCCCGCTTACTGACTCCGCTCGCTTACTTCCCTAATTAGCCATGATTGAAACCTATGAAAACCATTACATTTGGGATCATTTTAATACCAGAAAGGGGCATTTTCCGGAATTTTTGTGGCGTTTTACAAAGACTAAGTAATTGATACCTTTTTGATGAAGGTAGTATCAATTTTGTCGTCAAAAATAATTTTCGTCTTTGTCTTTTTAGTCCAGAAGTTAAAAGGTTGTAAATAACACTGTTTGACTATTGCAGATAGTAATCTTTTTAAAGGTCACTTTTATGTCACTGGGTCACTAGGGCCCGTTCTCATATTGACCCAAAGGATTAATACATTGAATTAGTTTCGTGATACCTAAATGACTATTACATCTTTGGTAACTGATTTGGTCGATTTCCGGTGGGCCTCCAACCAGTGCTTCACAACCGGTTGTTTGAAAACTGTAGACATCTCTAAATACAATCCAAATCAACCAACCTGCGCGTATTTTAATAATATTTTCCATCGATCTCTTCGACGTACCTGTTAGCATTTGTTTATTTCGCCCTTTATATGTTTAGATCATTTTCCTCAATTCCCCATCCTATTTCCGTGAATCCAATTATCAGTCCGGTTCGTACCACCGATCGGGAGAATTGGTTTTATTCACTCAATTAGGGAATCCTTTCAGAAGTATCCCACAATGCATCTATCCAAATTCAAATTTTGTAGAGAAATAACATAAGAATCAGAGTGCTTCGAGCGCGAAGAAGTCAACCACTGCAAAGGGCTCAAATTTTTCTTTACGATTTGAAATCATGGCATATGAATTATCTTTTCACCGTGCACTTTTGAAATTCACCGTGCGATTTTCGAAAAATGTAAAGAAAAGTGATGAATTCTTATTATGTGTTACGGTTAGGCAGTCACGCTTTAAAAAAGGTTTGATGAAATTACGAGAAATAACTTGGGAATTTGTGAAAAATATTTAAAACTACCTGCGTGATAGTAACAAAGTTGTTCTATTTTCGCGAAATTGAACATAAACAAAGCAAACTTTGTTACAAATCTTCAATGAAACGACTGATAAGCGTCTATGACTGAAACTCCACAATAAAAAGGGCGGCTTCTATATATCACTGTAAGCTCAGTACGCATGTTTGAGTTTCCCGATCGTGGACTTATTGAGTCCCCCGATCGGTGGTAAAAACCGAACTGATTAAAATTCTTTAAACATATCTAAATTACGTTTTTGTGAAACTCGGTATTGATATTTTTCTCAATTTCCTTTATCCTCAAATCCTATTATATTTTCTTCAAAATATCCACACACCCAATTACATTTCAGTAAAACTCGGTATAGGTCATTTTTCTTAAATTTCCTATTTCCGTGAAACGAATTATTTATATTTTTTTGAACATACCCACCAACACAATTACATTTTAATAAGAATCCCTCCTCTCTCTTTACTTATTTCTTTCCAATAGTGTTCGTTTTCAGGTTTCAAAAGGACGGTTTCAAACAGTTGTATGTGTTTATAATTCAAATTTATTTTCGCAGTTCTTAGTGATAAGAGGAAATATACTTGTAGATTAGTGATACAAGAAAAACATACAGGCCACTGACATTTGACCCTCGGGTGAGTATTCCCGCAGAGAGAAGTGTACGGTGTGTGGTAGCTCTTTGGTTGCATTACATGTGGTCCAAAGCTTCCAGAATTATATTAGGAGTTCTTCTGCTTGAATTTCAATAAGCTAAATTATACAAACTTTTCCTTCATTTTGCACGTTGCCTGAAGACTAGTTAACCTCTTATTTTCGCTTCTGCTTCTACTTTCCAAAGAGCTTACAATATATGCCTTTGAATTTATTAAGGAAAAGGGTATAAGTTCAACAAATATTTTAAAGAAATTTATGTTTTGGTTTCTTCTGGTTGTTCAGGAAAAAATGACATAGATACGAACTGGATCATCTTGAAATATATTTTTGAGTAATATTTTGAAAAGATTGCGAGCTAATGATGATTACACAAATGTTGGAAATTATCATAACTACCAAGAATTACAACTAATACTTCAAGCGGAAGCCCAAAATAGAATTGGAATACTATCTTTAATTGCCATATTCGTGGAAATATTCGTACTGTATACTTGTAAATGGTTGTTATCATTATTGACTAGGAGAAATACGCATATTACAAAATACTAATTAAATTGCCTACTAAGGATATGTAATTGCTATCTTTCAATTCGCTGGTCTCATTCGACCTACTATGGAAGTGGTGTAATAAACCTGTCTGTTTCTATGTATTCATTGTTATTGAACGTCATGTGTTTACACCTACATGTGCAGTTGTAAGAAATTATATTTAAAACACATTTTGTTATTCTCAGAGGAAAATTGGAAAACTAACAACGTAGAAGATCAATCAAAGAATCACTTGAAGGCTTGAACAGAGAATCACTTCGGTCATATCTCAGCTGTTATTTTCCGCGTTGAGTGCGAAATTATCCATTTAGTAAACACTTATGTTATTAACAGCTAACCGAAAATGTTTTTAAGACTACAAGAACTTACATGTTTTGCTTTGTTTATTGTTATCTGCTTCCAAACAGCTTATAGGAGTAACGCTTCTGGAGAAAATGTCGATAACGTCAAGACACGTACGTATAAATTAATGTCATTTAAAATCAACAATATTATCAATCCTAAAAAAAACTCTACAGGGTGGTAATTGTATAGTGTATTCAATATTTAAGCTTTCTTACCATTGTCGTCTAAATATGTTTTACAAAATTGACTGAATTTTAGTGAAATATAATTAGGTTACATTACTGTATTGCAATGTTCATATGCAAACCTAGCCTTCTTAGAATCAAGCAAACGTTTTTGTTTTTTCAATCTTTGGTAACTTTGGTTAGAAGTAAAATGTTGTCCTTGAGATATAACTTTGTATCTTAGATCGTATAGAACGTGAACTTTTCATTAGGTCTGGCATTAGCTTAATTTTGTTTTGCACAATGACATCGAAATAGAGGTAGGGTAACTTAATGGCAGTAAAAGTTCCTTGACTCGGATATACACGAACCTATACTTTGCTATGCAGCAATTATAAAACATAATATGAGTTGCTTTCAAGTTTATCATATGAGTAGTATATACCATATTACTTGCATTGGCATATGTCATGTCCATTCGTTGACCAAACCATTTCCAACCCTGTTGCTTCATTTTGATCAATATATCGTTTTTTCTTATTTAGAGAAACTTCACAAAACACTCAATTTCAGCAAAACTGCACAGGTGCCAGAAATTAATTTGACAACAAATTCAACACTGTTGGAGTATTGCCATTTTCGTTATTCATGCATGGATCCTTCGTACCCAATCAACTGCAGCAAGCCCGTGAAAACCTCCTCACTTTGCTCATGTCATCCATACTGTGTCATTTTCAAAGATTGTTGTTATGATGCTGTTGAGTACAACACGATTTGCAACAGATCTGTGGAGGTAGAGCCCTCTATAAAAAAGCTGATTCCTTACATGCAATGTATCAACTCAAACATCGTGGAATTTCCAACATATTATCAAATAGTTTCTTCGTGTCCCAACAAATGGCTAAATGATGATATTGAAAGGAAATGTAGCGTTACCCAATTAACCTGGTATGACGGAGGACT